>JAOXNH010000002.1:21052302-21067144 GCA_028566575.1 Bartramia longicauda
AAGCTGTGGCTGCCCCATCCCTGGAGGGGTTCAAGGCCAGGCTGGATGGGGCTTTGAGCAACCTGGTCTGGTGGGAACTGTCTCTGTCCATGGCAGGGGGTTGGAACTCAACGATCTTTAAGGCTCCTTCCAACCTGAACCATTCTATGATCCAAGACACAACGTAAAGGGCCTAAATCAAGACACTCTGAGCAGCACATAGTGAAAAAAGAAAACCAAGCCCATTCATGGCTCTTGGGGTGTCCAACACCTACCAGCGACCTCAGATGTTCCCCTCAGATGGGAACATCTCCTCATTGCTAGAGTGGAAGTGTTTTACTTCTGTGTCCTGCACATTGCAGTCTCCAAATGATACTGCTACACGCTACTCGGGGGCCCTAAGGCATTTCTTTTCTTTACCAAGCAGTAAATTATAAAATAAAACAAACTGGTCCACAATATGTTTTTCCTCCCTCCAAATGAAATAACACAGAAAACAGCACTCTCCAATTAGACCACACACACATAACTCTTGCCGGTTTTGTTTTGTCTTGCAAATTAAGTGTATTTGGCCAATATAGATATCTGGAAGCCTACCAGCCCTCGCCTTGGTGAGACTGCAGCAGGTTTATAACAGGTATGGCTCAGTAAACTCGGCAGCTTGTTCTTCTTAAAGAACCACTACAGTTTTCTGTGGTAACATTAATTCTGTTTTTACCCCATTAAAGCATTTTTTTTTTGCTGACTTTGATCATGAGCCCTCTGCCTCAAAGGAATAATAAGAATAATGGAATAGAAATACCATACAAACACATTTCTGGGCAGTGGTGGGATGGGGCAGCAAGATGGCAGGACTGGGGGTGAGTGTGCAGGGCTCTGTCTTGAACAGAAATATTTTCTGGACCATTTAGAAGATATCGGCACCCAGGAAGAAACCTAACAAATACAAGGCAAGTGTCACTGTGCTCTGGTATCCTTCTCCTGTCATAAAAAAATAATAAATAAATAAAACTTCTACTTTTCAATGAGTTGACATCTAGAAAAGACCCTTGGATGTTTTGGGTGGGTTTATGTCAGGTGTCCAAGGCACAGTGGCAGAGTCGGGTACACGCAACGCTGGATGGGATTCAGTGTGTGTAACTGAAAAATTCTCCCAAGAGAAAAATACATCCTTATCAAAACCAGAAGCTTTCTGAAGATATCAAATGTTAGGAAAGTTAAATTTTCCAGACGGGAACTGAGAAGAGAATCTGTATTTTGGAACAAACAGTTTAGGGATAACTTTTGACTGAGACATACACCCTTCTGTTCCCACGTCTGGAACTGGGGCTTTATCTGGGGCTGAGGTTTGGACGAGGAAGGTTTTCACTTTTCCTCCTTCCCTGCCCCTCATTTTCACTCTCTTCCCTCCCTTCTCCACCACCCAGAGGTTAAAGAGGACAAAGGGGTGAAGACGGGAAAAACCTGTCCTGTGTAAATACACCTACTCTTTCCTAGAAAGGGAGGCTCAGAGGATGGGGAGGTGTCTGAAGGAAGAGACAGGGAGCAGAGAGAACTAAGGAAACAGAAATGTTATAGAAAGACTGGAAGGCCCCTAAAACCACAGAGAACAGAGAATTTCATGACTGGTCAGGTCCCAAAATGGAGTAAATAAATAAACGCTGGGGACTTCTTGATTAAGCGGACCTAAAAGTTTATTTTCCTACCTCATTCTGAAGTGAAAAGCAAGTGCACATTTCTGCAGCAAAGCCAGGCAAGTTTGAATGAAGAAATATTTCATGAGGGGACTTTTGCTGGGGATGTTAGTGGGGTAGTGGCGAGGGAAGAAATTCAGAATCCCTCTCATCCAGGGACTAGAGCAGCACTGGGATGCTGCCAATACCACCGGGCAGGGAGGACTGGGGCTGGCCACAGTGAGGGGGCTCAGGGTGGCCACCCTTCCAGCCTGCTCCATCCCCCTCCCTCCAGACAGAGTTTTCCAACTGGGGGAAGGTGTCAGGTCCCCCTTGGTCACGGCATCTGAGCCAGCTTCGTTAATCTGTTGCCGCTTGTGACTCACCATCCTGAGCAAAGCCTCTGGCACGGCACCAGCACGTGCACAAGCTCCATCATTTACAGATTTCACTAAAAGAAACACAAACAAAACACAAAAGGTTAACACCAGTCCTCAGACAGCTCAGCCGTGCTGGGTCTCACAAGCCTCGCTTAGCAAATACGCCAACTAGACCCTGGACATTATCAGTGGGAAAAGGTCCCACCTTTCACCCCAGCCCTCTGGCCAAAATAGCCCCTTCTGAGCCCGATCACATGCAATAAAATACATGGGTTTATTTTTTTAAAACAGCACCAGAATGAACTTTTCCTTTAAATAAAACAAACGATTGCTAACGGTCCTTTCCCACCTTTGGTCCCTTTGGCCTTTTTTTCTCCCCTTTCCTTCTTGGTCCTAGACATTTTACAAACACTTGTAAATAACCATACCCAGGCCAAACAGAGTCATTTCTCATTCTAAACAGGACATCGAGGATAGTGAAAAAACAATGTTTGTGGCTGGAATGTATTGTACAAAGGTGGAAAGAATATAGGACTGTTTCTGTGTCTGGAAAAAGATGACGAGTGTTTGTTTTTATCACGGCATGTTGGAGAACAGATTAGATAATAAAATCCTAAACAGAAGAGCTCATGCTCCACCAAATCTGAAATAAACTTGGAGGAGATGTCTCAGTGAACTCCATCTCCTTCTGGGCCCATGAGGTCAGGCCTGCGGGGACGGATCGTTTCGCATCATTTGCTCAGTCAGTCTCTGGGCAAGTCCAAACAACGCCTGTACCGTGGCCTGATGAGGTCAGGAACAGTAGATCTGGTATCCTGGTCTTTCAGGGGGAGTTGATGTGCCATTGCTCCAGCTGTGCCTGCTCTGATCAGCCATTCCTTTCTAACAGGGTGCGCACAACCATCAGCCTACCCTGCAGGAAATACATGCAGAAAAGTAAGGTTTTCTGAATTATCCCAGAGATTTAGGAATCTTGTTTCCAGGTGTGACTTAAGATCTTTTGTTCCAAAGGAGGCAAAGTCTCCTTGAAGTGGATAAGCTCTGTTTTCTTAACTACATTACAAATTGCATTAAATTGTAATCATTAGAGCTGCATTAACACAACTTGGCCCAAAAACATTTCTGGATTTCTCAGAGAAGCAAGACATACTGAAAGAATTAACGTGGATCAACCTGAAACATTTTGATCACCTTGAAACATTTAAAAAAGCTATGCTGAGTCCTTCCAATACAGGTCGTTTTATTAACTGGCAACACACAGTTTTGAAACAAAACAATGAAACATTCAGTCTGTCCAGCAGTATAGCTCATTGTTTTCAAAGTTATGCTTTCTTGTTAGTTTTGGATGAAAAATAAAAGCAAGCTGGGTTTTATTCCTGATTCATTAGTGGATTTAGTTCCCTGGAACTCTGTTTAACAACAAATATAGTAAATCCATTGTTTTTAGACTAGCAGTTAGATGAGTAGTTCTTCTGTTAAGTAGGGTTAGTTGAAATACTTTGAGCAGAACATCCCTTCACCCCCACGCTTTCTCTTATCAAAAATGGCTCTGTTTCAATATTATAAACATTTTCCATTCAAATGGATGGTGTCCAGTGGAATTTTCCACAGAAGACACCAAAGTGCAGAAGGCCCACAGCGGTTTTTTTCGGGGTTGACCTGATGCCTGGTGTCTGCATCCCACCGTGGGAGCCTTGCAGGGATGTGCCGTGCAACCCTGCCCAGCAGCCTCTCCGTGTCCCCACCGGCTCTCCAGGACGAGGGGTGGCAAGGGGCGGCCACAAGACCCCCCCGTCCATGGGCCATGGGGCACCACAGGCCCTTGTGGGAAAAGGATATGCCAAGAACAAGGTCAAACCTAAAACTGAAGGCAGCTTTTCAGCATTTCTAAACCCATTATTTTCTTTGAAAAATAAACTCAGTTAAGTTTGATTTCAACTGCTTGTCCCAACTGTTTGTTTGTCCTTAGTGCTGAAATTACATTTTTCCCATGGGAAGAACACTATATTTTTCTGTACCCTTTAATGTCAGTCGCTCCGCTGTCCTAAATTTCATGGAAACACCGTAAGCATAACCTTAACACCTTTCAAAGCCTCTATTCACAATAATCTTTGTTTCTTTTATCACTTGCTTACATTTTCTATGCATCTGCTGAATTCCTACCTGCACCACAGCAGTGAGTAGCAAATCAAAATAGGGAGGTCCAAATTGACAAATACAAACTGAACTCACTACCAAAAAAAAGAAGTGTGGGAGGTAAAAGAAAACTTAGACATCAAATAAAGACCATTTCCTGATTTTTTCACCTATCTTTCAGAGCTTTGTGAGCAGAAAATCTCTGTTCACTTTGACAGCCTTATCTTAAGCTGTTACAGCTCACGTTCACATGGCTCATATTCCATTTGATTCCTCAGGTTTTAGTGTTTTTCCTACCAGCTTTCTCTGGGCCCTCTAAAGTGTTTCATCCATAGAAACCCCCAGGCTGAGGAGCTCGGGTGGAATTTGGGAATAAAGCTTTGATAAATGAAGGATTTCTGTAGCATGCCTGTTTTCCTTGGTGGTTTTGTTTCTTTCTGGTTCCTCTTGGTAGGCTAGAAACCTGAAACACTCAATTCTTGCTTGTAAAAAACTTGCAGTTGTCTTTTTTTTGGTAAATCACTGCTATTTTCCACTGAAACTTCAAGTAACTTTGTTGAAGATGACCATAAAAATTCTAGTCCTAGTTTCTCTTCCTTTGCCTGGAAAGAGGAGGATAAGCTGATAGGAGCTGTAGTTCTCAATGCCCCAGAAATTGTGTACCATGGGGAGGAGAGAGTCAGAGGCCCGTGCCAGGAAGCAGAGCTAAACAAGGAGAGGGGCAGACAGGTACGTTATTGATGGAATCACCCTTATCCATTATGAAACCCAGCAGACTCCCTTGGTGCTGTGCTTGTGAGTCACCTCCACTGACATCCTTGCCTTGAGTCAAGGGTGGAATGGGAGGGAGGAGAGGTTGGGTAGGGCCCTGGATTTAGCATCCTGAACTCCTGAATGGAAAGGAAGGGGGTAGGGAATAAGGATTTCCAAAGAGGAACAGAATGCTGTTTTTTTTGGCCTTCTCAGAAATCTCCACAAAGTGAACAACTTTCAGCTGAGTAAGCGTCAGGAGCTCAACTGTGAGGCCCGGCTCCACATCAGACTTCTCAAAACGCTCACTTCTCAGGTTATTAAGTTTGGTCTTTGCCCTCTTGAGACCCGTGAAATGAATCAATGTCTCCTGCCAACCACCAAGGGATTTGCTGTCTTCATGCCTCATTGAGACATCAAAAACTAAGCAGTGAGGTGAGGGCTTCTCAGTCATGGATTGCACAGTGCTCCCAACACTAATGCTCTATGTACAGAAACAATATCCCGGAGGCAGATCTCTTCACACTGCTGTTGATACATTCTCTAGCCTCTATCGCTCTTTAATATCCCAAGTTTAGACATAAAGGCCAACACATGTAAATGCTGTTTTGTCTGCAAAATGCTGTGTTCAGGCAGGCAGCTGCATTTTGGCAGAAACTGTGTGAAAATGACAAAATCCTTAGCTGGTATAGATAGAGTACAGATTGAATTATCTGAAAAATGCCAGCATCATATGCAAAAATAGCTTATTGCCATTGGTGTAACTGTGGGACAGTTTGGTTAAAAACTCAGCCCTAAATTTCCCTTGGGTATTCCTCGATATCTTTTCCTTTGGGAAAATGTTGCTTAAGCCCTCACAGCATGAGAACTGTGCAGGAAAAGTCGAGCTGGTGTCAATAGCTCTTTTGAAACCTAGTGATGATGAAGTTCTGTCAACAATTTCTCTTTGTGCCATTTGTGAACCTGAAGCAAGTTGGCACCACTGTTCATGTCTAAAAAAAAACCCCAACTACACAGGCTGCACCAAGCCAATTTTACCTTCCACTATGCATAACGACTTGCTAGAAGACGTTCTGAAGAAAGTCATTAAATCAGCAAATTAGCGATAGAACTGTGACTAATGATGGCTGGAAACAGACCAGAGGTTAACTGGGAATTTCCTCCTCCGCATTAAGAGCAGCAAGTTTAGGAGCATTTGGTTTAGTCCTTTTCATGAGCTTAGCAGAGCCAGGCAACCTTTCAGAGAGAGGTGATGGACTATGCACAATTAAACCAATGGATTCTTTCCATTAACTTTAAAAATTCTTGGAAAGAACTCCACATGGAGTGGTTTTCCATGGCAGTTCTGCGGTGCTCCCTCATCAGTGTGTGCAGAACAGATATATTTTCCTCAGGAAACTTGTTGGCATGAACATCTGGCCCATGATAACTCCAGGAACTAAATCTAGAAGCCTTTGAGGGTTGTTAGCAGCCCATAATTTCAGTCTCATATCTCACTCTTATCACTTATTACTTCCTTCAGAACAGAGACTTGATTTTGAACTTGGACTGGCCTCAGATGAGTCCTGTTCCCCCCGTGCAGGAAGCGCCCTCCAGCACCATCAGAATCTCAGAGCAGGCACTCGGGCCACCGTCCTAATTTACAGCCTCCTACCACATTAATCAGTGCTTCCACCATGTCGTTACGCAGATATCCATCATTTAATTCATGAATGCATGAACTCAAATCAAGTGCCACCCTGTAAATGCAGCCTCCCCTAGCAAGGTTTAAGTATTACTCGCTACTGTCTCGAATATCAGCACGTGGACATTAGTGATGAAGACACCAACTTCACACTACTTTTATCTTTCATTACTCTCCCCTATCATCCACAAAGAAGCCAAGGAAAGCTGGGAAGCGATTAAGCTGCTTTTTTGCATTGTCATGGAAAATCGATATTTTTCTGTTAATTTCCAGCAAAATCATCTGCATTTTTTCTAGTCATTCCACCTTCTACATTACAGCACTGGGTCAGAATAGTGAGGCTTCAATGTATCAACACAACTGATCCGACAGTGGGATTCACCAGCTCAGCAGACCGTGTGGCAACCTTTATCTAGTAATTTATGACAGTGTCTATGGGCAGGACAGCAGGAGAGACTCCCAAGCACAGCCACGCTGAAAGGTCTCGTTCCTCTGCCAATGACAAGGGAACAAATTAGCTTTAGACACTGCTGATTCCTTACTGGAAATGGCTGGGGAACTATACAGTATGTGATGGAGTCAGGGTTTTTTCTGAGCAAGCTTACAGGTAGGAACAAGTTTGTTTCACTTAAACATAAATTCCACGTTCTGCAGAACTGGAGAAACACATAAAGTCATGGAATGAGAGAATTGCCTGGGTTGGAAGGGACCTATCGGATCCTCAAGTCCAACCATCAACCTACCACTCACAAAACCCATCACTAAACCACGCCCTTTGTTACAATTATCCACGCAGAAGTGTTTTGTTTGGTCGTTTGTTGATGTTTTGTGGGGTTTTTTGTGAAATCAGAACACTGGAAATTTTCATCCCATCTCTACTGCATCTCATGCAGAAGACAAGGCTGTATGAAATAGGACACATATCCAGCAGTTTCTATGCCCAGGACTAGTCTGACTACAGCTTGCGTGATGTATCAATCACAAAGGGCTGGGTGGTCCCTCACAGGAACTCCTGCTCATAGTATGACCAAGAGACATTTCCCTCAGAAGCCTTGCGGGAGGCAGTTGGGGAAAGGAGACAACATAGCTATGTTTCCTTGAGATCACTGCGACAACATACCCCACATACGTCTATACTCTTTGCTTCTGGCATGTTCCAAGGTTTCATACAAGCAAAATCTGAAGCCTAACTCTCCTCTCCACATGTTTGCATTAATTATAAAAGACTGCTCATCTGCATAATGTATCATGTCTCACCATAAAACACTGACCTTATTACGATAAGCTTTACACAAAACTATTTATTCTAACTTCCAGTTCTGCTATGTTTTAGTTGTAGCCATTCCTTACAAAGTTCTTTAATCAAAGTAAGCCCAGGACCTGGAGACGGAAGCACAATGGCTCCTTAGACCTGAGCACGACCCTGGAAAGGCAGAGGAGTTGTCTTAAGCTGCTTGATGCAGACAAAAAAATGATCGTTGACCTCAAGGAGGTTGTGTGAAATGTCCCATTTCCCCATGTCCCGTTTCCGTTTTGGGGACTAAAAGGCAGATGTAGATTCCAGTCCCAGGGAGGAACAGGGATTTGAGACTCCTCTTTCCCATCAGTGTTTCTCGTCTGCTCGTTTAGCGGCTCCTCTCCTGGCATCCTGGCTTGTGGTTGACTCCTGAAGCTCCCAGCCCTCCCTCCCAGTGCGCACGCTGAAGCCGGGGCTGGCAGCTCCATCAGGCGCCTACAAATACCCTAATGCTATTATGATACGAGACTTTTTGTGGCTGGATGCCAAAGTCTACTGGCTTACCCTTCATGGGAGTGAGGATAAGGAAAGCTAACATTTCACTCAACCATCAAAAAACGTGAATTGACCTTGATAGGTAGATGAGTGGAATTTTTCAAATTTGGGGTAATAATAGTCACTGACTCCATGATTACTGGTGGTATTGGGAGGTTTAAATAATCAATCTTCATAAAGCTCCTAATCTCTGCCTGACAGGCACTATATACAGTGTGTGGAATATTAATATTGCCTCCAGTTCTGGACAGCTCAGTAACAGTAGTGAGAACAAATTGGAAGGAATTCAGAGGAGCCCAGCAGAATGATGGAGTGGCCAGAGAGACTGATTTATGGGGGTTTTTATCAAAAGAATTGTGCGATGTTTTGGCCAAAATGCGAGGCAGGAAGGATGATCTGCAGAGTGGTAAGACAGGCATCTTGTGGTGTCTGAAGGGGAGACACAGCAGGAGAAAAAGAAATTATTTGGAGCTCTCTCAGGATGCCAAATTAGTATCATTAGAAGTAAGTAATTGATAGTTAAGGCAGAACATCAAAAAAAGTCCAATTTCTCCGTTACCGCCCAGATCAGCTGGCAAAAAAGAAATCTGCAAGACTGAGGATAAGTGGTGGGTAAAACATGAAAAGCCAATGAGGAGATAAGGAGAAATTAGGAGAAATAGAAAGAAATCAGGAGAACATAATGTCCCAGAGTCTTCTGAGTGTCTTTACTTGAGTTAAGTGTCTTGACACTTAACACCGAACCCAACACTCTCAGGCACTAGAGCATGCCCCGAAGTGCCACGTCTGCACATTTCTTAAATCCCTCCAGGGTTGTGGACTCCACCACCTCCCTGGGCAGGCTGTTCCAGTGCCTGACCACTCTCAGTAAAGTCATTCTTCCTAATATTTAATTTAAACCTCCCCTGCCCCAACTTCAGACCATTTCCTCTGATCCTGTCGTTATTCCCTTGGGAGAAGAGGCCAACACCTTCCTCTCTACACCCTCCTTTCAGGGAGTTGTAGAGGGCAATGAGGTCTCCCCTTGGCCTCCTCTTCTCCAAACTAAACATGTCCAGTTCCCTCAGCCTCTCCTCGTATGACTTATTCTCCAGACCCCTCACCACTGTTAGGGAACAGGGACAACAACTACTTTTCTTACAAAAATCTGCTTTTTCTTTTACTAAAAGGGGCCGGTAGTAACTCAGCTTCCTCCCCTGCCCTTTCACACACCAGAGCACGCCATTCTGGACAGTTACCTCCCAAATGCTCCTTGAGATATCCCAAAAAAAGCAGCAGCGCTGTGATCTCCTGCCACTGTAAGCACCACAGTGATCAGCAAATATTGCTGATGAAAGCAGCCCATGGCCCACACACATTCCTCTTCGGTGACACCCAGGCCAGCTGAGCCAGGCACATATCCTACTGAGGAGACATAAAGTGGATCCTGACATGATTGGAAAACTAATGTATGGATATTTCACCTGAAGAAACTCTTCTTTGAACAATTCACACAGCTAACGAAGTTACACTGGTGAAAAAGCTGGGGAGTCCTCACTGGATCTGGTTGATTTACATCAACATCATACAGAAAAAAATTGTATTTAAGTGCCAGTCACCTTACCTGGGTTGGTGACGTGGTTAATATCACTTTCTCAGCTCATGGAGCTGAATCTGTGGAGATAAAGTTGGAGTTAATTAGGACAGAGCTCCTCACCATGGATTGCCATGCTTTTGGGACCACTTGTAGCTAGGACCAGGCAAGTACTTAGAGTAGTCCCTTGCTGTGGGATGCTACACAATGGCTCTCTGTGTCTTGGCCATCAGATTTTGCTTGTACCATCAAGTTAAAGAAAAAAAGAAAAGGCAAAAGAGGGCCTGGCATGTAATCGTTTCATACCAGAAATAAAGCAAACCAGAAGAAGAAGCTGATCTGGACACAGAGAGTCATTTAACTGATTGAACAGTACAGAAGCGATGTTGATCTTGCCCTTCTTCACTTGTATTACCCGTGCATTACTCTTTGATAATTCATCCCAGGGTCTCTCCTTCTAGGGTCAGCAGCTGCAGATGCTGCAGTGACATTTCCCACCACCTCGCTGCAGAGCAGACCCTGCACACGTGGAGCCAAGCGACGCTGATTTATCAGCCCCAGTTGAAGTAGGATCAAAGCTTCGGTGATCGAAGTACAATAGGAGTTTGCCCGTAACACCATCCGTGTTGGCTGGAACATAGAACCTATCACCAGACATATATCACCTGGTATCTCGATCCAGCAGCGCACCAAAGGGACATTCCCACTGAATGAGTAGTCCCACTGATTTTAGTGGGACCACTTACACATGTACTATTAAGAGGTGTAAGTATTTCTTGGGAGCAAACTTAAGGCCTTTATTTCATCAGCAAAGTCTGTTGATTTTGTTACAGTGGCAGTGTTTGAATGGATTGATGCTGATTTGCATTAACTAGCAGACTAAAACTCAACTTAAACCTTTCGTTGATTAGGATGAAGACTATTTTTTTGCTCCAGGACTTAGGGTTTGACTTTTAGCTGAGGTTAAAAAGTCCACCTTCACACAGGATACACACGAGAGTGCTCTAGTCCCTAAAGCAAACCAGGTGGAAGGATGAGGCTCAATGCTTCTGCCCAGGGACAGGGACAATGCTTGCCTGGGGTCAGTGGCTACTGATTTTCGTGCCACAAGTGTGACCAGTTTGCCTTGTGGCAATGGCAGCTCTGCAGTAAGGATTCCCTGTGGCAGGAGACCCATTTTGTGCATTATTGCTGACCGACACGTTAGTTGGTACATATTGACCAAAAGAGTCTTGGCTTCCATGTACCTAAAACTATAGGTTAACTATATAGATGCTGTATCCACCAAAACCTTGTATGTTCTCCTTTGAGACGGAGCAGAAGCATTGCCTTGTGCACAAATGGTCCTGACTTTGGGGAGAGTTTGGTCCAACTCAGAGCCATTTCGCTTCTCAGTAGCTTGCTTAATTAATGTTCTCATTAGCTGCCTTAGTCCCTAGAAATTAGCATATCCATGCTGCAGTGACACCCCAGCCTCACCTGATGGCCACAGACGGAGATTAAGGCATTATGGACCTCTAAATCCACGGAACTGTGTAACATGCTACTTTTGGTCTCCCATATTAAAACCTTTTAAACTCTGCAGCAAGCTCTAAAACAACCCCATTTCCTCAGGGCTGCCAGAAGCAAATGTAAATACAGGAGTTCAAAAGAAGAATCCAGTTTTCACAGCTGCATCTTAGTTAAATTAAAAAAAAAAAAAATAAAAAAGAAGACGACAGACAAACTGACCTAAAAGCTTTTGAAAATACAGACCAGGGCAGACAAAAGTAATTGTTCTAAAGCTGTTCTGGATGTTTTAGGAACTCTATCATTTCCAGATTTGAAAAACTTTTTTTTTTTTCTTTTTCTAAGAAAGCATCACTTTAAAGTCATACAGGACTTAAAAACCATCTTGATTAGAACTAGTATCAGTGATTCGAGAGACAACAGAGCATACGGCAGTTAGAAAAACATGCCATTTTGGCTATAGTATATGACTAATTGATTTCTGAGCATTGCCTAATTGTGTGACACTGGTTAACCAAACAACAACGCATTTTTTCACAGGCTCTGATATTAGCTCAGCCCATTCTGTGACCTCCCCCTGTTGAGAGACACATCGTATTTTTGATCATAAATCTAACAGGGTAAAGGCTGGAAAAAGGATTCCTGCTTTGGTTTTGTGTTTTAACTGAGGTTAAAAAATTCTGGCTGTTGTCGTTTATATAGGGAGTAATATATTTTAGTGAGAGCTATGGCTTGGAGAAATGTGGATGCCAAAGCCAGGCTGCTGAGATTTGTGTTTATTTAGACACAGCAATGGGTTGGATTTGTGAGTAGAGTCACGCTGGAGTCATAGTTAAATTCATCTTTGATGGCTTCACTGAAATAATTCCTCAAATTCATGTGAGGAACTTAGAAAAAAACTATTAGAAAAACTTGATATGAAAAAGTACTTTGAGTATAAAAATCTTTGAGTGCTTAAAATAGTCTCTCTGCTTCCTCCATGTCATGGATGCTGAGGAAAGAATATCATCTTAGGCAAAAAATATTCCACTGAAAACCATGCATTTGTGATGACAAAAACTATACAAATTTATAATAACTAAATTTTGGGAAAGAAAATCTTGAGAAAGAATAAAATTTTGCAGTAATATATTCTAAAATGTAGCTTTTTACTTTTAAAGATTGTTATTGGTCCCTAAAGTTAATTAAACTATTAGAAAAGAAAAATTCAGGAGAACAAAATGAAAGGAAAGACATTATCCTACGAGAACAAGTTTTTACTGGTTTTAGAGGGAAAACTAAAAATAATCATAAGGACTTCAATGTGATTTGAAAACATTTGTTTCTATTTGGCTGGTCAACTGAGAAACTGATGTTCCTATTTTCATGAGTGAGATGCTGATGGGATTTAAAGCACCGTTTGCTTGGGAGTGTGTGCCAAGGAACCAACCTTGTTGGAATTTCAAAGTACAGATTTACACTCTGCCGTTCTGCTGAGAAGCAGAAATGGGCGAGTCACTGCTTGTGAGTAGACTATGAAGAGGATTTTGGTCTATTTTTGGAGGCTACTTTCTAATAATAGAAATGTATCACAGTGCAATTCTCAAGCTCAGTTTGAAAGGTGTTCTTTGATTTACTCCTGACTGAGCACTTGCAGACTGAGCTTGTTACCCCAGACACGGGGACTGCTTTGGTGGAAGGAAAGGCTTTCTCATTTAGAGAAACATCGCTGTTATTGCCTCGTACACAAGTCCCTGAGCAAAAATAGTGTTTGCACATTCAGTGGCTTCTCTCACTGCGATTAACTCCTCTGATTTGTTTTTGTTTGTTGACCCCGCACCTGCGTCACTTCACATTTATCCTCATTGAATTTCCTTGCCACTTCAGTGCCCAGTCACGCCGGAAAGGTCCTTCGGCAATTCCTCACAGTCCGACATTTGAGAGCCTTAATAAAGGGATAAGCTACCTCTTTTGGTTTTCTTGTCCAGAAGTTAACCTCTGCATAATACTCCAGATAAAAGCCCTCGAGATTGAGCACTCGTAACCCTCCTCAGTTTTACACACAAGCAGTAAAACCATCAGATTTTGCGGTACCTGAGAAGCTACAAACAGACACAGTCTTTCTGACCTGTTCTTTTCCTTCCCTCGCTCCTGCATCTGAATTCCAGAGTGAGAGCCTGTAGTTACAGGCTTTTTTTTTTCTTATTGATAAAAAGAGGGATCAGCGTTAGATTTCTTCTCGTACCCAGCCCAGCATTTAAGCAACCGTACGGGCTATTTTAAAATCAAAAGGCCTTCCAACCGAAGAGATCAAAGCGGTAACGCGAGAGCTCAAACCAGAGGAACCGCAGCCCTAGCAAAGGATCAAATATTGGCTGAGTAAGCTCTGACTCTGCTCAACGCTTCCGTGTGTTTGAATTGATAAAAGGGCGATGCTGGAACAGCGCAGGCAGTTGCTTCCCAAATCTGGGTGGTTTGTGGGTGCCTTTTCATTCCGGCAGTACCTAGAACACCAAAAAGGAAGCGGGTGCAGAGCTTGAGCCACTCGTTAGTGAAGCTAATATCTCTGAGCGAGTCTGCAGGCATCCATAGATCTAAAAACCTTTAGCAAATGCCAGCACAAAACTGCACCCCATCCCGGTTCCACCCCCTGGAGTTTAAACTGTGGAGTAGCTCGCAGAAACGAAGGGAAAAGCAATCAGTTTAACCTGGGGAGCAGCTGGAAGAACGTGCTGCAGAAAGGAATCAGTGAAAGCACATCCCTGCCTAGAGTCACACAAAGGCACGTGCACTCACAAGGGATGCAGGTCTGGCAAAGAAAAAGTGAATCCCTGAATAAAAAAAAAAAGGCAACTTTGAAGATGAGAGGACACCACACACAAACTTACCAGGCATAAAAGAGGAAAAAAAAACCAAAGAAAAAGAAACAAAATGGAAACAAAAAAAAGAAGGAACTCATAGACCACGCTATGTTCTTTCCTACAGAAAGAGCCCTCCATGTAAAACCACATACAGAATATGAAAAGATAATCAAATAAAACAGGGAGAGAAAGACAGAACATCTGGAACAGCGTCCATGGTGGGAGGAAGCTTGGGAAGCAACAATAGTAGAGGTCTGTCCACAAAGCACCCGCCGGCGCTTGGCAGCAAGAGCTGCGGAAAGAAAATAGCAGGGCTGTGTGGCAGGTCAGCAGTGCTGCTCCACAGTGTCACAGGAGCAGCAGCAGGTGGCACCGACACTCAAACCCCCCACAAAACGCAAGCAGGGGGTTCAAAAGCTTACGCAGCACCTCCCCTGGGGGGTGAACTGGGCAAGGAAGAACCTCATGAGGTTCAACAAGGAAAAGTGTAGGGTCCTGCACCTGGGGAAGAAGAATGTCAGGCACC
>JAOXNH010000002.1:21070949-21094007 GCA_028566575.1 Bartramia longicauda
TTTTTTTCTTTCTCATGACACACTACAAGGTCCCATTGTACAATGCACCAATGGGCTTTTGAAAACCACAAAAAAAAAATAAAATAAAAAAGAACAAACTTTTTTTTAACAAATACACCAATTTCATAGCAGAACTGCAGAGAATTGTTACACCAGAAAGTACCATCTGCAAAAAAAAATTAAAATAAAATTAAAAAAAAAGCAAGATATACATCAGAAAGACCGAACAGAACGAAGTGAAGATCATTTACAAGCTGGATTTACAACATCTGATGTCATTCGGGGCGTGATCTTTCTGCCGCGTGGAGGATGCCGGCGTGGTGGGCCTCGTACCCAGTGGTCGTAACCATGCGGAGTGAATTTGTGGAGGGAGTGAGATCTTATAGAGTCCTTCTGGAAGGTTTGAGGTATCTATGCTCCATCCGTATCATGCATCGGGCCCCCTGGTGCTCATGCCCTGTGGAGGGTGATCAGGCGTGGTGGGGCTGGCTGCCTCTCACCAGTGGTGGGACATCTCTGCCTGAGTCCTCCTGATGGGTCAGGGGTGTGAGAACCCCCCTGAGGGCATTCAGGGGGAAAGGCTGGATTTGGGGGTTACAGCAAAACAAGCACTTGCACCTCCTCCCAAAACCACCCTCCAACACCGGCGGTGGCCAGGGGTGATGGTCATGCCTGAGCGTTTTGGCCTTTGCAGCTTTTGCTTGTGTCCATTAAAGACCCCAACGCCCGCTACACGGGAAAGCGCCCGAGCTCCCGAATGGAGATGGGACCCACGTGTCCCCCAGGCACTGCTGCTCAGAGTGGGGTGGTGGGGGACCCAGGCAAGCCCCAGCCTGTGGCTCAGAGCTGCCTTCTCCTTACACTCCAACCTTAGATGGGACGTGGTGGGCTCGGAAGGAGGATACAGCTCCCACCCACCACCATGGTGAGGGCTGGCAGCAGCCTGTCCATACCGGACAGTGGCATTAAATGCTGTTTCGCAGTGGTCCTGGGGACATGGTGCAGCCATCCTGCCCCGGCGCTCCCCGGGAAGGGGAAGGAGGATGTGTGAACGGGAACAAGAGCAGCCAAAGGGCTTCACTTGATGCATGGATCCAACGGAGAGGTTCCTACAGATGCCAAAGAGCAAGGGATCAAGCCCTCGTCAAATTATACGGCGTAACTAGAGCGGACATGACGACAGACATTGGTACTGGTAACTGCTCTGTAGCAAGAGATTAAGGCTGCAAAAGGAATAACAGGCTTCGATTCGACAGGGTACTTGGGCATCAGTTTGTGGCGCGGCAGATGCCTAAACACCGTGCGGAAGCGGGACGAAGACGACTACCTCGGATATGGTATAGTACAAGAGCTGGTAGGAAAATAGCATCAATCTTTCTCCCTGAAAATGTCAAGCCAGACCTGCGAGGTGCCATCTCTCTTGGGTATTTCTAAGGCATCGAGGAGGAGAGCAGCCAAGCGCGGGTGAGAGGTGACCTTTGTGAGAAGTGCTCGGCGCTGCCCGGAAAGGTTTCCCGAGCTGGCCCGTGAGCGGCGCGCACATTGCAAACGGCTTTTCGGTGGGGCACGCTCAGGATTCCTGCTTGCAGAAGCGTGGTGGGGGCGGGCAGCGGGAGGGGGATGCCAGAGCGAAGCTTACGGGTCCTTTCTCCAAATCCTCGCTCCCATCCTGAAGCCCTCGTGGAGGTCAAGCTTCCCCTTGGCTTGCCCCGGGTGCTCTGGGTTATGATCTGCAGCATCAGATGCTCTTCTCCACTGGGGAAAGGGCTGTAGTTTGTGACTCACTGGGAGAGGAGCTGCAGGTGGGAAACTTTTGCAGCCATGGAGAGCTTCCCCCTCGAGCCCTTGAGCCCCGGGAGTGATGGGGGTAGGGGTGGGTCCAGGGACCCTCTGCACCCAGCAGCCTGCTTGCCCTCAAAGGGTGCCAGGCCAGCTCTGCGCTGTGTTTTTGGGGACTAAGCCTCATCCAGCGAACCAAAGCGTTAATGGTTCTCAGCATCACACATGGGACATTCTGCCTCGTGCCCCCATCGATGTTAAATTGTCCCCTGGGATGCCAGCAACAGCCCCTGCTCCTGGGGGTTGGTCTGGGCTGCACTGGGGGAGCCCTGGGGATGGATCCGGCTGTAGCCCCCAGCAGTCGGGAGGAGCATGGGTGTTGCTGTCTGATGGGGTGTTTTCTTCTTTGTTATTTGTTCAAGAAGATGTTCCTCCATCTCAGTGTTTTAAACCAATCATGTTGGTGATGGTCTCCAGATAATCGCTGACTCAGCAGTGCAGCTGCTGGCTGTACTGGAAGAGATGGTGGCTGCGACCAAATCCTGTCACCACTGATGGTGTTGTGGGGACACTGGTGGCAGAGAACCCGATGGCACTGCTGGAGGTCATGGCTGGGACATGCTGGGACAACTCGAGCTGTCCCAGAGGGTTTAACTATCAGAAAAGCCCACCTGCCGACCGCCTCTGCCCTGTGACCCACCAGCTCTGTTTGGTTTCAGGTTGAAATATGGACGCTTCTAGAACGAGCAGCATTTCAGTGTTTTTTCTTACTGCATCCACCAAGCCAGGGTCAGAAACAGAGAAAATGGTACGAGGTGGAGATGTCAGCAGGGAGGAAGATTTCGGCAGCTGTGTTGTCTCCACTCGCCATGTGTGGCCCAGCTCTGCCAAAACGTGGCTGACCCACAGATGATGTTATTTTGCAGGGGTATGGACACATCGCTGAAGCACTGAGGCCAGAGCGAGCGCTGAAACGTGCCCACCACAGTGAGGGAATTACAACGTAGTCATTTTTGTAGAAGACACAACGTGGTGGAAACAGCTCCCAGCTTCAGATCAGTGATGCTCAGAGAAACGGCGTGTGGTCCACCTTGACCATTCGCACAAGGTGGGTTGAGCCAAGAGGTCACAGCCCTCACTGTGACCAAAAATGGGACCAGGCTCCCAACCACAGATTTGGGATGTTTGGCCATGCTGGGATTTCAAGATTTGCTTGAGACATGGACTAATTTTGAATCCCAGTATTTGGGATGCTTGGATTTGGGGTGTGGGGATGGACATGACGGTCACACTGCTGTGTGCACTGAGTCCCTTTGCACCAGAACAGGCCATGGAAACGCTGGGTGATGGGAACAACATCCCTGGATCCACCTCTGAGCTACTCCCTTGAAAGTGGTTTGTCCATCTCCATGTCATACCTACCTACCCACCCTTCTGTCCCTCTGGCTCAGCTATTACTTCCAGGTGGTTCAAAGAAGAAAACACATGTGCTGAGAAAGTGCCAAAAATGTAAGAGTGGCATCCCACTGCTGTGGCCATCGGGTGGACATTCCCTGGGGACAACTCATCTCATGCTCTCCTTCCACCTCTCAACGCCCTCCCAGTTTGGCACATCTCCCACTCCACCACCTCCGCTGGTGCGGCCAGTGCTGGGAGGTCAACCAGTGCTGGAGGATCAGCCAGCATTCACCAGAGTGGGACCTGACTGGGGGAGCCAAGACGGGCCACGGGTGTGTTTGGTTCGTGGTCAACGTCAATCGCAGAGCGTGTCCCGAGGACCGGAGGTGAGCGGGGTGGTGGTGGAGGACCCGGGGAGGATGGGGCAGGACAGGGGAGCCGCAGGCACCCTTCCTCATCGGCTGGGTGGCGCGATGCCCCATTGCCCACCCCACTACTCAGGCGAGTAGTCCAACTCATCGTTGGCGATGAGAGCCTCCGACGGCGGTTTGTGCCTGCCTTTGCTTTTCGACCTGCCACTCGTCCGATGGCTTTCCTTTGCTCCCGCCATTTGCTGGTACGAGAAGCTCTTGTCCTCGGAGGGACCCCAGCCTGGGAAGCCCTCACCCTCAGTAGCGTAGGAGAAGCCGTCATCCACGGAGAAAGGGTCGACGTCCACGTCGTAGCGCTGGTAGGTGCTCTGGTGAAGGGCCTCCTCCCGGGCACTGATCTCCAGCGTGCTGTTCCACATCCCGTAGCCAAAGTAGATGAGGAGACCTGTGGTGGGCGAGAGGGAGAGGGTTGGACGCCGTCTGCCCACACTGGCCCCAAAACCCCAGATAAAACATGTTTGGCCATGCCCCAAAACAGCACCTGCCCCCCAAAACCCACGTCAGGGGTGGGTGGGGGATCCAGCCCAGCTCACTGCCAGCGTCCTCCCACCCAGAGCCGGGTGGGGGTTAAGTGTATCTAAACGCACCTATGGCTTTTAAGCCAGTGTATTTTACAGTTGATGTCTGCTCTTCAAATCTGTTGAGTTTGTGTTTTCGGGCTGCCAGCTGCGACTCCGAGGTCTGTATGTTTTAAACATCAGCTGGGATCACTCTTGGCCACGTGACTGTGCCATCTGCAGCTTTGGTGGGAGAGCAGCTCCCAGCAGACGTGTGGAGCTGGGACAGCTCCAAGCGCCGACAACCCGCATCTCCACCCTGTTCCCCTCCCGGATATCTTTTTCTCTCTGGAGTTTTCTTATGCACTCAGTCTCTCTCCTGCTGGTGCTTCCAGCCATGCGTGTCTCAGGGTTGTCAGGATGAGTGTATTTGGAATCAAAACAGCTCTGAAATCCTGTCTTCCTCCCTTCAGGAATTTAAATTAATCTTCTCCCTCTAGCCCTACCTGATCTCACCTTTCTGCACCAATGCTTTTCCCAGAAGCAAATGTGTCAGGAGATTCAATTTCCAGTGGAACCTGGGATTAACCTACCCCAGATGTGTGCATAGAGAAACCCAGACTTGTCCACATGCCGCGGACTGGCCATGAGGGACTGCTTGTGGGGTTAAATCCAGAGTCTGTGTGGCAGGACGGCACATCTCTGCCAGGAAATCAAATGGGATGTGCCTCCCCCAGCTGGTGAGCAGCCCTGGATGGGGCTGGTGGAGTCCATCACACCTTAATGGAGTGGTTTAATTGACTCATTGCCATTGCTGGCAGCTGAAGAGGTATTAGATGTAACCACAGGGGAAGGTATTTAATCACAGTGGATTAAACTGATGGAGTCATTTTGCTTCCAGGTAGAAGGGCTTTCCCTGGTTCTGCAACTTAACCCATTGCCTTTGAGGGCCAAAAAAACCACTGACCATGCCTTTTCCAGCCCAAAGGGTGCATGGGACGGCTACTGGCCAACAGTCCCTGGCTTGGCCTTCGGGGACTCTCAGAGGCAGAGCTTTGCTATGTGAACTCAGTCTTGCAGGACTGACTCAGGATAGCAGACAGACGTCCTTACCATGAAGCAAAAGTGGGAAAGGTAAAAATGGAGGAAAAAAGGTGGTAGCAACCTCCTCCTGAAGGATGGAAACTGTGAGACTACTCTAAACTCTCTGAGATGCCAAAGAGAGATCCATGGTCTGTTCATGTCATCTCCTGCTCTGCCAGCTGAGGTCAAACATCAGGAGGTACCTGAGAAAAGCATGAAGACTGGTGAGCCCAGCGTGGTGGCCTGTATCTATCTGCTCACCCCTCGTCCAGGAGAAGTGATTCCTGCCTTTATGGAAGGTGGTTTCTGATTATGACCTCTGCATCAATCCTCATTCTCTTTCCCCACCAGGTTCTCCCTCTCGACTCAGGACTCTGAACCCTGTTCCCAAAGCAGGGGGCTGCTGGTGGGATCCTTGGCCTGGGATGGTCCTTTTGGGTGCTAGCACCATGCTCAGAGTCTGTTGTCTGCAACTGAAGCTCCTGTAGGCTGCTGCAATATATAAGTTTATCCATAGGGTTATTATTTCTCTCTAAGGAGTCCTTGGCTTTGGTATTGCCTTGTTGCTTCAGTTCTCTACACTCCAGACTTGGTAGCCTTCAGGAGGAACTATGAGAGGTGCTTTTTTTCTCCTGGGTTTGAGGAGTAAACGGGTTGCAATATTAAACAAGGGAAACTATGGACATGCCAGGAAGCCTAAATTTGGCCAAAAAGAAAAAAAGTCCACAACAGAGCCTGTGAGTCCTGAAATCTCCCTGCCGCAAAGTTAAGGACTTAGACCAAGAAAAGGAGATACAGCCCACAGATCCCTTGGCTCTGTCTCTCCCAGGGCTGCTGGGCTTTGGAAATGCAGTGCTGAGATTTCGGTGTGGGCTGCTGAAGAGCTCAAGTGGGTGAAATAGCAAGAAAGCAGGCAGATTTCTGTAGGAAACCTGCCTGCAAGGCAATTTCCAAAACCCACCTACTTTCCATCAAAAGACTCATCAAAATAGTCACCTTTGTGTGATTCAGTTTACTTCCATCAAACTGACATCTTCTGGAGGTGTAATTTTCCATTTAGCTGTGGTTCAGGGGCTTGATTAACCGAGGTTTCTAAGAACTTCAGGATGACAAGGGGGCAAATGCAAAAGACTGGGTATGGTCCCAGCTGAAGAAGCATCAGCCTAAGCACTCTAATTAGGGAAGTTATTATTAACATCCTTTCAAAAGAGTGTCAGTTAAAAAAATTAAAATAAATGAATCTGGGACTCACCCACAAAACACCAGACGGCAAATCGGATCCACGTGACTGTGGAGAGCTTCAGCATGAGATAGATATTCACCAGCATAGCAAAGGCAGGGACGAAGGGCAGACAAGGTGCCATGTAGGGCAGCTTCTTGGGGTTTTCTGGCTGCTGCAAGATCACAAACACCAGCACGACGATGAGCAGGATCATCAGCACAACGAGGAGGACAGCCCACCAGCTCTGCTCGTAGATGTAGTCTGCCCCAAAGATGATGAAGGAGCAGAAGATGAACATCAGGACAAAAAGCAGGATGACGCAGGTGGTGACCGTGTGGCCGGTGGCCGCCGTGGGGCGGTCCATTTTCCCCGGCAGTCCGAGGTGGATCCGCATGGTGTAGTAGCGAGGGCCGATCAGCTTCTTCAGCTTGATGAGGTAGATGTTCTCAGACTCATCTGCCTCTATCCCTGAGGTCATGTCAACCGTGCCATAATTGGGGTGGTTCACGTTGTAGGTGGATTTATCGGATTTCCCAATTAGCATCTCATTATCCCCCAGCGATGGCAGATTTTTTGCCCCACATGTGTTGGTCGGTGGGCCAGCAAACTCTTCTCCTTCGCTCCCTGGGGAGCAAGCTTCCTTCTCGCAGTCGGCCAGGATGCCCTCCTTCTTCTTGGTGTGCTCCTCGGAGAGGAATTTGACGAAGCCATCGATGTCGCTCTCAGGCTGGTACCGGAGGAGGAGGACGCAGACGGAGACCAGTGTGTAGGCGAGCAGCGTGCCGATGGACATCATTTCTATCAGGTCCCGCAGGCTGACCAGCAAGGAGAGCAATGCTGCCAGGAATCCAGAGACGATACAAGCCACTACCGGAGTTTCCGTGTAAGAGCTGACGTGGGACAAAAATCTGGAGTGTGAAAGAGGGGCAGAAAGTTAAAATTGCAGAAGGCAGTGGTTCCCTGTTGCCATAACCCTTACCCGGCCGGAGGGACCGGGCTCAGATCTGCAAACCCTTCAGCTCTCACTGCTTTTTTTGGACTTTAGACTCCAGACATCCAGAGACTGGAAATACTGCTGAGGCTGGGTCTGGAGTCAGACCTAGGTCTGACCAGCTCTGTGCAATCTGAAGTGAGGACTGGGACACGTGCAAATCAGTGCCAAAATTTTAAGCATTTAAGCTGCTCTCCTTTGCAAGTAATCCTTGAATTAAATGCTCGTCCTCCCATAATGTGTATCTCGGGTACCAGCACTAAATGAAACTTTTGTGTAGATTCTCTCCTGATTTCTTTTTCCTCAGGATTTTGCTTTGGTGTGTGCCCTGTTCTGCAAGCACCGAGCCTGTGCTCCCTGCGGTGATGGCACCGGGCTCTCTGGGTGTGGGACAGTCCCCGTCCCCCCCAGCACACTTTCCCTCCGGGTCCCAAGGGTGAAAATATAAACGCCATCAAGGGCATGACTGACCTGAAGAGCAGCCCGTCACCAGCCATGGCGTAGATGACTCTTGGCATTGGGAAGAGGGAGCCCAGCAAGCTGACGGTCAGGCCGGCCACGGACCCGATGGCAACGATGAACTTGGCTGCATAGAAGCCGTGGACCACAAACATTTCCATCAGCGGGGACTCGGTGTCAATGGCATCGTACGGCACCATCAGCGTGAGGATGATGCTCACCTGGGGAAGGCAAGAGGAGCAGGGCATGGGTGTCAGCTGGAGGCTTTGCAGGGCACAGGGGCTGCTCCTCAAGGGTGGAAAGCAAAAAAATGTCAAGTCTGATTTGGATTATATCCCTATGTCCCCCGTGGAGGGGATGTAAAATGTTAGAGGTAAGGCCTCTGAAGGCAACCTCCCTGGACACATTCCTGTGCAACCTGCTCTAGGTGGACATGCTTTGGCATGGGGGTTGGACTAGATGACCTCCAGAGGTTCCTTCCAACCCCATGTGATGCTGCGATTCTGCACCCATCAAAGCCTGAGGAGCTGCACCCTACAGCAGCCCAGCAGCAGGGTAAACCCTCCCTCCAGCCACCCCTAAAGCTTACACCACACAAATAAAGGAGATTTCAGCTCAGAAGACACTCAGGGGGAAGAACCAGGGTCCCCACATCCCAAACTGCAATCAATCAAAGTAGGGGATCACCTGGGTCTCCTCCCCACACCGATGGTTATTTTGCAGTGCCTGGGGTCCTGGGAACTCCAGACCCGATGATGAAGAGCAGGTCTCATGCTGGTAGGTCCTAACCATTCCTGCAGCTAGAGATCCTCTGGCCAAGAGATAAACAGGTCAGAAGGTCAAAGACAGAAAGGAAAAGTGAAAGACAGGAGACCCCAGGGTGAAGAGGAGCACCCTGACTTGAGATGCAAAGTGCAAGGGAATCCCATCCCTGGAGGTCCAGGTGAAGTGAAAAGGGATGGGGGAGTAAAGACAAAGTGTCCTCACGGCTCCACATTTTATTGCTGTTTATGGGACCACCACAGCCCCATTAATAAATAAGAGTAGTCTCAAACAGCTGCTAAAAGATAGTCAAATTATTAAGCAGCCCCTATTTCCAGGTGTTTAGGCACAGGTTTAGAAGTAAGGTTAGGTGGAGCACAGCTCTTCCCATCCTCTGCACCAGCTTGAGCCCGCAGGGAAAACACTTAGGCTGATGTTTCCCCCATTCCAGCAAAACATCCCAGGAATTAACTACTTCGTGTCCATATCTACTCACAATTTTTCCCCCCTGCTCAGTCCATTCCTGCCTGAAAACATCACCCAAAGCTCTCAGGATTGCCTGCAGATCCCAGACTTCAGAGGAGCACTCCATAAGGCTCAGACTTAACAATTGCATCTAATTGAGCCATATAAAACTCCTAAATCCCTGAATGCCTCATTATCACGCTGAATAGGCTTAATTGCAATTGTATCTCCATTCAGCAATTAAATCTATTCACAATCCTGGAATGGGCAATCAGGAGATGTTTGTGCCATGCAGCTCAAATACATTTCCAGTAGGGCTCTGATTGCCATTTGGAGGTGCCCAAAGTGGTGTCAGGCCACCAAGTTGTGGTTTTAATTCAGGTCCATCAGGGTTTCTCCTGGACATATGTGGCTTCTTGCTGTTCAGTAGAAATGCAAGGAGCAACCCAACAGATTCTCCCACCCTTCTTTGTCTCCAGGATCACTGATAAGGCGGTTCACAGCATGATGGAGGTCAGTCTCATCTACAGCCTGCACCAAGAGTTATGGCGCCAAGGAGGTTGGAGTCCTGTGTCTCCAGACCTCATGGTTGGCTTCTCAGTTGTCTAGCAAAGAGTGGACACAGTACAATGTCATATCATACCATTCACATCATTTCCTCTTCAATATGCAAAGTGTTGACCTTTCCCTCACCTATGGAATTTTTCTCCTCAAACTCAGCCAATTTATTCTCTCAAAATCATGCAAATATGAAGTTTCTAAAGCAGAGACATCCCCTCACCACCTTGACTGGATAGACCTTGCTCCTTCAGGCAGCCAGAGATCTCTCAGCCTCAATAACCCAGTAGGCTGCTGTGACAGCAAGGATGAAGGAGGATGACGATTAAGTTGGTGGGCAAACTCCCATTTTCTAAACTCATATTTAATTATGACACCTCAAAAGAGACCTAGTTAAGTGCTTTGGATATATGAGTTTGCACTTAACACAGGAGCAGGCCCATAACGCTCACATGCCTTTTGTTGGCTTCAACCAGTGTTTTAGGGACTGTACCTGTAACATGGTTTGTGTTCAAGCACAGCAAGGCCAAGGAAGAAGCTCCCAAACTTGTACCACCTGATTGATCTACGTACTAGGTAGAGGTGCTAGCTGAAGTGACAGAGTTCATAACCCCAGCACAATACTGCACCAGGGCAACTGAGTTTTCCCATTCTCAAGCCTCATTTGCTTGGCATTAGCTCAGGAATCTCTGCAGGCACCTGCATCACATCCACATTCAGGTCCTCTGTCCTAATCCACAAAGAGTACCACCCCCTGAGCAATGAGAAGAAACCAAGGGTATTGATCCCATCATCTCCACTCAGTATCGAGACTGCTGAGATGAGCCACATTTAGCCCATAACCTGTTCGTGTGATGGGCCACCTTTCCCCAAGGAACTGGTTCCAGGCCACATGGTAGTTTCATGTTAGGTTGTGGAGCAGTAGATGGGAGCAATGTGAACACCTGAAGCTGAACGGCACCATATGTTGTTACCAAACCCTAGAGCCAAACAGCCTCCATCAAAAGGACGGAGCAGGGGTGAAGAATGAAATTGGTTCTTTAATTGTCAAAAATAAAAAGTGATGGGGGGGAAAAATACCAAACCCAGGCCAAATGCAAATCATAAAAATAAACGGCGCTGAAGCTTATTTGGTAGATTTCCAAGAGAGGCTTCTCAGCTACTCAAGCAATCAGCAATATTTTAAAGCAATCAAGTGAGAGGAAGGGAAGGCAAACAAAGAGGATCATTCATGTGCAATCGTCACTTGCCTTAATGCCAACCATTTCTGGAGAGGAAAGACTTTCCATTTTCTAAAGTTCAGGCTTAATATTTAGCAAAACCTCTCAGCACCCACACATAATTCATCAGATAAAAGCGGGGAGAGCTTCAGCAGTGTTTTCTCATCCCTGACCACCTCTTGCCTTGAAAAGCCTACAGAAAGGAAACCAGCCTTTGTTTCTCACGTCCTTGTTCCTCATTAACCTGAGGACTAGAAAGCAGCGATGGGGCCACCGCAGACACAGCAGTGCCCTCATGGAGCTGAGAGCCTGGACACAGGTCCTGGAGGTGAACGAGAGCTTGAATAAAGATGCTACATGAGGTCTCATTCAGGCCGTTTGTGCCTTGAGGATTTACATTTCCCAGGATGGTTCTTATCACTTCAAGATAAATGCTCTCATTTAATAAACCCAGCCCCAAAATCACTGGAGTAGCTTTTCCTCTTGACCAGAATTAGTGTCCCAGGTTTTTTTCTGTGCAGGGCTTTCCCATTTTGCCACCACCCCTTGCAGATCTCTCCTGTCCATTCTGTTTATCTGCCGCTTTACTCTTCTTGAATGAAGGTCCTTAACAGCTTTGTTTCCTTGGCCTCTTCAACCCTCTGCAACCCCTTCTCTAACTGCCTTTCCCCAGCTTCCTAGGGCACCTCAGCATCTCCATCCAACTACATGGTCCTCCAGAAAGGCCCATCATAGTTTAACCTCAGCCCATATCCATTGCACTCACCAGAAATAGCTCCCCAGGACAAGGACACCGAGGCATGTCATAGCCCCAAATGAGAAGCAAAAGAGCTGCACACATGGGGACTCATCTCCACTGACTTCATCTCTTTGAGGTTGATGCAAATGAAAGCACACTGGCATCTAAGGACACCTGAGATACCTTCAGCTCTCTGGGACATCACAATCACCTCTTTCATGGTTCTTTGTACCTCTGCACAACCAGACTTGTTAAGAAGCACCTGGACAGAAATAAACCATTTTCTTATTTCATCATCAACTCCTCTCTCCAGAAGGGCCAACAAAAGCTACATAACAAAGAGAGATATAGAAATGGAGAAAAATCTGACCTTGCAGAGAACAAGTCCGCTCCTTTCTGGATGGAGCCTTGTGGGATCACCTCCAAAGCACGAGGTTGCTCTGAGACACGAGGTGACCCAGGACTTCTGCAGGAGAGGCACTAAATACCCCACAGACACTCAATATCCTCCAAAAAGCTAGCTGGAAGACTATAGCCCTTTTATAGTGACCATGCCCAGGGCAGCTGCATCTCAGCTCCCCCCCTCTTCCACCAGCACCTGGGAGAGCTGTTACCTTGAATTGCCCCCAGCTGTTTTTAACAAGTCCTGATTGTCCCCAGCCTCTCAAAGGAGCTAATATATAGGCAAATTTTAACCCTTTCCAATCAAAACCAGATGGTCTGCAAAAAAAAATGTTATTTAAGCCTACTACTTGATAAACTCACCAGCCAGATAATGCACCCAGTAGTGGTAGATGCCTACAGCTGAGTAGATGAGGATGCTGAAGATAGAATCATCTAGATTGGAAGGGGACCTTTAAGATCATCAAGTCCAGCCTTCAACCTAACACTGCCAAAACCACCACTAACCCATGTTCCTTAGCACCACATCTTTAAAATACCTCCAAGGATGGTGATGGGACAGCTCTATAAATCTTTGATAGGCTCTTCCTTGAGCCCATGTACTTTTGGAAGTGACCCAAATGTTGATACTAGAGCTTGCACCAAGGCTGAAAAAAAAGGTGTGTGAGAATCCTGGGGAGCTGCCTGACCTCACTGTGACCACACAGTGACCTCACCAGGAGATGACACTCCATATATCCTGTTCCACAACCTCTTGCAAACTCTGGGAACCACAGGCAGAGGCTCAAGGGCAAAACCTGAGATGCTATGGGAAGTGGGATAGGGTTTAGACTGACTTTTGGTGTGGATTTAAAGGGCTTTGCTGGGTGGAGAGGGTGGAAAGCACCAGCTGGTCTCCATGCCCATCTCCTGTAAGGTCACAACAGCCTTGGGTTTTGCAGCCAGTTGGGCAAACCATCTCATTTTGCTGCACCTTGATATCTCCAGGGTTGGGACAAAGATGATTTAACCTCCTTTGGATGCACACCAAGGTCTCTTAATGAAGAACATGGAGGTCAAACACGGAGCATTGCTTAAAGAGAACAAAACACACACACAAACAGGTATAAATGGGGTTACATGAAGTGGGTCCTCCTGACCACTGCAGTTTTAACTTGGTTCTCCCTGCAGACACTTTTAGTCCTTTCATTTATTTATCACTGTGCTAAGATTTGCTCTTTTTGCAAAGAAAAACACCAGCAGCAACACAAAAGATGGAACCAGTACGCGGGGAGGCAACAACAGCCCCCCCCCGCCCACCTTAAAGCAGGGATGTGGTTTCGAAGGAGAAAGGGATTGTTTCAACTCTTTGGAAAAATAATTAAAGAAGAAGAAGATATGACCAAAACTGCTTCCCTATGAGGTCGGAAGCAATGAGCTGCCTTTGATCTCCAGCGTGAAACCAAGCACAGCCACTCACCACGGGGTACCAGGGCAAGTTTTCACAGGCAGATTAGTGAAAGGAGGCAGCGGTTTGGTACGTGACACCGGTACTTACCAAAGCGTGACCCTCTTTCTGTGCCCCGTGCAGGATATATTGCCAACAACTTTGAATGTTCCCACTCTGTATTGTTCATCAACTTTGGGTGGGGGGAAAAAAAAAAATAAAGAAGAAAAAGAAAAATCAAGCAAACAATCTCCTTCTGGCCATTCGTACCTTTAAGGTCTTCTAAATTTAGCATGATGTAAATCTCACAGGAAAAGTGTTTTTTTCTTTTTAAGAACCAGAAATAGCTGTTAGAGTACTTCACTGGGGACCTTTAAACATGCGTGTCCAGGAAAATAAAGGCAAATCTGCATCCCACCGTGCAGAACTGGAGGGCAAATCCCCTGGTAGCTCTGAACCAGTGGAAACATCACAGGGTAGCACCCAGAGACACCCACTCCAGAAACAGTAGCAGCTCATCTCTATGACTAATTGCCAGGGTGGGATGCGTTGTTGCCAGTCCCAGAGCTAACTGGGGATACTGGTTCACATTTGCATTGATATTGAGAGATATGGACCAAGTAGGCACAGTGGGCAGGTGGCAAAAATATTGGCAGGGATGAAAAAGTGACCTCGTCTTGGTAACTGAGCACCAAGGCAGACTGAGCTCCAAACTTCCAACCCAATAATCATTCCCTCTTCTCTCAGCTATGCTTTTTAGACCAAGAGGTCCCAGCCTCAGTCCTGGAACACGCTCCCGGTAGAGTCCTGCTAGCAAAGATGGCCCCTACGGAAAGGAAAATGCCAAAAATGAGGCATTCGAGAGAATTTGTGCTCTTGAGACAGCTACACATTGTGGCTGCAGAAATAACCAATGCTGCCAGACACTGTCAGCAAGGTCTGGACTCATCCCATTCCAATCAGCAGTCCCATTCAGAAGCTTAGCTGCTGTTCAGTTTGCAGTGATAGGACAAGGGGTAATGGTTTTAAACTGAAAGAGGGGAGATTTAGACTAGATATTGGGAAGAACTTCTTTGGTGTGAGGGTGGGGAGACACTGGCCCAGGTTGCCCAGAGAAGCTGTGGCTGCCCCATCCCTGGAGGGGTTCAAGGCCAGGTTGGATGGGGCTTTGAGCAACCTGGTGTGGTGGGAGGTGTCCCTGCCCATGGCAGGAGGCTGGAACTCAATGATCTTTAAGGTCCCTTCCAACCCAAGCCATTCTGTGATTCTATGATCATTGAACAAGGAGTTCAGGGCATCAGGTCTGCCCACGGTCTTCTCCTTAACACTCTCAGCAAGTTGTGGAGATCACCATGGCCCAGTAATGGAAGGATTGTCTCCTTTCATGAGTTCCCTTTGCTTGAATGCTCCTGTGGGATACTTTTGGCTACCAATCAAATGGGTTTCAAGGCCTCCTTGATGCTGGAAAATGTTCTTCCCTCCTATATCTTGAGCTGACAGGGTCTGAAAATAGTGGCTTCCAAGGCACGTTGCAAAAAAATCTTTGACAAAAAGCTTTTGGAGTGGTTGGGCTGTGAATGATCAAAGTTTACCATTCATGGCTTCCCAATTGAGTTCTTCCTTGGTTTAGTCTTTAAATAAAAACAGGTCTTGAGTTTTTAGGGTTATTTTTCATGTGTAAGGTACCTACAAATTCTTTGCATTGCTCTTTTCATTATTTAAAACAAAATAAAACCATCAATCAGGTAAAATTGCCTGTCCAACCCCAAGATTTGATTCTGAAAGCTTCAGCTCTCCATCTGGTCTCTTAAACCACAGCAAGCTACCAGAGTTTAAAGCTGACTACTTCCAGTACCACAGCAATCAATCCATCCCCCCTGCATTTAAGCATGGTTATTTTGTAACACGCCATGACACGAGCGCATTCCTTCCTTATAAAATAATTGACTTCTCCATATCTCCGATGAGGTTTCATCTTCCCAGCCTGACCCAGCCTGACAAATGCACTGGATCTACTTAAAACGGCAGGTCCAGGGTAGCTAACGCAAAGCACTGCAATTAAGTGGGAGCAGCCTGATTAAAATGTTGTCCTTAATTATGTGCGATGACAAGGAAAAAACCATTTTTATGGATTCTCTCTGTGACAGGGCCCAGGCTGCCTTGCCAAAGCCCTAATGCTAGACAGCAGGAAACTTGGCCCAGAACCAAAAAAACTCAGCAGACACTTCCTTTAGACAGCGCTCGGTGCAGAGAGCCATCCGTCCTTCCCCGTGTATATTTTAGGCAGACAGGCTGAAAGTCAACACAAGCTCCAACAAATCCGGGCACTGGTGTGGAAACTCGTGTTATCTTCAGACGAGCCTCACCCCCCCGGGTCAGCAGGAGTCTAGAGTACGGGGTCACCGTGGGACTAATGCTTGGAAGTACAGACCCCATTAAACTTACAGTGTTGTTTACATCAATCTGCTTCATTCATGAAATGATGATGCTGCCAAACTTTCCTTTTTCTTTTTTTTTTTTTATGAGACATGGGCAAAGAATCTCGGGCAATGGTCCAAAGGCCCCTGAGGCACAAATTAGTTTTGATAGATTAGAAACAAGACGAATCTCGGCGGGGCGGTATTAAAGCATCTTTTATTATGTGCAAAGCAGCCTTTTAACTTCCCAGGAGACGTCCCTATCTCTCCATGCTAGTCCAAGCAAAAAGCTTTCAGCATTAATAACACCTGGAGAACCCCACTTGCCTGACAGCTCAAGGAGAGCAGCTTGGCAAGGGCTCTCTGACCTCCTAAAATAGCCCATTTTGGGTCAAATGCTGTTGTGTTCTGGACAAAATTACCTCCTTCCAAAACCAGTAAGAGCTTTGACTGCTGGAGTCACACAGCTTTAGGGTCCTGTTTTCGTTGTGTGATCCATGATGCGTTTGTCCACACATCAGTGGCTTCATCTGAAATGTCCCTCACACAAAGTCATTTCATTGCTGTGAAGTCAAAGTCTCACTAATAAGACGTTTGCTGGACTCGCTGAGGTATGTGACATCAAAGTGTCAATTTAATAGCCAAAAACTAAAGCCAGGCAAAGCAACTTTTTGCTTGAATTTGGGAGATTTTGTGCTTGCTGTCCAGGGGGTGCCCACTCCCTGCTGCCCCCACCTTTCCTCCAGCTGAGTCGATGGCTGCTCCTCACAGGCTGGAGAGAAACATCACCTCCAGCCCAACCACCTGAGATGAAGATCTGCTTGAAGTCCTTTTCCCCACTCCGCTTGCATCACGGGGAGGTGTTTGGACTGGGAGACAACCCCTCTCTGGCAAACAGGAGCTGCAACCCCTCTGAGACCAAGGGACCAACGGTGCACACAGGTCTCTTGGATACCTCTGAGGGAAAGCCCATGGCCAAGGACTCACCCTACAGCATAAAGACCAGTAACAAACACGTGCAGGATCCGAGAGTGAAATTTCTCCCACACACAGAAGCAAACAGACAGAAGTCAGACTGCCCCAAGACTCCCGAGCATCCTTCAGCAGAGGAATAATTATCCCTGAGTGCTGGAGCATCAGAATTTTGAATTTTCCTTACTGAGCTGACACTCTCTTCAGAAATACTTACAATAGGTGGAAAGGCAGGAATATACACCTAAAACCAAAGGGCAAACAATACATGAAGCTTTGGTGGGATGGAATAAGAAATAACAAAAACTATTGTAATGCTACTTTATAAAGCCAATGGCACTGCCTGACCTGGGTACTGTGATGTGGGCAGCTGGGAGAGAAATTAATTACATAGTGAGCACTTTTCCCAACCTCAAGTGGGCAATTTGAGTCTGTAACTCTTATCCTAAAAGGATTGCCTAGAAAAATCTTCCCTTAGATTCCTCAAAACTATTTTCTTGGTCATCTGGAAATGTTTAATTTTGATTGCAAACATAAATATAATGTACTTCCTACATGAAATAAGCCCTTTTTTGAACTTTTTTGAAATGATAAAATGTAGCTCCATTGATTTTTTCAGTTGTTCCAAATTAGCAATTGGATGTATCTTTCACCAAAAGCTGTTCCTGCATAAATAATTTTCATTGTTCTGATGAAAACGCAGCAAACTTCCAGCCAGTGCTAACGTGCATTCCTGATTACTTGTCTCAAAAAGCACTCTCCGTGCACAGAGCTTGGAGAACGGCAATGAAAATAACGAAGGGACTAGAAGAGAAATCTCTGAGAAGACACAATGAAGCATCATTTTTTTTCAGGAAGAAGTATGATAAAACTGTATGAGCAGGGAAATCAGGGAAGGGAGACGGGGAAATTTGGCTCCCCTTGGCTCATAATGTAAACAGAAACCAAACAACAGAATGAATAGGGAAATTCAGTGAAACAAATTCAAAGCCAGTAAAAGGAGATGCCTTTCATTTTAGTTTTATTTTTGCATAGTGTAATTTGTTGCCAGAAAATGTCACTGGGGGAGAGAACTCAGAAACGCTGGACATTTATAGAGATAACATAATTAAATCCATAATGGGTGTCAATAACATATATTTTGAAATATTCAGCAAGGCGTGGTTTAACTCCAGGGAGCAGCGAGGACCATGCAGCCACCCAGTTCTTTGCCTTCCTCCTAGAAGAACAGGGAGAACAGGGAGAAAAGAAGGGGAAAGGGAGAGGAAAACAGACCTCATGGGTTGAGATAAAGACAGTTTAATAGAAACAATAACAGAAAAGGAAAATAACAATAATAATAAGAGTAATAATAATGACACAAGTCACCGCCCCGTGAATTGTCACCATCCTGAGCAGTGATCATGGACTCCCGCTCCCGTGGCCAACCTCCAATTATATATTAAGCATGACATCTATACTACGGGATATTCCATTGGCCATTCAATCGTTCTGTCTAGTCTCCTGCTCAGTTTCTATGGGAAGCTGAAAAAAAGTCCTTGGAAAGTTTAAACATCGCTTAGCAACAACTAAACCAATATGCATTGTTTGCATTCCTTTCATGGAAACCACCAGAAAGGAAATTAACTCTTTCCTGGCTGAAACCAGGGCACAGCCCTATAGAAAGAAGGTTAACGATGAACCTTAAATGCTTGCTAAAGAGAGAAATAGGTGCTGGCTGTTACTGGGGACACGAACCTCAAGTGTAACAGTATTGGTCTACTTCAGTCTGGGAGCTGCAACACTCCCCTGAATATGGGAACAGGACAATAGTTATCAAGCAGTAACAAAGTTTGCATTTCTATATAAACAAGGCAGTTCTATATCTGTGTACAGCTATTTTTTTTTTAACCTGTGAAAAATTTAAAAATCTCCTTTCATTCTGAGCCAGAGTGAAAAAAAAGCACTGAATATTTTTTTCTGTGATAAACACATTCAGAAAAAAATTCCTTTTTTGGGAAAAAAAAAAAGGAATGTTCTCTTATATATTTATACTTATGTTACTTTTATTAGTTTTACATCATTTCTTGAAACACAGGCGTTACAGTCTTCACTGGGAATCATGTTAAAGTATTTTAAACAATATCTGGCCCTCCAATGTATGAGTATTCGTTTTGTTCCAAATGCTAAAATATACTAACGCCGGTAGGAGACATAATCCAGAAAAGGCAGGATGTTCCAGTCATTGCCGAGCAGCAGCTGCCCTTATTTGTTTAAAAATCATGTAATAAATGATAAAAATAATATATTCTGCCATGGCTGTTAAAGCAGGTATTGTAACGTCACCACCACATCCCATGCTGTCTGTTATGCCATGTATCAAACTACTTGCTGAAGGAACTGTGTGCTTGTGGCCGCTTTCCTGCTTGCCTCATCTCCCTCCACACATCCTTCTTTTTCACCCCAAAATGTAACACCTGCCACGACACTGCTACACTGGCTGATGACATGCCAGTTGGAAGACTGAATGACACAGGAATGTCAACAAATCACTAAAACCAGAGAAGAGTAAACACACAATGCAATTATTTTATTTTTTTTTTCTGTAAAAGAAAGGTTAAAAATATTGGTGAGAAAAGTCATTATCACTACAGATTACTGTGAAAATAATATCTTGTGAGGGAAAAATCACTTCGCTGGAAATATCCTGAGCACCTCTAGTCAGTGCTGACTCAGAGCAAGGTCTGTTGCAAGACTCAGTTACGTGTAAAAGCCAAGAGTGATTTAATGGAAAGAATGGACTTGAGGCATTCATTTGAGAGCATAAATACAGTGCAAATCACTGCACTGCAATTCAGAAGCTGATCATGGCTTTTGTTTAGGAAAGCCTGTAGGCACCGCAAGAGGCAATAGCTGTTTGTGCAATCAATCCGGTTAATTGCAGCCTGTATTTATACGGAATAGTAACTCTGAAGAACCCAGGAGACTACTGGAAGAAGTTAAGGACTGATTTGGCTTTTAGCCTTGCCCAAAGATTTCTGCTTGTCTTGAAGAACGCCTTCCTAACCAGGAAATCCTGGATTCATCCGCTTTGCAGGAGTGAGAGGGAATGCAGCTTTTTCTCCTCCAGGAAGGAGGCTTGGATAATAACAGCCCTCGTGCAGAAGTCAGGAGAGTCCTACCACACCAGTGCTGCCTGGACCCTCAGGTCTAATATACTGCAGATTAGAGGAGCTCCAGCCTGTAGTATCTTATAATTCAGCTTGTATTTGGCACAAATCTTGCATGTTTTCTCTATATAGATTGGATCCTTGCCTGTCTCCAGTTTAAAGCCTCAGTAAACCAATTTGTTAGGAAAGCTTTTTGCTCTCCGTGCCCCCAGGCAGGCCCAGGATTACAAGAATAGCAGGCTCTCATGAGATTTCCTGGCGTTTCAGCTTCACCTCAGCTCATTTTCTACAGCTCAGCTGTTAGGGCTGAGCCCTGGCCAACTGGCTGTGCTCGAGGGGCTACACTGAGTCTTATTCCACCCTCCCAGCTGTGATGCCTTCCGCACCGCTCCAGATGTGGCCCGCACATCGCTGTGTAGAAATTGAGAGTGTTCTGCACCTGCACAGTGGGTACCTGTCCCCAGGAATGCCCACGGGAAGCTCCAGCTTTGGATGTTGCTTCCTTTCTCCTTCCCTTGGTCAACTTTTTCATATTTTCAACATGGACACGGAGGGGAACATTCCTGGGGGCAGCTCGGAGCTGAGTGAATAACGGAGCTCAGCCTGGCTGCTCTCCCTCTTGCTGAATCATCCTGTCTTTCATGCCTTAGAAATGTCCTTAGTCACCAGCCTTCCCATTTCTTCCCATTTTCAGCGTGTTTAATAGGTCCTATATCTTCTTCCTCCTCAGCCTGTTGCTCCAATGATTGCTCAACATTCACTTCCAATGGATGCTGGAAATTCAACTGAGATTTTGATGTCTATTCCCCCCACTTTGGTTTTTATTTTCTAATTCCCTGTTTATATGTTGCCTTTCAGTCCTCCCTGAGCTTTGGCTGACGCTTCAGCTCTTGAAGCAGTTTGGGATATCAACCTCCTGCAAACTGGTCAGCAATAACAATCAGGAACAGGAAAACATTGCCAAACTTTTCTGCCTAAGGTCCTCTCTTGGCAATTATGACCCCACTGCCGTTCCTACTTCCATCCTCACAACAGCTAGATGAGGAACTACAGGGAAAAGGGAATGAGTGGAAGGGGTTAAAAGAGAAAGTCCATCGATTTACGGGCGTTTGGACAAGAGACCAAGACCTCGCAGTCTCACTCTCTGAGGAGTGATAGAGTTTCTCATCGTTCCTACTCTGCAACTCACAACTTGCATTTGGCTGGAGTGTATCTTCCAGGAAAGCATCCAGTTTGGATTTGAAGACATTCAGGGAGGGATAATTCCCTGCTTTGTTGGTCATTTTTTCTAGTGATTCATGGCTGCCTCTATCAAAAGGCAGAGGGTTAGGAGCAGAGGGACCCGAGTCTTGATTTTGGTACCCCACGAGGTAAGAGGGAGCTATCGTGCCTTGTGTCTTTCAGCTGTGACCACAGTGTTACAGCTCTGTCCTCACAGAGGATGTCTCAAGGTCCCTTTTTCTCAGCTCTTTCTTTGGCTGGGGTGTTAACTCTGCCATCAGTCATGCTCAGAGATAGATGGGCTTTTTGTTTTCCATCAGATAAATAAGTGTCACTGACTATGCTGTGGCAGACAGAGCTCTCCAGAAGAGAGGCTTGAAAAGCCTCATACTGTGCTATCCAAACGATCCTAATTACCTAATTATCCTTATCACAGCAGCTAATTAGGCTGGCTATAAAGCTCAACCCATAAAGAGACCAGAGGCTATAAAAGCCTGTAGGCAGGAGAGCTTTCACAGAGGGACTCAGAAGGACAAGTGGGTGTAGGAATGATTTTATTGAAGGTTTGGTGGAGGACAAGTGCCTGCAGAAAATAACCAGTAGCCTCTCAGGCTGCTAAGAGCACTGATGGGAGTGTCAGCAAGACCATCATCTACAACTGCCCAATTTTAACAGCTTGCAAGGACTAAGGTATGAAAATTGAAATCTCTTTTTTTCCCCACCCCAATTCCTTAAAAGCAGGGGCAAAATGAATCACAGCCCTCTTCCTGAGAGCCTTCTCTTCCAAAAGGTGGCTGAGCAGGCTATGAAAGGAAAAGGTTCCTCAAGTCTCATCCTCTGACAGAGCAAAGATGCAAATAACTGGTCTCTGGACCAGGTCCCCTTGTGCATCAACACCTCTCTTGAAGGTCGTTTCAGTTCCCACCTACTAAGGCAAAAAGCATTTTTTCAAGGTGTGAAGTGTGTTGGAAAGGGTTTCCTGTCCTCCAAGTTGAAAGCTTTTGCAGCAAGGTGAGAGTCAGTGGCATTATTTATTGCTCGCTCCTGGCTCTCGGTGACAGTGGGTTTGGCTGGGGGGGGTGTGAGGGGAGGCACATGTAAACATTTTGACAGAGTGCAAGGTCTGTCCCTTTTAGCAGCCCTTTGGAAAGGGGAAGGGAGTCTGTCGCTGTGTCTGGCGCTCCCCCTTGCTTGGAAGAATTAGTTCCTTGTAAATAAAAGCCTGTGCTTTTTCCTGCTGAGGTGGGTCCCTATTGTCTGCTGTTTGATTTCCTGTAAATGGACTTCCACTGCTCTTGGAATGCTTAAATAGGAACCAGAAATAGTTCTGAGCAGGGCTGTGCACACACAGTTTAATGGCAATGCAACCGAGTTATCTTTTTTTCATGAAGCTACCAGAGTTTGATCCCTCTCTCTCAAAGGCCCCGTCTGACCTGCGATAGCCATCACCCCGGGTACGTTTCCTACCAGAGAAAAATGAGAACACGTAGCCCAAACCCAGGCAGAAGCATCAGGCAGCATCACAGAGAGCAAGCACCTCGCCAGCAAGGGGGGATGCTCCTCTGGAGGTGAGGGAGGGAAGCATAACCCCAGGACACTGCCTGGACTTTCCCCATCTCAGCAATAGAGCCATCCATGGACCTCTCATGAGTGGGATCTGGTGGGAACATATCCCTCTTTATTAACGCAGTAGGATGGTTTCCTTCTGATGCAAACAGAAAGAGAGATGGGGAGGGACTCTTGATCAGGGAGGGGAGCAATAGGATGAGGGGTAACAGTTTTAAACTGAGAGAGGGGAGATTTAGATGAGATATTAGGAAGAAATTCTTTGCTGTGAGGGTGGTGAGAGCCTGGCCCAGGTTGCCCA
>JAOXNH010000002.1:21203925-21216008 GCA_028566575.1 Bartramia longicauda
CCTCCCGGGAGATGCCCAAGCCCTCTTCTCCCTGAGCAAGACCTGCCTCCTCGTCCCACACGCTGCTCCTGCCTCCCGGGAGATGCCCAAGCCCTCTTCTCCCTGAGCAAGACCTGCCTCCTCGTCCCACATGCTGCTCCTGCCTCCCGGGAGATGCCCAAGCCCTCTTCTCCCTGAGCAAGACCTGCCTCCTCGTCCCACACGCTGCTCCTGCCTCCCAGGAGATGACCAAGCCCTCTTCTCCCTCAGCCTGGAGACATCTTAGGGCTGTCTGAGAGTGGCCAAAGGCCCCCGGCATGATTAACCTAAAGGACAAGAATCCTTCCCGTGCCTGGCAGGACACCCTGGCAACATCTCTGCATCCCATTGCTTACGGCTGCTGCCCCTGGCTCTGCAGAGGATGAAAAGAGTGAGCTCTGCAGTGCTCCTCAAGAAGGCATGCCCTTGGTCTGACCATGGCTATCCAGCTGAAAAGGACTTCTCTCCCTCAGATGATCTTTGAATGTGGCCCCGCTGCGAGCTGGCCGTGAAACAGAGAACCTCCTCCAGCCTCCTCCAAGCAATTCCACCGGCTCTCAAAGACTCTTTCCTTTACCTTGACCCAGCTTTGTCCTTTCTCAGTGAAAAGGAAGGGGTGAAAAGAGCGTTCTGTGCTTTCTGCTCTGCAGAGACTTCCCTGCCTGCTCGTGGTGGTCACTGTCACCGCTGCCTTCTCTCCCAAACACTCATCCCAAGCCCCCCGGACGCTATTTGTTTGCCACGTTGCTGACAGAGCTTGTACAGATCGCTGGGGAGAGGAGGGTAAATCATCACTATATGACAAGCTGCTTCTGACAGCAGGTCCCTCTCGTCCCGTTTCCTGGAGCCTTTTTTTTTGGACTTCGTTTCATGTGGGGTTTTTGTGGTCTGAAATATTCTATAAATCTCTTTGAACCTCGCAGAGCCTCCCTTTGCATCTCACTCACACAGTTCTGCGATTGCCTGTCTGACTGGGCAGGCCCAGAGCTGACATCTCACTTTTAGCCTGGCTACGGTCACTGCATCGTTTCACTAACCAGCTCCTCATTAATTTTATTGTATTAAATTTTTACGTAGCAAAAAAAATAATATTTAAGCAGCTCTAGAAGAGGCATAAAGAGCAGACACCCAAACCCTCAAGCTCAACACCTTTCCATCTGCAAAAACATCTTTATACTTCAGCTTATTTTAAAAAAAGTTCTTCCTCAAAGAAATACAAACACATAAAAACGTGAGAGCTCTGTGAGGGAAAGTGGTTACCGGGCAGAGACTGCAGCATTTTCACCATAACTCAGCCTCTTTGTGCCCCAGTTTTCTCCTCCATCATACAGAAATAATAGCAGGGCTCATTTTCCTGGGTAAAAACAAAACCAAAACATCTCTTTGACAGATTCGTTTGACCAAGCTTTGGGTTCAGATGCTAAAGGAGCGTTTGAGAAACAGTGTTATCAATACTTGCATATACATGTCAGAGCCATCAGCGAGCTAATTTCATTACACTATTTACCCCTTCACAATCTTTGAAATAGAGGGAACATATGGTTTACATACAGTTTCTTCACATCCTTGAAAGACGTGTGTGGTGTCAGTCATTTGAAAGAGTCTTATCAGATTCCATAATATCGAGCAGTACATTAGTAACATATGTTTCATATTTTTTTCTTCTGTATTAATGACATAAGGAAATGCATGAACATAAAAAATCTTAAGAATGGGAATAAAAGTCCCACAAGTTTAAAAATCCAAGGTAACCGTAAAGCAATGAGTCTGAAGAACCAAAGCTGACTGTTTGCAAAGAGCTTTCAGTTGAAAATAGGAAGAACCTTGGAGAAAAGGAAAAAGTATTTCATTCCTGAATAAATACAGTTAGAGACCAATTCACAGTGGCTTCTCTGTCCTTCCTTACAGAGGGCTGAATTTTTAAATCACTCTAAAATAAAATAATACCCTAATTTCAATCCTCGAAGCTCCAAGAAAATGGCTCTTCTCATTTCAATTAAGACCACCACGCACCTGGGTTTCCCTGGAAATTAACTGCTTTTCCAGCCAGATACTTTATCGGGGTGAACATTGCCCAGGCTGTGTGGACATCTGATAACATCAGCAGGTCAAACACTTCCATGGAAGAGCAGAAACTCCCAACAGGGCTCCCCACACAGCCAGAAGTCTTCTACAAGCATGTGGATCACCTCAGCAGCAACCCCACTGCACAACCCTTGAGCTCAAGAGAAGAATTTAAATCCCTGAATTCTGCTTAAAAATCAATAAAATGTATACACTATATATATTCTCATGTTCTCTCCAGCTGGTGAAAAAGGAACAAGAGTTCCTTCCGTGGCCATGATCCTTGTGCAAGGACCATTCCTCCTGGTGTCCCATTCCCAACGCCAGCCCCTCCCTGCAGCTCTACCCCAGTCCTCGTGCTCTGTTCTGCCCCACATCCACAGCTGCAAACCAGGGGAATTCAGGTCCTGCCTTTCTCAGGCTCCAGGACCCACCAACCCAGGGATACTCCGGCATTTAACGAGCTGCCTTCTCCTTTGACAGGCATGTCTCCAGACAGGACAGTTTTGACTAGAGAAAAATATAGTCAACATGTGTTTCTGATTAGGATCCACCCCGTTGTCCCAACGTATTCCCTGCGTTGCTTTATGCCGTGTTACACGGGGTCAGCTCCTAGATCGACATGCAAGGCAATGTAATTATCAGTGACAGGATGCAAAGCCCCAGGGCAACGCGGAAAGGGAGGCCCAGGCTGCTCCGATCAGATGTCCATGGCTGTCCAGGTGTTTGGATGTCACCTAGGTGACACCCAAATAACACGTCGAGTTTCTGCCGGTGCAGAGTTCTGCCTTTATCTCACTAAATTAATTGTTCTTCCTTTAATAACCAGCACAGCCAGAGCGCCAGGATGACCACAAGGCATTTCCAAGAGATGTGTCCATGTTATCCTCACCCTGATGTTCGGAGCAGGCTGGTGGGCTGAGGAGCACACCAGACCCGAAGGTGCTCTGGGATATGGCAGCCGTTAATAAAATATGTGCTGTTACCAGGAAGCCACAATGGGAGAGCCAGCGCTGATGGATGGTGTGGGCTTTCTCGTTTCCTCCAGAGAGTTCAGGCTCACATACTCCTTGTGGTAGAAGGAAGTGGCCACGGAGTCCTCATCCTCCAGATAAGGCTGGGATCCCTCTCCCGCTGAAACCACGGGCAGTTCAGCATTCAGAGATCACAGAACTGCCCAGTTTGGAAGGGACCTTTCAGATCATCCAGTCCAACCATCGACCCAACACTGACAAAAGCCACCACTAGCCCCTGTTAGGGTTAGATGTTGGGGTGCAACCTTTTCTGCCCCCACGTGGAGTACCCTCCATCCCCACCATCTGCCTTGGCAGCAGCATCTGAACCTGCTGTAGTAGGTTGGCTTTTTCCTCCTCATTTCACAGTGTGCTGTCAGAGGTCTGCTGAGAGAGGCTGGCCCACACGCAAGAGCCAAACTTTGCCTAAAGTGTTCATGGGATGAGTTTATCCTGAGACAGGGATATTGTAGAACTGCTCCCTTACTGCAGGCACTTCCGTTAGCCCTGAGTGATCCAGGATGGCCTTGGTTACACCTTAAGCTGTGCCAGAGATGTGTTACCTGAAAAAACCTGTGTATTACATGACCTGTAGCACACATGCCTTCTCAATTTCTATCCTATGGATGGGACATCTAAAGCATCAAACAATTCTGGGACTTGTTTGAGAGAGAGCAGAGAAGTGCACCCACCTTCCTAGACCTGTACCTCACCAGAGCTACCTCCACCAACCTCACACACCAAAGCCAGAAGCCACGGGTGACCTGCAGAAATGGAAGTGCTAAAAAACCAAAGCCAACCCGTCCCAGAGCAGGAAGGGGCCAGGGGCAGATCTGCAGAACGACTTCAAAAGAGTCATCAGGGCAGAGGAATTAGCACAAGGGACCAAAGCAGGTGATCTGACTCCAACTGGGATGACAGGGCTGGCCAACCCCACTCTCCGGAGAGGTTTTCCCTTTCCCTTCTGTGCCGCGGTGCTCAGCGGTCCCTGCATTTTGCAGGTGCACTCGGCTGAGACCTGTCCCAGCGCCCCCCATTCAGGGCGCACAAAAGCTTCTGCCTCCCCCCCTGTGCCCAGTGTGTCACAACAGTGTCAGCCCATGTCACCGATCACAAGGCAACGACAAGGGGGCTTATTGCACAGCCCCCCCAGCTGCTGAAAGGAGGCTTAAAACCACGACCAAACGAGGCACTTCTGCAGGAAAGCGAAGATCCAACACAGGCTTTGTATTTTAGCTCTTGCAATATTTTGCCAGAATATTTGACTTGCCCAAATGCGGCCGTTTCTCTAAACTTCCCCAGGCTGAAAGGCTTCTTCCAGTCTTACACAAGCACGACCAGAATCATAATTTGGCCAATAGCCTTTTTTTTTTTGCTTTTCCACCCCCCAGGACCAGCCAAGCTGCCTGCCTGACACCAGGCTGTAACACAGGGGCGTCTGGATCTCCTGTAACCCACCACCTGGTAGATGTTGAAATGACCCCATTTGCTTCCATTTACTACTTGCCTATTTTTATTATTTTTATTTTTTTAAATAATTCACTCATCTGGTAAGATCAAGTGGTTCAGAGAATTTCTCAGCAATCAAAAAAACGCCGCTAAAAATCCTAAAATGCTCTCAGCTGTGTCCTTGCCAAATGAAACCCAAACCTCACCAGTTTTCAACAAGTCTCAATCCAATCCGATCGATACGAAACCAGACAGCCAAGGCCGTTTTGCTGGAGCCAGCCAGTTTTTGCTGAGGGTAAATCACACCCAGCTCCCACCCGCAGCCACGGTCCCCCAGCCAGCAGGGCTACCCTGGAACCACACACACAAACATGAGTTATCTCCCAGGAATGCTCCTTTTTTACAAAATCCTGGTCACACATCAGCTGCCTTCAGGAAAGAAAAGGCCACGCACTGAACATAAACAGTCTAAGGGCAACTTTAGCCTGGGACTTACACTCTTCGAGGGAGGTTTTTTGCCTTTGTTCACAAAGAAAGAGATGACTGATGCAGTAATACAGTAATTTTAATTTGCTAAATGGTTAAGAAACAAGCCAGGCTTCTTCTAAGGTATAACATGACTCTAAAACATGCAATATGTTATATGTCTCTTTGACTACTTGGATTATACCTGAATATAGCCATCATCTTTTGCCTGAGATGAGGCACAGACCCATTTTTCTCAGGGTAGACGTGTCACCCACATGCAGACACATGGGTGAGAGGGGGAGGGCTATATGTGACACGTGACAGAGAACTGGGGGTGCACACAGGGTGCTGGGGAGCCAGGGTGGGAGAGACACTGCCACCAGAGATGGGGTTAGGATGTGGCTGCTACATTGCAAGGGACATCATGCTTACGAATAGAGCATCTCCAAGCCAATACCTGTCTCCTGCACATCCTCCACAAGCACCTTCTCCCCAGCCAGCTCCATCCCCCCAAACACACAGACCAAGCAGGACCACTTGGATCAAAGCAAAACCCAGCCCATGGAAAGGCAGGGGAGACCCAGCCCATCATCTAGGGTTCACCAGCCCCTCACCATGTGAGAACACCAGGATCCTGCTTTCTGCCATCCCTACCCAGCCCAAAACAGCCACCGCACAAACCCAAAGCCCCCCCTCCAGAGGGATGTACCTTGCCAGGAAGCCTTCACGAGTCTCCAGGTTGAGCAGAGGAGGCAGATCCCAGCAGGAAGGGTTGCCACATCCAGGGACCTCCAGACGGGAGCGAGCGGACCAGAAGGGCCACGTGTTTGGGACTGTGAGTCTGGGACAACCCCTCCCCACAGAGCCCCCCACACTGAGAGCAGGGGAAGGTCTCCTGCCCCTTCCCACCATGTGTGTGGGCCAGAGCCCAGCAAGGAGACACGCAGACACTACCCAGCAGCCTGAACAGCCAGCCAGCCATGTGCTGAAGGGCAATTAAAATCCTCATTAGCTGTAATTAGCCAGCACCTGACACCCCTTAACAGAAGCCCAGCAGCAGAGAGGCCTCTGCCTGGCAGGAGAGGGCCAGTGGGAAGCTAGTTTTTGTGGCTTGTTTTATTCTCCTGTGTTTTTCCAAGCTCCTTGTGACCATACTGGACCCCACCAGAGGCAGCACATCACCGAGGTCAGCCAGGGACACCCCCCCTGATTTTGGCAGGCTGTGGGGCAGACCTTCTCTGGAGAGAAGAGCCCAGAGAGCCCAGCTGCCACCAGCTCCAGCTGCTCCGGGAGCTGCATGCTGCTAATTGATCCAAGAACAGCTCATATTAATTAACCCACCCCTCCCTCCTTGGTGCTTCTGCCCTCTACAAACGTACAAAATAAGGTCTACAAAAGCCTCTTTTCCTTGCGTGAGATCTCTTGCCACTATTCTTACCCAGATGAAATCTTCAAGCAGCAGGAACTTCACCTCATACCCCCCGAGGCAGATAAAAGGTTAACGTGGTCAGGGAGACTTGCCAACACTCTTCTCGTGGTCAGACATCTCATCCCTTGTGCTGCTGGTCCTCAGCAAACCAAGTGGGTCAGGCAATATCATCTTTCCAACTCCATGGCCAGAAGGAAGAAGGGGTCCCTAAGAGGGCCACTGACCTTTCGGTTGCCTCAGCACGTGTGGGTGGCAGAGTGCTTTGTCTCCACAAGGCTGTTCGTGTGTGTGGTCCTAAAGGACCTTGATTATTTTCAAGGCAAAGTAATCCTGGGGATGAGGGAAACCAGCAGGCAGGGAACGATCAAAGAGAAGAAAGGAAAAACTTGCAACTTGCACACTCTTGGTCTTGATTCAGCCTGGTCTGGTGGGAGGTGTCCCTGCCCAGGGCAGGGGAGTTGGAACGGGATGATCTTTAAGGTCCCTTCCAACCCAAACCATTCTATGATTCGTGGTCCACTTTGAACTGGGTTTTAAATTGGGCTGTGCTAACTGGGTGCAAGGCTGATGGTGTTGAACCATCAGCTGGTGTTGCACTGTTCCTCCCCGTGATTCCCATCCCCTCACCTGGTGCTCCGAGGAGGAGGTGGCAGGGCGGTCAGACACATTGGGTGGCTGCCCCAGAACCGCTCGGACAGTGTTTGTTGGACAGTGGGGAAGACAAATGCTCACTCTGCTTTTTGCAGGTGAAAGGCTTTGGCTTCTCTTGAAAGCCTGTCCCATCAGCTGCCAACCTATTCATTGTACGTCCACATCCTTTGATTACTTCTTAAGCACCTGGCCTTCACTGCGCAGCTCACGAGCTTCCTACAAACCTTAATGCATTTATCTTCCCAGATAAACGTGAGGGAAGGGAAGAGCTACTAACTCCCTGGGACAGAGCAGACCTTTCGATGCAGGTCTCCTAAATCCCAGGCTAGCCAGTAAATCCCTCCAGCGTTTAGTGGTCTCCAACTGGTTCTTTAGGCCGTTCATTATTTATAGTTCGTGCCTGGCTGTACAGTATTTCATCACCTCTGGAGGAGGATGGCAAACACAAAGGGCTGGGAATCCCCCTGTCCTCCTCAGCCCCAGAGACACTGCAGGACCTCAGACTCTCCGGGGCTAATCCCATGCTCTTTTTAGCTCATTTGTGGAGTTCTTCTTTACAAGAGGGGAAAGGATCAGTCAATGTGATGTACAGGTCCTGGATTTTCACTTTGTTACCGTCCTATTGAGCCTGAATGCAGAGAAAAGCTTATAGAAAGCAATGTACTATAAAAAAATAATAATGCCATTATTTCTAGCTCAAATTTAATCTCCAGCTGTGGCTCTTTCCATGACTCCACCAGGGCAAAAAGTCCTTCACAACCGAGTAAGCTCTTCCCACGGAGGCACCTACCAGTCTGAGCAAAGCTCCTCTTTATTTTCCCCTTGCTGCCCTAAGTAGCCTGAGCTCTCCCATTCCCACACTCCAAAGCACATCACAAACCCTCAGATCGTTTTTTGGAGTCTGTGACTTTCCCCTGCATCCTCTCTAATTTTTCATTTTCTTTAAAAGTAAGCCCATTTTAAATGTCTGCAACGAAGGTTTGGAAGGAAGGGGGCAATATCTTTTATTAGCCTAAATGACACAGCTGGAAAAACCAGACAAGCCTTCGGTTACTTCGGAAGCCTTTTGCCTGCTTTGCTTTTCTGATACTCCTTTTCTCCAGCGTCCGCCTTGCTTACAGCCTTAAACCACCTCATCTGCTGCAATTCCAGTGCCACAATGAAAGCTCAGAAGTCTTAGAAAGGCTGGATATTGAATCTGTGCTGCCACAAAACAGCATTATTATGAGGGCTGCGCCGCCGCGGCCGGTTTGTTGTTGTAGGATAGCTCACCAGTCACCGGGCAGCTCCTATTTCTTCAACATAAATCACCACTAAAACCGTTTCTTTGAGTTCAAAACCAACAATGGCATACTTGAATTGCAATAAATTAGGTAGGTAGGGCAGCCCAGAGAATCACCAAAACCTACATTAGGCTGAGGGGGATACAGTAAATATTTTGATAAGCTGTTGTCAGAGCACAAGGCAGCTACTTTTAAGCTGTATCTTTAATCTCTGTCTGGTTACAGATAATGGGGGTGAGCTCCCGCTGCCTCCTCCTGAATTTTGGAAGTCTCTGGAAGTTAGGATTGGGGTAAGACACCCTCTCACCTCCAGGCAGGTTTTGAGATCCAGCTGCCCAGGATGCAGAATGGTGACCTGAGCTGAGACCCCGCAGTTCTCTTTCCCAGCAGCTGATGCAGTACCTGGGGAACACCCTGGTGCCAAAATATCACATGTACAGAGGTACAGAGGCAAAAATAAAAATAACCCCACCATTTCAGGAAAGCATCACTCCTAAAGAGAAGGAGGCAGCCTGTAAATCTATCTAGCTCAGTCTCCCGTACAGCTGGGAAGGTCTCTCGCTTTGGATTCCCTCCATCCATCTTTCCAGCGTCGGGCTGTCACCGCGGAGAGCTGCTGACAGACAGCCCCGATTCGCACAGCCACGCAGGAAATCCCCACAACCCATTATCACCGGGTGGGAATTCATCTCCCAGACAGGCATCCCTGCCTACCCCTTTCATACACTGAAGTCCCATCACCATCGTAGCTGCATCTTATTTATCTAGTTTAAAAAAATATATATATTGAAAAAAAAGTCAGCCACAGTGTGAGGCACGCTCTTGTTCAATAGTGCTGGTGGCAGCTGGAGGATGGGAATGGTTTGTTCTTCTCCTTGGAAAAAAGAGACTTCAGAGAAGGTCATAAAGTTGCAATCAGAGCAGATCTGCCCCACGGCCCTGCTTGCCCAGCAGCTTGTTCCCAAGAGCAGCCTGGACAAGATAACCCCCCAGGAGATCCCCCCCAGTAATAAGGATTTCTCCACCTGCCCCCATACCCATCCCAGTGGATTTGGATGAAGAGGTGCCCTGATACCAGTGTAAGGTATAAATACTTATGGATAAATGCAAAGTGTCATTGCTGCTCCTGCAGAGCAAGGGAGGGAAGTTGGACCAACACAAAAGCTGTCTCATTCTCAGCATTTCAGCTGAGGAACTACTTTGGGTTAAACAGAAAATTACATCTCTACAGCATTTTACTGACCAAACTTTTAAAGGAGACCAGGACACAGAGAGCAGCCCAGTGAAAAACAAAGTCTGATAGCACAACGAGTAAAATAAAATCATATTCTGGATCAATCATTTACACGCTGCCCCAAACCCCACATCCTCAGACCTGTTAAGGAAAGAATGTTTATTTTATGGTTAAGGAAAGATACCAGGAGATACAAAAAGCTATTTCAGACATTAAATGAAAGCATTCCTGAATGGTGAAAACCATTGTGTACAGAAAGGGCACAGAGAAGGAGCCTTTGAGAAACCTAAATAAGAAAATAAATCTCCCTTTATTTGCCTTGGAGAGCCTTTTTTTGTTTTTGATGTCAGCTCAACTTTTCTTTGAAACCTCCACAATCCAGTTGCGTCCTGCACAAGGGAAACTGAGATGTTTATTTATCAGCAGAGAATGGCAGGCTGGTCCCTGCCAGGATGGCTTCTGTCCTTTTCACAGCCGCTGCGATGGCAAATACGTCTCCCGAGCCCGGGAAACAGCATTGCCCGGGATAAGGAGCCCCAGCAGCACTTTGCAAACCCCAGCTGGTTCTGGGGCGCCCGGAGGGACCACGTGAAAACACTCCCAGCAAAGGCTGGAATGGCTTGAAATCACATTTGTCATATTCTATTCTTCATCAATATAGAAATATTCACTTTTTTTTTTTTCCTGTTCCCTTCTCTGGGATGGTGGGAAAAATCACTGTGTTTCCTGAATAAGTGGGAAAAAAAGACCATTTGGAGCTAAAAATGAGCTTGTAATGCAAAGCTAAAAAGACAAGGTTTTCTTGTGTGCAAAAGCAGCCTTCCTGGTAAATTCCTTGGTAATTTCATAAGGTAAGAGTAACCCCACACAAAAGCACTGAAAAATACGTTAACTCCTTGACTATCAGGAGGCTACAGCCCATGGCAAGGTCAGTATTTGCTGTTCTCAGCCACCCTCATCACACGTGAAGCACATGGAGAAACAAACTCCCTGGGGTCTGAAGGCAGGAGCGCAGGGACCACGGGGTGGGAGGTCCGTGCTGCCAACAGCTGGTGGTGGGACATGGGCTGGGGTCTCCCACAGCAAAGGGTAGCTCCAGTAGGAGCTGGAATTTGGGCTGGTTCCTAGAAAGAAAAAAAAAACCCCAAACTTTGTTACTGTGTTTGGATTTTCTTCTACTGTGTCTTCGCTGGCAGTGGGTTTGTTTTGACGTGTACTCATTAACTGGCCTCCCTCCTCCCAGGGACTAGAATACCTGAATACATCATTTTTCTTTTTATCCAGAAAATGTAATTTCCTATTGTCACCAGTGCCAGCAATTTAAAGAGAGCATTGCCTCTCTTGTACTGTGTTCTGCACAATCTCTCCACAGTTAATAGCTACATATATTAGATGGGGAAACACAACCAGGTGGGGGATGGAGGCCATCAGCGAGTCTCCTGGCACCCAGAAGCTCCTGCACCTGGAGAAGCAAAGGGCACAGCCACAGCTTGGCATAAGGGCACGAAGCTGCAGCCTGTGGCCCTAAGAAGATGCTGCAAACCACGGGAGAGCAAATCCTGTCACCCCAGCAGGTGCTGGCCCCGATCTGAGGTGGCTTCAGACTAGACCCTCCATGCCTAAGAGGTGTTTTCTCCTGCCGGGAAAGTCCTGATCCATTTTCCCCACCATCCCAAACCTTAATGTCTTCAGCCAGTGTCTTGGTTTTGGTTTTCAGGAAACCAATGCCCAGGTTACAAACTCAAACCACTTTACACAGGTGATGTCTACAATGAAAACTGAAGAAATCTCCCCTCAGATGACCTATTAATATTGATCCAATCTCTGAGCAAATAAATGAATGTACCTCTGCTATTTGGAGGGCTAAATAATGCCAATTAAGAGCATTAGGAACAATGCATAGTACGTTTGCTTTGGAGGGAGGCTAAGGATTTAAAGCTCATGTTAGAAACATTATCTGCTGGCACTAATGGGATTTGCTGAGTTGAGCGTTTATTTTTTCTGATTTTTTGCCACCCATTCCCACCAATTTTTCAATTAAAACTTAATCGCCCGCCTGCTCACTCCCTATAGAAGGGATAGGGAGTTTATAAACTATCAGAAAGCCTTCTCTGGTCTCACATTTCTGTCTGGCAACACAGAGAAAAGGTCACTTCTAGCACTGGCTGACACACTAAGCCACGATTTTATTGCAGTCTTGTGGCTTAAGAGCTCCCTTTAGGAACATGCGTTGGGTGCTGGATGGTGTGTTCAGGTCCTGTCTGTCTTTAGCTTTGCCTGGGTATCTTCTAGTGAGCTGGGTTGCCATCTCAGCAGCAGAAATTAGGATCCAGCCCTTGGGTGACATCCTTACAGAATCATAGAATGGTTCAGGTTGGAAGGGACCTTGAAGGTCATCCAGTGCCACCCCCTGCCCTGGGCAGGGACACCTCCCACCACACCAGGTTGCTCCAAGCCCCATCCAGCCTGGCCTT
>JAOXNH010000002.1:21243683-21254084 GCA_028566575.1 Bartramia longicauda
GGTACCGGGTGCGGTCGGTACTGTACTCGTGGCGGTAGATTTTCTCTGTCAGTGATATTATTGTTGTTGTTACTCGCTCCCTTTGCTGCTCTGTTAAATCGCCTTTGTCTCAACCCACGAGTTTGCGCCTTTTTTTGTTCCGATTCTCTCCTCCCGGCCGCGCGGGCGGCGGGGGCCCGAGCTGAGCGAGCGGCTGTCACGTGATCCCTTGTCACGTGATCCTTTGCCACGTGATCCTTTGCCGCCATCTGAGGCCAAACCACGGCAACCCCTCAAAACACTCAGCGCTTTTAATTAATAAATGGCTGCAAACAGCAGCTCTGGAAAGGGGAAGGCTTCATTTCTGACTCCCAGGAGACAAAGCGGCCTTGGCGCTGCAACGCAGTCTTTCCCGAGCCACTGGATGTTTCAGCTAGCCCCAGGCCAGATCTAGGCTCCCATGTCCTCTCCCAAGAATATTTCTCTTTTGGCTGCAAATTAACCCCGGCAGAGCCCTTCCCTGGGCAAGACCCTGCAGAGCACTGTGGCCTTGGGCGAGCACCTCCAACAGTGGTGGCTCCATAAAAAGCCAAGTGGCTTTTTTTACAAGCTGGTCAGACACCTGGTTACGAGGCCCCGGCAACCGGCTGCCTGGAGCACTTTATGGCAGGATAGAGGAGGGCAGAGCTGTGTATGGCATCTCCCTGCATTTCCCAAGGCCAAAACTGCACGTGGGAGGCAATCCCAAATCCAATGGGACAGATGCCGGACCCCAATACAGGAAAGGGTGTGGTGAAAAACCTTCACTAAACACACATTTAGGCAGCTGGTTTTTGGTCATGAAAGTGCTTGCCTGGTGGAATTATTGGTATACGACCCTGAGAGAGTGTTTGCCAGCAACGCAAGAGTTTAAGGGATGAAAAACTTGGGATGATCTTTCAAGAGAAGCAAGGAAAATAACACCACTTACTGCCACAGCCCAGCTGTGATTCCTTGCTTTTCCATTTATACATATTCTTGTTTTTCTTATTCCTTGTTTGATTCCCAGTTGTAATTCCCTGTCAGCAAGCAAAGCTGCTTTTCAGGGATTGAAGAGGAACATTCACTCATGGAATATCTGACTGTGCAGGACAGATATGTTGGCAAGAGGGGAACCACCCCCCCACACACCCTTTTTTAAATATTTACATCTTTGATTGTTTTCTCCTCCTTGAGCTTATTAAAATCACAGGGTTTGTGTGGAAATTTGGACATGAAAACAACATTATCCAGAGCTGACTCCCAAGCGTTCACACATCACTGTTCCTGTCACATCCACCTGTCTTTGAGAGTCCAGAGCGAGCGGAGGACCCCAAAGGGACCTCATGCCACGAGTGGTGGGGTCAACTCACAAAATGCTGCCTCCAGATCCAGCATCCTCCGGCACAAAGCCGATCCTGATATTTCTAGGAGCACAATCAGACCACAGTGACGTTCCCAGCCAAGCAGAGATGAAGTAACAGACTTGGTCTGGTCCTTGTTTGGCTTCAATAACTACAAAAAAAGTAAAAAAAAAAACCAACCAAGGCAGCAGAACGGTCACAGGCCTGTTGATAATTTGGGATGTTTCAATTTGTGAAACAAGCTCCACGTTTCTGTCACGACTAGCCCTGGAATAACAAACAGACCGATCTGGTTTCACCGCTGCTTGGGCTGTCGGTTTGATTTGCTCTCAGATGTGATGGGTTACGTACTGCTCTGCAGAGACCTTCAGCAAAGCAGAAACCCCCGGGAGCTCCACGAGCTCACAATGCCATTTCCTAAGGATTTCACTCTCATGGCCGTTGTTGCAAGATTTTTCCCAAAGTTGGAGCTCAGTGTGTTTCTCCTGAGCCCTCTCCCTCCTCTTTTTCCCTTTTTTTTGGTGGGGGATGTTATCACACCTAATGAGTTCAGCTCCCTGAAGTTTTCCCCTTGCTCAAAACATAAACAAGGCCCTGTCCCTCTCTTCAGACACTTACTTTCACCAAACACACCGGAAACACAATCACCTTTGAGAAATGTGCCTTTCTGGTGAGTTTGGATGAAATTAGTCGCCGTAGTAAAAACACTGGATGGGAGAGATCACAAGGAACTCATACAGGTACAAATGGATTAAATTCATAACCTTTGTTTCCTTAGGAAACCAGAGTTAAAAAAACAACACAACAAACTCACTGAAAAGAGTGAAAGTTACTGAAAATGAGAATGAGATGAGAAATAAATCACAGCCAACACATCATCTAGTGAATAAAGGTAGCGCATGGGTTTCTACAGCTCAGCTGGGTCTGGTGGATGTTCTACTCTGCACAGAACAGATTCAGCTTGAATTCATTGCTTGACTTTATTTTTATTCTTAACCTGGAAAGAAAAAGTCTTAAATTACCAAAAAAAGTAGTTCCCAGACTCTGCTAGCTTTGTGAACCCATAAAACAGTTTGCAAGGTTCATAAAACCTCAGAAGCCAGAAAATCTTCCGCCCCTGATTTCCACCTTACTTCGGGCTCTGGTCTCACTTCACTCATCGTGAGATGTTACGAGCTCCCTCCTCTAACAGAGGGCGACTTTCTACACTCTGAGCTCTTACATTGCCTTCGCTCTTTCTTGACATTCTCCATGCTGGATCGGAGCCTACACTTGGGTGGAATCCCCCACGTAAGGAAGCCCACCCTCCTGCTTTCTGGCCGGTAGTGAATGAGGGCTGGTGGGGCTCCTTGGCTTTGCGCTGATGCCAAGCAGTTGTTTGCACAACAGCATATAAGTCCCTAACACATCATTCCTTATTTTTCCTTTTCCATTCTGATGAATGAAGATATCTTCTATTCAGCTCCTGGGCAAGGGGAGTGCATCCTCTCTGGACATCCTCTCATACCCCAGCTGGATACCAAATGAAAGGAAAGCTTTATATTTTAACCCAAGTGGCAAGCCTGAAGAGGCCTCCACCTCCTAAGGGTCACATTTTGTGGACCCTTTAAATCCTTGAAAATAGAACATTTTCAGAGGGAACTAATTCACACCAAAATACAGCCTGTGAGAATGCTCCTAGAGCCCTGAATTCCTGCTAGATCCTATGAGCCAGGTCCATAGGTCCCATAGCCAGTCCAGGCTGTTGCCAAACCCCAAGCAGGTGGTTTCAAGCCTCTCATATGGAATATGGTGGAGCTACTGCAGTGGAAATGCACGTACGTGGGACTGCCTGTCAACTTAGCAGCAAAGACATCAGCAATTGACCTGGTGCCTCCTGGGCCATCCTGACAAGGACGGTGACCACTGCCTCGAGAGGTCCAGAGCAGCCCTCTCCCAGCGTTTTGCAGTGGGAAAAAAGGCAGGATGCATTTTCATCCTTAGTCCTTGCAAGAACATCACAACAGACCACCAAATCTGGGCCTGTCTATGGCAAAGGCCGGAAAGACGTTCACTTGTCCACCCCACCAGAGGCTGCTGAGGACCAGGACACTGGTCACCTTTGACATAGGGACATGGGGGTTGCAGATACGTTAGAAACAGAGCCACTGAGCCCAGCTCACAAGGGCAATTCAGACTGATAGGGGAATTCAAACACTCCTGCAACAGCCACAGCCTGACAGCCCTGCCAGGCTCCAGGGGCTGCAAAGGAAGCCTTTGAGGCAACGCTACGGGGAGACAGACAGACAGAAATCAGGGCAACTCACTCCAGCCCAGACTAAGAACATCAAAGGAAAAACACCGAAGAATGAGAATAAAATACCTCCCCAGCTAACGCCAGTAAAAACAAACCAGTGACCTGCCACCCTCGAACACAGGCAGAGCTGCAAACTTCCCCTAACTACCCCAAAAAAAATAAAATCAAACCCATATTATTTTTATTGAATTAAGAAAAATATACACATTGCTCCAAGGGAAAAGAAAAAAAAGAAAGAAAAAAGAAAAAGCTTCAGCTCAGGCAGCAAAACATTGGCACAGACACCAGCAACGGGAAAAGGGCTCTCGCAGCTGGGCAGTCTATAGGCAGCACTGCTGGGGCAACCACAACAGCCAGGGGGGCAACCACGGCTTAACTGGGGCAGCAATTCAGGGAGCCCACCCTGTGACCACCACGTACAGAGTGGGGACTCACTGGGGGCAGCGGGGGACAAGGGCACAGCTTTTCTACCCAGCAAAAGGCCACCAGGACCCCTTTTTGAAGCAAATCTTTGCGTACATGCTACACAGCTGTGGTTTAGAACATGATGGATGACGTCAGAAACTTTGCAGTAAACACTTGCTAGTCAGTCTTGATGAACAGAAGCAGAGTTTTAATTGGAATTTAATTGCTGCATTAGTCATTTACTGAACGTACGTCTCGCGTTAATGGTGGCGCTTCCTTTTCCCACAAAGCACATTCCGTATTTCTCAAAAGCCAAACAAATGCTTCCAAAGGCTCCTGAAGAAGATCCAGAACCCTTCAAGCACAGCGGCTCCCTTCGTGCCTGCAAGAAACCCCCGAGCTGCTCAAAACGTGGTACTAATCACAGACCACTGCCAGCAGGCACAGACCTCTATCCAAACAGGGATTTTTAACTCACCGAAACAAATGAGTTGCTTATGGAAAAGGAACCCCCCCCATTCCCATTTTGCAACCACCACATCCAAAGAGGCAGCCAGGCTCTTTCTGTAAACCAATACAGATAAGTGGCTGCAATTTCACTAAGTTGCCTTTAAAACATGGGTTTTATTTTCAGCTCAGGCAGAAATGACCTCGTGTGACTTCGGTTCAAGTCTCCCCTCCACAGTCTGCAAATTATTACTCTGCAATAGGACAGAAGGACCTCGCTCCTGTTACCAGGGTGTCGGAGCCAACGTGTTATTTTCTTGGAAAGAAGTGGGCTGCCAGAGTCCAGGGCTGGAGTCGGAGCGCGCTGCAGTGAGTTACATTCATTACATCACAAGAACAACTGAGAAAAAATAAACACTTCTCAAGCCTACGACTAACTGGAGCTGTAAATTTCAAACACTTATTACAGAGTCGGAGCTGAGTCAAACAACACGGGATGTGTTACATATCAGAGGGTAACCTCTCAAGAAGGACTTAGGCTCTGGGGAAAGTTTTAAAACAGAACAGGATGAAGTTTATGTGCCTTTTTTTTTTTCTTTTCTTCATGTGGTTCTTATAATTAACCAAACTGTCACAGAAAATCATCCTAGAGGTCTGGATCCAATCCAGGCTTCTCTAACACACTTGTCCCATCGTCCTCTCCACGACTGGAGTACCCATACCCGAGGAGTTAAATAATTAGAACTGGTGGACAATTTTTCAACATTTTTTTTCCAGCCTTTCTGTTAACACATTTCCTCTTGGTAGATTGTGGGGATTTATCCCTCTTTTCATTTAATAGGGCCAAACATAACTTTTCCCAAGGGACCAGAGCACCAGGTGACTCCCAAATTGCTCTTAACCCCCATCCATCCATTGTAGGCAATTTACTGCTTAGGCTTTGCGCCTGGTCATTTGGGGCACACAGTGTGATTTCTGGTCACTGACTGCATGGCCTTGCTCAACTTTTAACTTTGAAACAAAGGTGAGGCATTAAACAGCAAAACAAAGTCTAGTTCTTGGAGAAACACGTGTTGGCCACAGGCTCAAAAATCACTCCCCATCAACAACGTAAATCTCCCCACCTGTGAGAACTCGCAAAACAGCAAAAAAAAGGGAAAGCTGCACAAAAGGGACCAGATGGGAACCGAGCTTTGGATTCAACAAATTGTTTGCAAACAGGTTTCAGCTTTACGACCACTTCTCCCTACAATCGTAAAGGGCAGCCGCAAGGGGCCCGGGAGTTACATTTCTGTCCAAGGTATTTGGGTGTTGAGACCTGGATCCTGGCTTATTCCATGATGATCCATGGAAAGGGAACTCGCACGTTGGAGGGAGGATGAGGACAGTCCTTCATCTGAGAAAGTTCAGCTCTGCGTGTCGGGGACTGGCTGTTTGCTGAAGGTCACAGTTCATGTCCAAAATGCTCTCAGACATCACCTCTGTGACAAGAGCAGCTGGATGAAAACATACGTCAACAGAAATATGCTGCACACACTTTCTTCTTCATTTTCTTCCTCTCTCCGTTGGCTTTCTCATATTCAATCAGTGAGAAAAATCTGTCTGGGTGAGGAAATATGTAAACACGTGTCTTAAACCATGCAAATATCTGGAAAATCCCTGCTCTGGAGAAGAAAGTTAACGATGGAAAGACACAGCCAGTGACTGCACCAATTACAGCCACAGAACAATCTAAACTGATGGTTCTTCACTGTCTTGATATATTATCGTCTTAAAAGAAGAGATCTTCTGGAGAAGCCAGATATTTATCTTGGGCAATGCTGTACCTGAGCTGTATGAATAATATCTTAAAATAACTGAGGCTGGGTTGTAAAACAGTCACTGCTCGGTGTGCTGCAAAGGACAACAGCGTCTCCAGCTCTAGTTGTAGGGCACAATTTTTGGAACTACAGGACTGGAAAGGTTCACCTTGTTTCAGGAGGCAGGTTGTTGCCTTTCTATACACTGCCAGGGCTGTTTATTTGGATTATACAGAGTAGTTGGAAAGAGCAGCTAACATCCACGCTCTCCTTCGTAGTTGTGTTTCTGATTCCCACTGGCAGTCGTAGATGCAGAGTCTGTTCTCCAGGTACTCTCACATGGAAGTGACTGAGACATGCCAAATTTACCAGCAGCTTCTCATTAGTGGCTCTTCCTTGATTATGACATCTGGTGAGGCTGATGACAATAGCAGAAGAAAAATGTGCAGTTCAGTCATTTGGAAATGACTTCAGTGGGGGCCGTTTTGCACAGTATGATGTTGAAATGTTAGGAATGATTGAGGCCAGATTTATAGCTCAAGCAGTCTTGCATCTGCATTTCATTTGTGAGCAACCAATACAAGAAAACACCTTTAAAAAAAAAAGTCTTAATTATTTCCCAACTGACCAAGAGCCCTGAATATTCTGTCAGCAATATAATCTAGACCACAAAATGTTGTTCTTGTTGAAAGGAATTTTCAGAGTACCCTCATAGGGCTAGTCCAATAAACCTGTACTAGTCAAGGCTGTCACTATCCCAACTTTTGGCTCTACAGGGTGATCTCCAACTGCTGGTCAGTAAAGAGATTTCTGTAATGCTCCTGGAGAGGACAAAGAGATCATGCACAAAATTTTAGCTGTGAAAAAAGGACACAAAATTTGGAAGCAGCTCATGTCTGCCCTTCTTTGGTAATTAATTGCCACTCTGAAGTGGTTTCTCCTCCAATAACATCCACAGCTCAGCATCACAGGGAAGTACAGACATAGGGGAAGAGCTGGGAATTTGGTGGCTTGGCTGTTAAATTAACCACCTTGCAGAGTTACAGAAAATTCCCTTCATTTGCAGAGATGTTTTCCGAGTGTTGGATGGCTGAACATGTCTGATCAGTTTATGGCACACAGTGAGCACAAACTGAGATGAAACTGTACTTCCTGCTGCCCAAGTGGTCTGTCAGAGCAGACAGCTCAGTCAAAACTTAATTTAAAACTTAATTGTTTTGGGTATAGCACACTTAACACTGCCAGATACAACCAACAACAGTCCAAGGAGCTCAGGTTGATAAGATAAGTGAAACCACCTTATCAAGACAGCCAGTGTACAACACACTCAAGTGTTGTTTTCCAATGAAAGTTAAGCTCCCAATTAAGTGCCTGATTGCTTTCTTGAGTGTTCAGCCACAAGACACAATGATGCACTTAAATTTCTCCCATGTCCTTAGAAGGGCAAAAATAATAGCTCTTCCCTGAGGATGCGGCTCTCCTCCTTGCACACCATGTAAGGCAAGGTGACAAGACAAGTCTTATCCAAGATACAGTAGATAATTCCATGGAGCAGAGACATTTCTAAAGCAGTTGAGGAATCACTGCCAGCAACAAAGGGAGGTTTTTATGATTATTTTTGCATGCGTTTGAAGTCCATGGTTGGGTCATAAACCAAGATGCTCTGATTAACTTCAAAATTCCTATTTTTCCAGTATTATGACCTTTGAGCTGGAACTCGTCTTTGTTACCTGTCTGCCAGACCCTCCTACAGGCTGGTGGGGAAACTTGATGAGTTTTGGTGGAAAATTTCTGACAGGATTTTCTGATGGGTTGCTGTAGCTTCCAGAACTATCCTCCTCCCCCCCACTGACAAGGTCCAACACCACATTTGCAAGAAGCAATCAGGAAAGAGGAGAGGTTCCAGCAGTCTCCCCTCCTCACTGTCTTTTTCCTCTTCCATGGGCAGAACGATGGAGCACACTGACTGCAGCGACAGAAATTCAACAAGTTGGGGAAGGAGAGTCCTTTGAAGAACCTATTGCTTTTAAAGTAAATGGGGTGCTCTCTGGTAAAGTGAAGTGTGAGGTAGGAGATTCTGTCTGTATTTACTTCTAAACTGCCGTTCCCCTCTGCTCCGAATGATTTACCTTCTCCTTTTGTGGAGGATTTTTGATTTCCCCTATGCGTTGGCTGACAGAAGCTCTGGCTGGAGAGAACACAGTTATCTCTGGAGACCCCCTGAGCACACAGGAGCCTGTCCTGACTTAACTGCTAAGTCACCTTGTCCTACAGCATCTTCTACAATTCATCACGTAGGACTCCACACCCTCCACCTTCCGTGTTTTCCTACAATATGACAGGACTCATCAGTGAACAGGGCTTCTGTTCAAAATGCTTCTAATTTTCTGATGGTTTATTATACAGTGGGGCTTCTTCAGCACACATCACCTCCTCTAATGATGATGATATACCGAAATCTTTGCCTTCTGGCCAGCCCAGGACCACTTCCAAGATTCCTGGGTGACCAGGGTTTCCTATTCAACCTCAGCACGTGATCACTGCAACCCACTAAATTCCACATAGCACTGTGTGATGTGTAGGAGGGACTCTTTCTTTGAACATCCAGCCCAGCACCAACAGTTGAGATGCCAAGAGGAGCTGTGTTTCTGTACCAGCCACTTCCAAAGCAACTCAAACCCCTTCACATGCTGCCAATATCTCTTTTCCAGGTGGAGCCTGAGGCCAGTGGGCCTCAGATCCTCTGTATCCCCAACTCCAAAACTCAAGAGATCAACCTTGAGTCTCTGTTCACCAAGACTAACCCCTCCCTGTTGCCCTCATGAATCTTTCTGGGACTGGCTCCAAGTCCAAAGAGAAGTTGTCACATCTATATCCGTGACGGGCCACCCCACCAGCAAAAGATCCACATCCAGAGCTGATCCCACAGGGAGCTGAACGCCTTAGCTCAGCTCACTACGGACACCAGCATCGTTGAGCTGCGGCCCCAAAGATTAACTGGACCCATTCATATCTTTTTTTTTGATGTCCAAATAATACATTAATTATTCAGGATGGCTTGTGTTGGAGAACACTTCCTGATTAGGGAAGATGATTAGACCACACAGACCTACTCAACGTTAAACTTTAAGGCAGACCTCTGGGGTCAAGAGCTGGTCTCATATGCTCAAAATTAAAACGTGAGTGCTTTGCTGAATCAATGGTGATTACAGAGAAAGCAACAGCACGCAGTAAAGGTAGAGGCCCCCAAAAGACACTAATTGTTGGCAAACAATGGCAACTCTTATCAAACATGAAAAACGATAACGTGGAGATACACAACATAATTATCTGTACACAAAGCTGCAATATGAACCCTGCGTAGCTATGAATAAAAGGCTTTGTTTGTGAAACTGGCCATTTCTCAACACTTAGATGCATGTGAACAAGTTGAAACATAAATCAAAGATGTAAGCCAGGAGTCCTCAACAGCAGTGCTAGCAGTCTGTGAGAGACTGGACTGGACAACACCTTTCAAATACAAATATTTCCCTAACAGATGTTGTTTATTTTGTTCTGCTTCCCTGTTGGCAAAGACACTGAGTGACCAATTTATTTTTCACTGGTTTTGAGTTTTCTGGCTGCCCCTTCTGATTGTAAACATCAGTGGAAAAAACCATTTATTTGTTTAGAAGGACTCTCTTGGGAAGACTGATAAAAGCTGTTCTTCAAAAACCCGAAGGATAAGCCAAATTTGAGAAGAAATTACCCTGGCGTTGCCAAGTCTTGTGATTTTCATCCTACCTCTTCAACACACAGGACTTTTCATCCAGAGCAAGTGTTAAGAGAAGGAAATGGGAATCTTGGATTTTGTTTCCAGCCTCACTATTTATTGAAAGAAAAACCATGTGAAAGCACCTGAGCAGCTTCTGTCCCACACCTCCTCACCCAGGTGGCAGCACGGGGACAACCAAGCAGAAAGGACACCCCTGAATAAAAAACAAAAGCTAGAAAATGTGTCCCAGACAAATCTGCTTAAAATTGAGAAAGGAAATAAAGAGAAGGCAACAACTGGGGAGGCTGGGGTGTGGGGGTGTGTGGTTTTTTAAAACAC
>JAOXNH010000002.1:21284530-21302185 GCA_028566575.1 Bartramia longicauda
TTCCTGTGAGGGTGGCAGAGCCCTGGAAGAGGCTGCCCAGAGAGGTGGTGGAGTCTCCTTCTCTGGGGACATTCAAAACCTACCTGGATGGGTTCCTGTCCAATTGCACTGGGTGACCTTGTTCTGGCAGGGGGTTGGAGGAGATGATCTCCAGAGGTCCATTCCAACTCCTACAATTCTGGCATTCTGTGCTTCTGTTCAGAGCTGGAGAGGCTGCCTCCATGGAGGAGGGTGGCCTGTGGGGCTCCCCAGGCTGACAGGGGCCATCAGCTTCAGGTGACACAGGGAGACCCCAGAGGGGCTTTGCTCAGCCTGGATGGGAGAGCTGTGTGCTCAGCATTGACCCACCTTGTGGGCTTGATGGACACTGGTCTACACCCCCATTTGGGAGCCTGGCACCCTTATTCCAGCAGGGCAAACCACAGCTCAGATAAATGAAGACAACCAGCACCTCCAGCCTTGGCCACCATGCATTGAACAGGACCAGCAGTGAAGTTCCTGAGCACCAGAGGATGGGATGGGACCTGCTTGGTGAGATGTGGAGACATCAAGTGTGGACAGGAGTGCGGTGACTGCCTAGAGCCATGCCCTGGCCATGAGACCTGGGTTCTGCATAGTCCCACGCCACTGGCACTTGGGCACCCTGACTTGGTCAGGGACCAAGCTTGCACCATGATTTGGACATGGACCAAGTTTGCACCATGACTTGATCATGGACCAGCCAGCTTGCTGCAGCTGGTGCGAGGCACTTTAAGTTTGCACCATTTTGGAAAGAGTCGTGTGGGGGAACTGAACGATGTTGAAGGAAATTTTCCATCCCCTGAAGCTGTTGGCCCCCAACAGCCAGTCCAGGGAAGATTTTTTAGCCTCGCTAATACTCTTAATCCCCCTTAAACTGACTCCCCAGTGTGCTGTGCTGGCCGGGGCACCGAGGGGACATTCATTCCCTGCTTTTAATCTGCCTGCTCCCGTTATATGTTTTTCTGTTTGGCTAGCAAAGGATCTTGATGCCATGGCTACGGCTACGGATGTTGATGAAGGCATCTGGCAGGGTTCCCCTCTCCTGCTGCTGCCCTGCAGCCACGTGTAGGGTGCAGCAGGCCCAGGCAAGCTGGGAGAGCAGGGGAGAGGGACTGGTGGTTGCTGGGGGGGACCTGGACAGAGAGGTCCCCAAGACAGGGAGGGGACAGATGGGAGCAAAAACCCTGTGGCAGCCATGCTGAAGCAGCATCCAGGGGGCGGAAAGGACACAGGACCTTCCTGTGTCCCTGTGTCCCTCCCTGCTCACCTCCCCCAGCTCTCCAAGGCCAGCTGGTGTCCCCAGAGCACCTCTCCCCAGCCCACGCAGTGATAGGGCTGCGGTGACAGGGGTGCAGCTGGGATGGGTCTCTGGGCTGTGTGTCAAGGCCATCACTCAGTTCAGCCCCCCTGGGTTGGTGTGTCACTGGTGGTGGCTGTCCCAATGTGCCTCACAGCGCAGGGGGAGCCACCTCGGCAGCCCCTGAGGAAACCAGGGGCATCAATCCTGGGGGCTGGTGGGGCAACCAAGAGTTGGGGACCAACCCTGCATCTTTCAGCATCTTTCCTGTCTTCTCTTTCTAGTGCTGATTGGCGTGGGAGTGGAAACTCTGCAGCGAGGACAGTTCAAAAGCCTGGCTTTCTATCTGCTGTGAGTATTTTTTGTCCTTGTAATCAGAGCCAGTGGCAGGGGGGGTGTGTGACTTATTCCACCCCTCCACCATATGTGTAGCACCAGGCTAGAGTGCTGCAGTGGCAGTGTCCGAGGGTCTGGGGAGTTCAGACCTCCATCCCTAGGTTTCAGATGAATAAGCTATTTCTGGTAGAAGAAGTTATGCTACCACATCACCCACACTACTGCAGACCAAGGCAGGCCAGAGGTGACACTGGCTGCAAGGTGACCCCCTGGCAGGGCAAAAGAGCTTTGAGGTCTCCTCCACAAACCTCTGCTGAGCAGAGGGTGCTCAGACCCCAGCACACAGACTCTGCTGTGGACTGGCTGGTAAATCCTGGCCCTCTGTGCCCCTTCTGCCACCTGGAGAGCATCCTCAAGCCCAGCCCTGCCCCCCTGACAGCTCCACCTTTCAGTTTTTCAGGGGTTGCAGTTACGGTCTGTGAAGGCTTCTTCTTTATCAGTTTGTTCCTGGAGATGTGCTTCACGTGAGTAGACCCTGTCCAGTCTTCTCCAGCCTTGGTGGGACTTCCCTAAGGCAATTTTGCCCCCTTTACAGGCAACACCACACCTAGTGCCAAAGGTAGTGGCCCAGGCAAGTGCCAAACCAAAGATCCTGTCCCTAGTGCCATGGCAAGTGGGCTCAGGCAGGGGGGAGGTCAGTGGGGCCACGTCCACAGCCAGTTAAACCTGTGTTTTCACCCAGGCTTGTGCTGGAATTTGCTGAGCATCAGCAGGACAACCCCTGGTCTGCAGCATCTGCTCAACACCCAGGACGAAGTCCCACAATGGACTGGGGTTGAAGGAAGAGCCAGATCCCCAGAGCGAGCTGCTGCTCCCTCCCGGAGACAGCACAAAAGCTTGTGAGGGTGCAGGAAACCCGTACGTGCCCAGAGGCTGAGCACTTCTGCTGTCTTTTAGCATAAACTCAAAAGCCCTGACAGCTTGGAGGCAGTGCCTTACTCCAGGCACTTGACTAGTTGCCAGGTGGGCAAACACACCGAGGAGAGGTGGCCTGAGGTGCCAGCCTCTGGTAGATGCAGCCCCCAGCCTCTTCCCCCCATGGGAGGCTCTCAGGCTTTGCTTACCTTCCCTGACCGATACGCTGGTTTCCTGGCAAAGCCAGAGCGAGGATCTGAACATTTAGATGGGTGATTGTTAAGTCCAGACCTTCTTGCCGTGTCCTTGGCGCCCCGTCCCACAAGAACTTCTGTTTCTCTCCCCAGATACGAGCCCGACTCCCTGGCACAGGCCTGCTGGAAGCGAGCGAGACGCCCAGGGAGCTTCCAGAAATTCCTAGGGTACACGCTGCTGTCGGTGGCTTGCTTCCTGCATCCCGTCCTTGTCTGGCACGTCACCATCCCTGGTGAGGAGCCCGTGCTGGGGTGGGGAATCGTGGAGATGGAACCATGGGGCTGGGCAGAGAGGATGGGGATGTGCAGGGTGTGGATTGCTTCTTCACTTGGAAGTGAAGCTCTTCACTTTGCCCCAACCCTCAACTGACATCGCCTTCTCCCCAGGGTCCATGCTGGTGCTCACCGCCCTGGCGTATTTCTTGCTGAGCAAGAGGAGGAAGAGCCCAGAGCACAAGGAGACGACGCATCCTCAGGTGGGCCAGTATGTGGACCCTTCGGCCACCGTGGCAGCCCCAACTGTTGCTGGTGACACTGAGCAGACCTACACTTTCCACGGGGCCCAGAGGGAGCAGCACCGGTCGCTGCTGGGCCACATGAAGAGCATCCTGAAGGGCAGCAAGGACAGGAGCCTGGCCCCAGCAGCTCCTGCCCAGCCTGAAGCCCCACCAGCCCCACGCAAGCAAGTGCACTTCCAGGAGAAGGTGGTGCAGATCATCCCCTCAGTCAGCGAGAGCTTGGAGGACTTGGAGAGCGAGGTTGAGGAGACCACGTCAGACACAACACCCATCCTCACCCCACCTGAGGCCCCTGTCATCCTCGCTCCCCTCAGCTCCACAGGCCTCTTCTGAGCCCTCAGCAGGAGGAAGGACAGGGTAGACATGCTACCCCTGCCGCTGGCATCTCTCCCTGCCACTCTAGCAGCTGAGGAGCCCTGAGAGGTGGCCCTCCTTGCCCTCCCTGCCTCCAGGGTGACAACTGTGTCCCTCCCTTTCCAAGGGGCTGCCTGCACTACGTGGTCCCATGCCTTGTGACAGGGCTGGTGGATGTCCCCAGCCCCTGCAACGCCATGGCCAGGGTGGTGGTTTGGCCAAGGTGGTGCCAGGACAGTGAGTTTTCTGCTCCCATGGCCTCACGTGTGGGTCACAGCACATCTCAGCATCTCCTCCTGCCTAACATCACAGCTGTGACGTGGACCTCCCCACCAGGCAGCAGCAGGCAGGAAGAGAGTAGACTTCCATGTCCCCAGAGCAGCTTCCACCATGGGCAGTTGTCTCCCTCCTGCTCTCGCTGCCTGTGGAAGATTCTGGGACACATCCAGCACAGGACACCACAGCCTGCAGGTTCCCTCACAGCACCTGCGCTGCCTGCAGCAGCCCCAGGGCATCCAAAACTTCATTTCAGAGGAGCCTTGGGACCAAGCACACCTTCCCTGGAGCTCACACCCACAAAGTGCCCTCCTCTGAGACACGCTCTGAGCCCATCAGCAAAATCACCTCTGACTTTGGGGACACCTATGCAGGAGCAGGGAGGACCTTGGGGTTTCCTGCCCACACAGAACCTCCTGCGTTAGAAGAGCTTTGGAATGATGTAGCAGCTCAGGTCATGAGGTTCAGCACCGCGTTGGCACAGCAGACCACGTGTAACTCCCTGTGTTCATTAATTATGGGCCCCAGAGGGCAAAGGCAATAATAAAGTTACAGTTCTGTCCCCCCCATCCTCTCCATGCCAGCTCTTCCCTGAACCCTTCTCCTCTGGCTTAATCCTACCACATATTCTTCCCTTTAAGGACCGTCCACCTATAATCAGGCATTTTTCTCCTGCTCAACTCATCCCCTTGGCACTCTCCTACCTGAGGAATAAAACTCTCTGCTTCCAGCTGGCAAAGGCTGTCCATGCCTGCAGATACCATCACCAAGACCTTCATCATCAGCGTCAGGCCCCTCTTTGGGCTGCACAAGGGAAAGAGCTCGGGTGGCTGGGTCTTCTCGGACATGGCACGTGAGGCCACGCTGTCACTGTCGCTGGGTTGAAGAGTTGTCACCCCTCTGAGCCCAGACATGCAGCACTGGGGTGAGGTGGTGGGAAGGAGAGAAGATTCCTGAAACCTGCTTAGACTATTCATAAAGTGGAAGCCAATGGGGCTGGCTGTTATTCTTGGAAATACATTATTTCTTCTTTTTAAAATCTCATCTCTCTGAGCCACAATCATAGGATGGTCAGAGTTGGAAGGGACCTTAAAGATCATTGAGTCCCAAACCCCCTGCCCTGGGCAGGGACACCTCCCACCAGACCACATTGCTCAATCACCTTGTTCATAGTTTGCAGTGTGAAAATGTGAAGTGTAAGTGTTCAAAAATTAGAAGGCAATTGAGATAAGAGCCTGATGCCCCTTTTTAATCAACTCTTTCTAAGTGACTCCTAATCTGGGAGATGGATGGGGACGATATTGATGCTTATTTGCCTGTGTTTGATAACGAAGCTGGCCACAAGAGAAGCTTCTGAATGGTTGCACACACTCATCATTCCTACAACCAAAAAGCTTTCTGTTGCACCACCAACATTTAAAATGATAGCTGGCACCAAGCTGTTCTAAAGAAGATATGGGGATTAGAGACCTCCTCCTTCTGGCTGCACAGATTAACCTTCCACCCCATAAATGCCTGCTGGGGGAGAGTCACGTACACACCTGCCCTTAGGGAGGTTTTTCACCTGCAAAAAATGCCTTCAGAAAATTGTGGCCCCTTTTTACAGCCTGGCACCTCTTGATTGAGAGCCGCAAGCCCAGGACCCAGCCACAGCTCCACCCTCGAGCCAGTGTATTCATCAGGTTAAGAAATAAAAATAAAGCTATTTTCTTCTAAATAAAAATAAAGTTATTTTCTTCAAAAGGCTGTGCTCGGAGCTAGCTCCTCAGCTCCATCACTCATCTGCTCTGCTATTAGACCTGCCCTCGTTAGCCAGCTCAGCTTTCTGCATCATCCGGGGTTCTTCTCTGAACTTTGCATAATTAATTACACACAGAGAGAGATAAGGCTTGTTGAAAAGGCACCACTCCCAACAGATCAAGGGGATCTGCTGAGGAGAGAAAGATGACATTTCTGCAGCCTCCTCTCTAGCCCTGAGCCAAGCTCCAGGGTCGGGGACAGCTGCTTTGTGACAAGTGTGGCCCTTCAGCCCTTGGTCAACCAGCCCCAGATTTGGTGCTGGTGGGGCAGCAGGGCAAGGGGAGAAGCAATGCAGTTGTGGGGGGAGAGTCAATTTCATTGCTCTGAGGAATGTGTGAGTTTGTAAAAGCTAGAGTTTGCAGAATTAGGTAATTCAGGTTTTACGCTCATATTTTGAAGTCTGTTGTAGGCTTCTCCAAGGAAGCCAGATGAAGAGTGAGGTGAGGTGGTTTTTCAGCCTCCCCAGAGACAGCACTGGACCTGGTGGCTTTCCTTGCCTGCTCCGTTGTGTTGGCCTGGCTCTTCTCCAACCTCACAGCCAACTGGCTCAAGAGATGAAAGCTGGGAAAGAGCTGCTCATCTTTTCTGTGCTATTAAGTTGTCTGCCCAGCTAAGGTCCACAGGTGGCTCACCCAGTGCTAGGAAAGTGCTGGGACCACAGAGATGGGGCAGGATGCTCCAGAGGCAGCTGAGCTGCACCCCAAACATCAGCAAACGGGTCCTCTCCCCCCGTGGGGGCTGAGCTGCTCCCCCCCTGCCAAGGACTCTCTTGTACATCCCTGCTCTGCTCTTGGCCACCCACCCCACCCCTGGTGCTCCCTGCCAGCTCCATCGGCAGGCAGAGCTCATTAGCTCAAAGGGAAAATAATAATAATTAGGAGAAAGAAAGGGGGTGGCTGTCTTGTGAGATAATGAGCCAAATAAATTCAGGGAAAGAAGGGCCAGACACAAAATGAAGAGGATGGGGAATAAAAGCACCTCTTTTGGGGGCAGATCAACTGCTTAAAGAAATGCGGCCTCGACCTTTCTTTAAAACCCCAGTGGAAAGGAGATGTTCAGCCTCAGGGGGTGTCAGAGGGCTCAGAGATTATTTGCCCAAGTGGGCACTTTTGCATTGGCCCCTGTCCCTACATTTAGCTGTGAGGGGCTACTGGAAGCACCAGAGATGCTGTAGAGAGCTGTTGGGGGGGTGGAAGATATGAAAACTCTCCTATGTGTGGGGTAATTGCAAGAAAAGGAAAAGAGAAAGAACCCAGCACTATTATCTGTGCAGCGAGAGCTGAAATCGAGCTGCCTGAGCTGTGAATCCACGCAGCACCCCACAAACACTGCTGTGTCATTTTTGCCTGCACTACAGCTAATCCATGACACAGCTCATCCACTGAGATAAAGCCACCGAGCTGGAGCTGAACATATAAAGCTATAAACTCCTATGGATTCACATACTGAAAGGAAGCAAGAGGACTCATCCGAAAGAAGTACAGTGTGTGAGGTGAAACTCCGTGAGGTAATCCTGGCAGGAGGAGTTTTCTTCAAACTTTCCACCAAAGATTTCTCTGCAAAAGTTAAAAAAAAATTGCCTGCTTTGCATGTAGATATGCGTTGGAAACGCCCTGCAGGGCTGTCACTGCCATGGGCAGCTCCCCATTCGATATTAAGTCACGTCCACATGCAGGAGAAGACCTGTCTCCACTCCATTACAAACTCCCTGTGCTCATGCACCTGCAACCCTACTGCTCCTCAGCCCCGTGCCCTCTCCCAGCCCATCCCAGAGGTTCTCCCATGCACTGGACCAGAAATGCAGGTTCTGTTTTGGCCAGACTCCTGCATTTCATGCTGTGCAAGGAGTTACAGGAACCAGAAATCGGATCCCAGACCAGCCTGGGGTTCCTCAGAGCTGTCAGCTCCCTTATCGCCTCAGCAAGACATGAGAAAAAGCAGGAATCCGTATTCCAGCTGCCAAATAGCAGCTTGGTGAAATGACTGCACTTAGGTTATATCCTGGTGAATGATGAAGGTACCTTCAGGAAACTAATTCCAGGCAGTTATTGACTCAGCGTGTGACTTTAGGGAACCTGGTTTGGAGGTTCGATGCAAAATAGCAGGAACTTGATTTCCCAAGCGAGGTCTTTGGATCACACAGAATGGAGGGAACCTGTATCTGAGACAGGGAAAAAAAAGAAAAAGAAAAAAAGGAGAAAAAAGAAAAAATAAAAAGAAAAGAAGAGTAGTGTTTCCTGGCAGCTCTTCCTCAACCTGTCCTCATACCTATAGGGGACTTCATGCAGCACAGGAGGAAGCTGTGAACAGCATCTTAGCACTAATCCCCATCCCACTCCCATCTCTTCCTTCTGCCCAACCTCTCCTTCACCCCAGCCTTTTCCACCCCAGAGCTGGCCTCAGCCAGAAGAGCTATTTAAAGAGAAATATCAGTCCCTGCTAAACAAAACTATACATCCTGTGACCTGCGCTTCAGCTCCCCACGCTCGCCGCTGCCCTTTGGAGTGAGGCTCTCGACACGGCAGAGGGAGGCAACACCTCTCAAATCGTGCCTAGGAGGGAAGAAGGCAGCAGCGACAGGAGGCAAACCCAGCAAAAAGAGCAGCCCTAACAAACTTGTTCAGTTTTTCTGCTGTTTTTTGGGGTAAAACTCACCTTCCAGCTCTGGAGGCCTGCTGATGCGCTACAAATTTTGCACCATAAAAAAGCAAGTTTGTTTTGTTTTTTGTTTTCTGTAATGTGCTGGACTGTATTACTTCCCTCAATAGCAGGAGAAAAGAGAAATACACAAAAAGAGCTTCATTGTGAGCAAAACTGAGCTGAAGCAGCTCATCTACCTTGGTTACTCTCTCAGCCATGCTCAAAGAGAATTCCTGGGGGTGGAATTTTGGTATGGTGACACTACTTTTGGATTTGATATAGTAGCACAACGTTTCTCCATTCCCAGGTGGGAAAACTTTGTCTGGGTCCTTGGTTCTCTCTTTCCCTGTTGTGCCTGTTGAGGAGACAGTCCCCAGCATGGGAGCGAGCCAGCCTCCAAGCCTGAGCAGAGGAAGGGGCCACATCCCGTTTGATGTCACCCTGTGGAGATACGTCCCCTCTTCATGCGCTCAGGAAGGTGGAGGCTGCCAAAGAAGGTGCAGGTGAATTACAACGCTCGGATCATCTCCGTGCTCCCAAATCTGGTGGGTGAAGCACAGCATGGAAGCTTCATCTGAAAGGTTCTTGAGGGGAAGGGCTCGAGAAGGGAATTACACCTTTTAAACCCAATTTCCCCTGAAAATCCCAGGCCCAGGCAAGAAAGTGAATCCTATCTTATTCCTCTCAAGTTAATTACTATTCCCCCTCAGCATCTGTTTCTGATGCAGGCATCTGCAGGCTCGGAAGACATCACCAGCTGCATAAATGGAAGCCAAAGCATCTCCTCCAGCAGAAGACGTGTTGTGTGTTTCACATGGGGACTGCACGCGGCCACAGTGTAAAAATATGACAATCTTACTGTCAACATCTCTCACGTGGAAGTGCCATAAGAAGGAAATTGCAAACCAATTCCTGCTGACTGGTTTGGAAATGGAGAAGGCTCTGCTGTTGTCATTACTTCTCCTGGCTCTTATCCAGTACTAAACTATCACATTTATGCTATAATTATTTTTTCAACCCCATGCTAACTTGTTTTATGATTTCTTCACTTCCAACTGGTAGTCACAGGCACAAACTTCCCCTCTTTCAAGCTGAATCCTTTTAAATCACAACTCCAAACCAAAGCACAAGATAGTCCCTCTGCTCATGTATTTATCAGGTAGTTATAAATACAAATTATCTTTAGGTTTCATAACCTGACATTATTCATAAAGTTGCTGTTACTCCACTGTAATCAAGTTTTGCAGAGCTTTCAGGTAACAGTAATTAAAAATTACAAGGCAAATCATATTTCTGAAAACATTCATTTCTTTTGGCAGACTCAATGTTTTTTCATGCTGTAGTTACCAAGATGAAAGATACAGTGTACCTGCACGGGAGAGCTGCTAAGAAGTTGCACTGAAGCCGAGGAGTATTTCTGTTTGACTATACAAACTGTGGTTTGTATTTTATTTGATCTATCTAATCATGCTTAAAATCTGATTCATTCAAACCAGTCATAAGAGGATTCTGAGTTCACTAGTCCATAAATTTACTCTGCCTTGGATGAATCACTCGCAAATGGACGTTTACGAGAAGCAGTCAGGGGACTGCTTCATGGGCTGCAGCTCAGAAATCACATCCACTGTGTGTGCCTGGCTTTCAGAAAAAGACACAAGACAACGGGTTGTGTTGTAGTCTCTTCTGTAAGAAAGAATATGTTGAGATTCAGGAGAACACATGGATCAAGGAATAGAGTAGATGGAATGGGTGAGACTAAACTGCTTGTGGCAGGGGGTTGGAAGTCGGTGATCTTTAAGGTCCCTTCCAACCCAAACCATTCTGTGAATCTATGTTTCTATGAAACTAGACTGGACTGGAAAGGAAAAGAATAGCTTCAGCTTTCCAATAGAAATGTAATTCCAACTTAGGTATAATTCCAAGTTGCCACTACCAGAAAAGTAGAATTGCTGTGAATTGCTGGACCAGGGCTGAAATCCAAAATTAAGTTCATGATTCTCTTTTACAGTTATTACAATTTCTCAAATATACATTTTTCCCACATCTGCTTGTCCCCTCTGTAAACTCAAAAAAAAGGCCATGCCAACTGCTGGATATTCTGGACAGAGACCAATGGCATGACACTGAAATGTTGCTTCTTCAGATCTATAATCTGATTTAGGAGAAGAAATTTCATAACTAGAAGCACTGGGATTTCACCTGGGGTCTTGATATGCCTGAGGACTCGATGGGTCGTAAAGGTGTACAATGGGTAGAAGAGAAGTGAGAGAAATGGTGGTGAGGGAAGAAAATACACCTGCGGATTGTGAAGGCTGAATAGAAAAAGGTGTGTGGGAAAGCAGGAGGAATTTATGAAAGGACTGAAAAGCTGAAAAAGCCCAGGTAGGTAAGAAAATATGGCAAGAAGGTGAAGTGAAAAGCAAACATGAGGGACAGGAGGTGCTGAGGAACACACAAAGGTTCTTCTGCAAAGAAGACTGAAGTACAGAAGAGAAGACAAGGGAGAGGTTAGGAGCTGGCCTCACCTCATGGACAAGAAGAGGGTGAATGAAGATTCGTTTCATTCGTCCTGAGCAGAAGAAGTACGGCAACATAGGCTTGAATTTGAAACTGAAATTGTCCCGTATCTTAGGAGTGGTTCCTTCCCCTTCAAAGACCAGAAGGCCAACTGAAAGGAGTAAACACAGAGCAAACATAAGCAAACATGTGGGTACATGACAATTAATTACCCTGTACGACTTTTCCATCGGCTTTTTACCTCTGAGATGGCTCAAACACGTTGTGCAACGCGGTGCCGCTTGCAGCAGAGCCGTGTGGTTCTGTGGGAGGAACAACGGGATGGTGCTCACCACCTCGCCGTGCAGATGGAGATGACTGGATGGGACTCGGAGACACGGCACGCCAGGGTGTGGATGGGAATGGCACGTTCTTGTAGCACCATGATTGCAGCTTTTCCTCAGCTCCTACGGGAGACACCACACCTTTTCAGGCTACGATTGTGTTTAGCAAGCCAGGATCATCCCAAGTGACTTCCCATATCTATTACTAATAAAAAGGCAAATGTGCTTTGCAGGGTAAAAGCCTGCTATTTCATTTTCTGTCTCTCCAGTAAATCCCCATTGCTTTGATGGGAAACATCAGGATGATTGTCTGCGATTAGGTGCAGTTACACTACTTCTGGGGGTGGTTTCCCAGCCAGAAATGTGTGAGTGCAGGCTGGGTGCCTGACACATGGTACGTTCGATGGTTCAAAGGCAGCAAACCCTCCGGGATTAGCACAGAGCCAACCTCTGCAGCACACCCTTTGCAGTTCCACATGCTCACCATGCATTGCACAGACCTGGGCAAGCATCATGGCCTGCTACGTGCAAGGAAAGACACCACGACTAGAAAACTCTGGGCATGAAGTAGCCTCACCAATGTAGTTAATACCAAACCCAAATATATCAGTAATGGGGAAAACAGACAGACAAACAAACAAAAAAACAACCAAACCAAAAAAAACCCCAAACTAACCCCCCAAAAACCCCTTTAACTGGCACAACAACAAAGAACTGGATAAAAAAAACACCTATGAAATGACCCATCAAGTATTCTGAAGTCCAAGGATGACATCAAACCCTATATGCTCACCCTAATACTTGTCATGCTTGCTGTAGCCTATAAATTTATAAACTTACCAAAATTTTATGGAAAGCTTGGTTGGTGTTTCCATTAGAACTGCTCCTCCTGGAGTCATGTGAGGACACCAGACCCTCAGCTCCTGATCCAAGAGATGCCTCAGTCATAGAGAAAAAGTCTTGAAAACTAAGAGCTCCGGGTGATGCTGGGGAGCTTGTGCACGGCACTGAATGCAGAGAACTGGCTGGTCTGCATCGCCTGTGAAAGGAAAAACTGGTTAGAATTCCTCTCGTAAACTACCTTCTACTTTTAATTCATCCTTTTTCTTTTTCCTATGCTGTTCAGCTACCAATAGCAAACATTTTGCAGACTGCAGATGTCCACAAGTTTAACCGACTCGTGCCCATCAGTCATTGCAGATGGGGATCTTCTTCTGCATCTGAAAATCTGGCTGCTGCTCTGCATAAAGCAAGGGAAGGATACCTGCAAATCCAGTCCCTGTTACCTTACTAACATTTTCATAACTATAGGAATCTTCAACAGATAAGGGTAAAGCACTTCACACCCTCCAGACACAATCCAGCAAGAAACTGGTTCAGCTGAAATGAATACACACAAAGGCCAGGAGAAATCCCAGAGGCAGGCAAGGATGCCCAAGGACATCTCAAATGGCACCAAACCCCATGTTTGGTTACGTCCCATTGATGGATCCACGGACTGATAACTGGTGCCTCCAGTAGCCTCACATCTTGGTACACACCTTTTCTTTGTCCAGTGCCCCCTACGTCGCAGTGGCCAAAGGTTAAAGAAAAGCAGGCAGATTAGTGGCTGAAATTCTGTGATTCTGCAAAAAAAAATCCCCCAAAACTCTGAGTTGTCTGAATGACAATTCTTGGAGTTGTCATTTAAGGGAAAAGATAGGCATTGTGAGTAGAGGGTTAAGTGTGCATGCCCTGTGTGCACACACACCCCATACTTATGATTTCACCCACCAGTGGATGACGGCTGCTGTACCACGGGGAGAAGTGGGTTTGCTGTAAGCAATTATCCAGCTCTGCCTTTGATTTGTAATTTCTAATAAATAAACAAACTCCAAGCCTGTAATTCTCTGCAGCCCCAAAATGAAAATTACAGACCAGTGGCCACAGAAGCTGTGTCAGAGCTGACCAGTGCCCAGCGCCAGTGGCAGCAAACAGCGTGGGGATGGCGTATCACGTGGGAAAGGCATCACTCGTGGGGAAGGCATCGTGTGGGAAATCTGCTGAGCCAGGCAATAGTGGGGAAGGGAAGGCTGGCTTCTTCCACAGGCCATCCCAGTGGTCCTCCTCAATGTGCCTTCCCAGGAGATAAGGTGTGATGAGGACGTGACAGGGTGACACAGTTCACTTCTGTGCAATCTGGAACCACCTCCAGGGTGTTGGACACACCAGGTGAGAACTCACACTATGCAAAATGGTAATGCATCCTTCCATGTACGTGCCAGAACCCGTGGAGACAAGGACTTCCCATCCATTTTTAGGTGAGCCACGTGATTCTTTCTCCGAAGAGGTCTAATTTCAGCTCTTTCCTTGTTGAAACTGGACCACGCGCAGCTGTGCAGAAACCAATGGCACCAACTTCCTACACTGGTGCTTTCTGTGGAAAACAAACGCTTTCTGATGAAATGGAAAAGGCAGGTGCCCGGTATATGCCCCACATGCAAGTTTTATGCTGCACATTGCCCATAAGACTAAGGATGAAACTGTCATCGGGGGTTTATAATATCAGAAAAATAACATGCAAAATACAGTTCTGCAAAACACAGTTCTGCAAAATATTTATACTCATCTTTATAATTTGAAAATTCTTCAGGTTTAATAAGAATCATTTTGTTCTGCAATGGCACAATTTCTTTTCAAAACACGAAGACACGAGCAGTCCAGCAACAGTACAGAACCTTACAGTGATTTTTCCAGTGATAGGGGAGGAGGGTTGAGCTGCCTTCCTAAGGAAACGATGCTCAGGAAATCGTGCTGTCTTTGCGTCTGTTTGTCTGTTCCCTGATAAATTTTGAGCCCCGTGGCCAGTTTTCACTGATAGCAGTGCAGTCCTCTGCAAAATAATTACTACTCCCTGTGTTTCATGAAAAAGAGGTGACCAAGTCGACGAGAGAGACTAGAAGTGTCTTGACCAGTAAAGACAGCCTCATGATGAGGAGATTAAACGAGGAAGCAGAAGAGCAAAAGAGATGACCCAGTCATTAGAAATATTTAACTGCAGCTTGCACTCAGCTGCAAGGTACAAACGGGAAGGGAACCAGTTGCTACATCCAATGCTCAGGGAATTATCTTTTGTAACACAGAAGAATTCTGGTAATATCAAATGAAAATTTTGGAAGCATTGCTGCCTCTAAGACTCTACCTGCCTGTTAAAAACCTGTTTAAATCTTTTTCTTTTTTTTCCCCAGAGATTCCTTCCTATTTTTCAAAGCAAAAACTCTTCAGTGGCTTCTTTATCTCCAGTAGCCCACTCTCTTAATTCTCTGTCACCACAACTTGCAATAAGGACATGTCTGGCTTTGTGGCTCATATGAATAAAATCTGACATCCCTTAGGGAGCGAAAGGAAGGATTTCAGCCATGGTTTTCATTTACTTACCTGAATATTCATTCAGATAAACAAGCACGCAGCCTGAACTGAAATATCCCTCAGACACTGTTCAGTCAAGTGTTAGGAAGAATCCACGCACAGAGTCCTCAGAGCTGGAGCTGCCAGCTTGGACAAGGAGAAGGAAACAAAAGCCCTGGAGGTCAAAACGACCTGGGCAAACGAATGGCACAACAGTGATGAAAAGTTCAGTGTCCTGCTCGTTAGACCTGGACACCGGTTATTTCAAGATGCCAGGATGATCCAGGTGAGACCTTGGATCCAAGCAGAGAGATTTGGCTGAGCGGTGCTGCGGCAGTGCTGGGGAACGCAGCAGGGAGAGGATGCTTTGCCAGCTGAGGGACAGGAGATGCTTTGGCAGGTCCAGCACAAGGGGTATGGACCCCCCACATGTGGTGCTGCTGGGGTCAGGTCTGAGCTGGTACCTCTGAACACCACTCCGTAGGGATGCCGTCAGCGCAGATCGGAATCAGCCCCAGGATCACCACACCACAACTTGTCGGGCAGTGAAGACATGACCAGTTTTCTTGTTGGCTTTCAAAAGGAAAATACAAATTACTGGCTTTTCAAACCTGGTTCTCCTCTGACATTGGAGCTTCTCAGCTGCAGATTGACAGTCCCACGAGCAGAGACCATCCTGCTGAGGGACATGTCACGCTCCTACACAGACCTTGGGAATCCACCACTTTTCAGATGGCCACTGCTACCTCCTCCAGGGGAGAGGAACAGCCAGGAGACCACCCTGAGAAGGGATCTTCCTGCCTCAAGGCACTTCACAAAATGCTTCCGAAGCAGACAGATCATCCTGACCATAAAAACAACATGGATTTCCTTTGCCATGGTAAGAATGATGCCTTTGTCTGATATTACTTGGCTTCATGAAAGACTATCCCCTTGTTTCATGGAAACTTTGAATGCCCATCAAACGCAGCAGAGCTTGAAAGTGGTCCGTAAGTTTCATCCGTTCCTGTTTCTGTGCAGTGTTGTGAAACTATGCCTTGGCACTAACATTTTAGAAGTAAACTTCCTTCGCATAGCAAGAGAATGAAATATTGTTGACATAAGTAAAATAGTATGTGTAGACTCTTCATTTGTGTTCAAAAAATATTGCTCTGAGGTCATCAGGCAAATTTTGTCTTTATAAGGGAAAGCTTTGATTGAAAACAGAGACTGTGTTTGATACACAGCTTTGCGATTTAAATTGCATTTCTACAGCTAAGGTTAAAACAATTTTATCCTGTTCTGTTTTCTTTACAAAAGATCAAAACATTATTCTAAGTGCAAAGTAATAATCTTAATTTTGTAATTATTTTTATTTTATTTTTTATTATTTTATGGTGGACTATTAAATGTGGGAAAATCAGTGTTGCTGTCCAGAGCAGACCAGTAATTTGTATTGGTAGCTGTATCTTCACTTTTTAAAGAAAAAAGATTAGATCTATAAGTTAGCTATACCTTTGCTTTTTCAAAAGACATTTCTACTGTGTATAAAGGTAAAGGGAAAAACAAGTGCTTTACAACTGGAAAGACAGAGCTATGATTATCCAAGCTGTTGACCTAGCAAAGGTTAGTGGGAAGTTGTTTTTTATGCATGAAAAAAAAATGAACAAGCTATGACTGAGTTAATTAGTAATGGAATTCATACCTGAAGATATTTTTCCAGTGGAATGCAGCAAGGAGAAAGGTGTTCATGGGTGGAGGGAGCCGGTGGTCCCAGCTGGTAGCCGCCTCGGAGCACAGCCCCGAGCTCAGCTCGCTGCCCAGCTGGGCCCCAGCCCAACCCAGTTATCGGTCTGCAAAAATCCCAGTTTGAACAGAGGAGGGAGGGTTTGTGATGCCCTCTCTAACCCCCCTCCTTCTGTGTTGGAGCAAACCCGTTACTTCAGTTCTTGGCTCTAAGAAGAGCACGAGCCACTCTGCCCACAGACCCCCTGACCCAGCCTTAAAAATAGCTGGGTGGCTCCTGCTGATGCCAGCACACAACTGATCAGGGCTAATTGCCTGACCCAACCCCAGCCTCGTTCATTAGTCAATGCTTCCCAGTGCTTTTAAGCCCATGCTTACCAGGACTGACTGGTGCACCCTCAGTATAATCAGTGCTCGTACTGGTTCCAGTTCTTCTGCCACAAGATTTGGGTTCACTCTCCCAAGACTTTCGTTTAGCGACAAGTGCAAGGTAAATAAAGTGTATTTAATTCGGCTTTCCACACCTGTGTATGCAAATGTGTGAATTCTCTTTTTTTTTCCCCTAATTACAGTTGATTCACATGGGGGCGAGGAGATTCTGCTGAACACGTAACTACAAAATCAGCGGGAGGATAAAAAGAGTCACCCGTGGATTGTGGGGCAAAACAGTTTGAACAGTTATGCAAAGGTCATGAATTGCAACAGAGACTTCATCTTCATCCACCCTTGGAGATGAAGAAATCCTGGTTTGCACGTATTTCACAAATTTCAGCATCAGCCAAGCAGCACTGTGGAAATGACTTGTGTCTCCAGAAGTTGTGTTTCCTTCGGATAAGTCAACAGAGGGGCCTGGTGCTGAGCTTTTTGGTTGCAAGCTGCCTCTTCTAGGGGTGTCTGAGGCTTGAGCAGGAGGGCAGCACTGCCTGGGAGATTCCCAGACGAGGTGTCAGCAGCGTGAGCAGAAGAAACAGGCAGCAGAAGAAACCTCTCTGTCCCTCCTGAGCCCTTCCTTTTGACGCTTCTTACTTTACCTTTGTCACACAAAAGACTCATAGTTATGTCAGTGCCAACTCAGAGCTACCTCACTCATCACTTACGAATAGGGTGATGCTCAGCCTAATTGCTGGAAAACCTCCAGGCCAGCCCGTGATGATGAGCACCAGGAATATTTTTACAGGTCTGACAGAGCTGAGGAGCATCTCCCACCCGAGCAGCCCCTGTTCTCAGCAGTGTTTCATCCTTTTGTACTTGTGTCTCTTTGTGGGTGGACTCCATTGGAAGGATCCAGTTCA
>JAOXNH010000002.1:21307663-21335124 GCA_028566575.1 Bartramia longicauda
GCAGGGACACCCCCAACCAGACCAGGTTGCCCAGGGCCTCCTCGAGCTTCACCTTGAATATCTCAAGGGAAGGGGCCCCAACCACCTCCCTGGGCAACCTGTTCCAGTGTTCCACCAGAACAGGAAATTCCCTTTTAAATACCAGTTGCCGGTTTGCTCTTGCTGGCACTATGCCCCTCTCTTAAAAAATTGACATCTGGAATGTCAGCATTTTGTCAGCAAAGGCTCTAAATAACCAGTGGGCTATGCTTTCTCCTTTTCTGAATGAGCAGCATAGATCAGAAAGGGCCAGCTTTCCAGGAGAGCACCTCTTGCCAAGCAAGCTCCTTTACATCTTCAGTCACTTGTTAAAATCTTGGGGGTTTGTGTCCTGCATGAGAAATTACACTGCCTAATTCTCCAAGTGTCCTCTTCTGTAACAAAACAGGTTGAACATTACAGGTCAAAAGTAATATTTCTCTCCAAAATAAATATTGGCTGTGCTAAGGATTTCCCTTGTGACTGCACAAGTGGCTGAACCTGGTTTTTTTCCCATAACGTAGTCAGTTTTTCAGTGGTGCTCATTGCCCGTGTGCCGTGCACAAGGGGGCTGGTGTGAAGCTCTCTGGGTCTTTTATTTTACGATTCTATGATCTCTCTGAAGGTAGTTTAAATAACCTGGTTCCACTTCACATCGCAGCAGACCACGAGCAGGCACCTAGGCAGATCCTGGCCTCAGCTACGGGAATCAAAAGCTCCTCCTGGTACTTACATCACCAGAATGTGAGGGCAGGAGTATAATACAGGTTTTTCTGTAACAGATCTTGACTGAATAGTCAAATCCTGGATATAACACAAAGTTTTAGGGTTACAACACCCAATCTGATATTGCTTTATTCAGATGCTTACTGTGTGTAGACTAAATCCCCAGTTGTATCTGCTCCCAAACATTTCTGCATTGTGAATTTCTTATTCACATAATAGATCTGAAATGGCCTTCTGCAAGAAAACATATTTTCCCTTCTCTTCTAGAACGAGCTGGTTACTTACAAAGGGTACCCCAGCGAGGAGTATGAAGTGATGACAGAAGATGGTTATACCCTCACCATTAACAGAATCCCTTATGGCACACAGAGCCGGGGAAACCCAGGTACGGATCTTTAATGTGAGACAAACCCAGCCTAGATTGGGCACGCTCTGCCAAGAGACACCTTGTGTTTTTAAAACATCCACCAAAGCTTGGATCCACGAGTCATATTTTAGCAGAGAATTCTGGCTGCCCTGAACAGCCTGCAAGACCAACAGGATTTATGTCAAGCCCACCTATTTATACTAAAAATCCACTATAATATGAAGCATATACCCTCACACCAAGAGCTGATGAGTAAAAGGGTAAAGGCTGTAATCTGCCCAATCCACTTGTTTTGAGAAAGCTGTTCCAGCTTTTAATCTTGCTTTGCTTTTACTTACACCTGGCTAATATCAGGGGCTGATTCATATTTTGGGTAAAGGAAACCTCTGCAACAATCCCACACCTTCACTCTTTATATCAGTGTTGAGAATCTCAAGCTCTTGTGGTTGAGCGATACAAACTGTGACCAGAGTGTGCCAAGCCAGATTTTTTCCTGGCGTCAGGTAGATCTTTCCATAAATCCTTACAGAAGCTTAGAAGAAGTTCTCTCTTTCCAGAAAGGGACTTTTTGTTCTTCTGAATAGTGGTCTCCCTTTAAGTTGGTGCAGGAACAAATCCCAGTATTGAATATGGGAGAATAATGTCCCTTAACTACCAGAAAATGAAAATAAAATAATATAAATGGTGGTTTTGTTTCTGATTTGCTTTTCAGCTTTGAAACCTGCTGTGTTTCTCCAACATGGACTACTGGGAGATGCTAGTAACTGGGTCACAAACCTGCCCAACAACAGCCTGGGCTTCGTACTGGCTGATGCTGGTTTCGATGTTTGGATGGGAAACAGCAGAGGGAATCGCTGGTCCAGAAAACATCAAAATTACTCCATTGATCAAGATGAATTCTGGGCTTTCAGGTAGATCAAACCATTAAAGGGCATCTCCATTGCCCACCCTTACATATTTATTTAAGCTGGCTAAATCAGGGATTTACATATGCTACCTTTTAAAAAGCACTCTTTACGTTCACTTTTGGTGAGGTGCCCCTGTACACACGTGAGCTTTCATAGTGGTGGAGACTGCTTTCCTCTAATTAACGCTAGGAAAGGTTCTTCAAACCAGAGACAGAGCAGCAGAGCAACTCAGAGGAACCAGCACAGCTCACGTCGAAGCCACATCTCGGTTCTGGAGGCAATTTTGGAGGCTGTTTAGAAATACTAGTTCTATGTATGACAATAACACTAAAATCACAGAAGGAGAAAATGTAAATCTTTTTTGCACTTATTTCAATGAGCATTTAAAAGCAGACCTTTTATTTAATGCCAAATTGTCTAAAATGTGTGATTCCACGGAAGGAGCTGTTACTACATCACCCCCTCTTCCTTCTGCACACACCTTTACAGTTCAATCTGATACTCCTTGAGGTTACAGTCCTTCTGTTGATGTCAAAGGAGAAAATATCCCAGAAAACCCTAAGTAGTACCTTCCTTATCCAGTGCCAGAAAAACACAGAACCTAAAATAGCAGAATGATTCACTAAACGGTTCGTGTTGTTTCTTTGCTGACAAGAGTCTATTTAAAAAAAGAAAAAAACATGAATTCAAATGGACTTATAATTTATGCGTGCCTCCCTCTCAATCTCCTGCCTGCAGTTTTGATGAGATGGCTAAGTATGATCTGCCAGCAGCAATAAACTTCATTCTGGAGAAAACAGGACAGGAAAAGTTGTACTACATTGGCTATTCGCAAGGTGCCACCATCGGTAAGTAACACACAACAGAGCAATGCTTCAGGAAAATGGGAGTAAAATGTGATTTGAGATCCTGAATATACCTGGGGTTTTCATGAACTCTTTGCAGGAGTCATAAACACTGTTTTCAGCACACTGGCATTTTTAATTTATTATAAAGACAATAAAACAGAATGGGCCAAATGTGCTGCTGCTGGAAGTCTGTGGACTTCGAATTATACTGAAAATTATTGCGGGCCATTCAAATTGTTTGTTCCTAAACTGCACGGGTGTGGCCAACAGCAGATGGTCAGGGGACCAAAATAAAAAAAATAGGAAGATGGGAGTACAGAAGGAGAAGTTGGCTGGTTTGGACAGGACACACACACACACAAAGAAAAAAAAGGGAAATATGAAATCGGATTGACCAGAAGAAAAACAACTACTCCTTCAATAATACATGAAGTCCATGAATGTACATCAGAAGTGTGCAATTATTTTTAAATGGGTTTGGAAGAAAGCTGCAAAAGACAAAATATAGAAAAAAATAGGGAAATAAAACTACAAGCTGGTAACATGTGGAGAAGAGGGAGTTCACACAAATCTGGGCTGAACCATGGTCTCTGAACAACCAGCAAGGTTGCTTGTAGGTCTGAGATTGCAGAACAGCGTTTATAAACACTGAAAGCAGTCTAATGGGCAAATGATGGCTTTCCTTAACTCCTCTTTTTCGTTTGTTTGTTTGTTTTCTCAGCTTTCATTGCATTCTCAACAATGCCAGAGCTGGCTCGAAAAATCAAACTCTATTTTGCCTTGGCACCTGTCACTACTCTCAAGTACGCCCGAAGCCCAGTAACGAAACTCCTCTACCTTCCTGAAAAATTGCTCAGGGTATGGGATATCTTGGTTTCAAGCCTTTAACCATAAACTTGTTTGTTCAGCTCTTAAGGTGGGTAAACAGAAAGCTTAGGGCTTTATGAAGTCTCCTCATTTGCATGTGGGTAGGTTATAATAACTCAGGCCTTTGGAAGTTCAGACTGGGCATTAAGAAAAACTTTTTATCAAGGGCAACAGCATTGGGAGGGGTCACCCAGAGAGGGACAGAGATGCAGATCCTCAAAGGTTTCCAAGATTCCTGTAGACAAGGCCACAACTGATGGTCAAGCTTAGAGCTAAAATACGAATTGGAGTTTAACATTTAACGTATCTCTTCATTAAAAGTGATGTAACACAAATTGAGTAACGCCTGAGGAGGCTGATGCAATGGAAAAGCACCTGATTTCTTTCTTGTTTGTGGGAACATCATCTCACAAATGAAGAAAAAGCAGTGGGAACCACTGAAAGTGCTGGAGAAGGGGAACAGGACACAAACACCTCTTAAAAACAACAGCACAATACGGAAGTGTACGTCCTTAAATGAATGTTACCTTTGTATTTCACAGGCTTTGCTTGGCAAAAGGGAATTCCTTCCCCAGACCGAACGTCTAAGGAAGTTAATAGTCCCTTTCTGCAGCCACCAAGGTCTTGCCAGGCTTTGTAGAAGCATCTTCTTCGGTCTGGGGGGCTGTAACCTGAAAAACATTGACATGGTACGTATCACTCTCACCAGCTTCACCCAGAGTTTAAGCTGCTGCTCCCAAAACTTACCTTCTATGCTGTGGTGCAAATCCTGAGTGTTTTAGTCCACATCACATTGCAGGGAACAGCCCACACCACCAGATTGCAGTATCTGCTGGTTGCCCCCCCATCACTGGCAGGGGACCACTGCCTCACTCCTCAGAAGAACGCTTGGCACCATCCCTACACTCAGCAGCTCCTCAAAGCTCCACAAAACTCCAGAGCCTGACTTCTGCCAGACCTCCCCCAGGGCACCATCTCCCACTTCATACTGTGGTCTCATTGGAGATATTCAGTATTACAAACAGAAGAAAAAAATAAAGCCCCTACCTGCTTCATGTTTCCAGGAGCTCTTTGCAATGGAGACAGGAACACACGGATTCCCCCTTGTCCTCCTCCTCTAAGCCTTGGACCATCAGAGCTCAGAGGGCCAAGACACCTCGGGGGTACCTGAAAGAGACTTGGCAGACGCTGGAGGTTAGGACATGCTTGAGTTCCTCATGCTATGTCCTGCTGTAGGCCAGGCCACCTGGGCATCAATATTTTGCTCCAGCATTTTCCAAAAACCACCTCAGAGCATGTTGTTTATGGAAGGGTCATGCAGCCACTTGTTAAGAAAGCCCTGCAGGACTGAGGTGGTTTTATCTCAAATAATCATGCACTCCTCAGGCAGCTGCAGTTCCTTTTGCTCTTCTGTCCAACAGCCGTCCTCTCTCACACAGGTTGTGTTACAGACTCCTGAAAAAAACCACCGAATTTGGGGTCTAAATTGCTGACTTTGTTCTATCCTTTCAGATTCTTAGTCATCCTGGAAAATGTCCTGGTTGGGGGCTCTTTTTCTGCTGCTGCCCAGACCTGACACATCTGGAGTCACTCTGAGGGGGTCTCCAATCACCCCACTCCAATTTCTCTTGGGTTTATGGATACATGACGCTGCTGTGGCAGGGTTTTTTTCAATATACATCTGAACAGAAGGGAGGAAGAGAATACTCACTGAATGCTTTCTTTCAGAGCCGAATCGACGTGTACATCGCACAAACCCCTGCTGGAACTTCTGTGCAGAACATTGTCCACTGGAGTCAGGTACCAGCAAACTCCTGGAAGGCAAAATAGGTTCTCCCTTCTGGCTGTGCAGGGTGTAGGGTGGGGTACAGCCGATATCCTGCTGTGGAGTCATTGGTAACTTCTGGGAAACACATAACCCAACTGAAATCTCAATTCAAAACACTTTTTCATTGATTTTCCTTTTTTTCAGCAGAATAGAGATACCTTATGTGATACGGGTACTTTGATACCCTATGTGATACAGGTACTTTGATACCCTATGTGATACAGATACTTTGAAGCCAACAATGAGGATTTGTGTAAAAATATGTGTGTTGGAAGCTGTGTATGCAGATGTATATATCACTCTTCTTATCGCATATCCATTACCTTATATAAACGATGTCTGCAGCCCTGTACAGAGCTTATCTTAGGAAATTAATTATGTTTCCAGTGTGGGACCTAGAAATGAGAAAGACATAGGCTGCTTTGTAAAATACCAAATTTTACTAGTAAAAGCCCTTGTATTTTCATCTCTTGCTTTCAAAGCTCTCAGTGTCTGAGCAGCAATAGAACTATAAATAATAAATCCTTTACTTAGTAGGCTTGCTAGGTCCTGTACTTAGAATGCACTGTCACGGTACATCCTCAGCAGCAGCGCTGATGGGAGCTGCCTTTCTGGTTTTAGGCTCCTGCTTTTAAGGTATCATAAAGTCTGGGTTCGCTTGCAAGAGCTGATTCAATGGACACCTTCCCTTCCATGGTGTCTGTCACAGCAATAACAACCCATGGCGTAGGCAAAGCCAAGGAGCACAAGGGAAGAACTAGAAATGGTGACTCTCACAAAGCTGGGTGGTGGCAACACAATGGTCAGAAGAGGACACGGTGGCAGCAGTGAGGGGAACTGGCTGGAGGCAATTGTTGACAGTAATTTTACAAACTAGAACAAATCGCCTGCAAAAACATCCCTGGGTCTTTCAGCAGCAGCAGTGGGGTGGTGTTTTGTTTTGGTTTTTTTGTTGTTGTTGTTTTTGGGTTTTTTTGTTCTGATGAAAACATTTGGCTCCTTTTCCCTGGTTGGGACTTTTAACTAATTTACTGTTGGCTCTTTCCTAGCTCTTAGAAGAACTTCGGTTGAGCCTTTAGTTTGGAGTCAGAGGCTCAGCAGGGCGAGAACCCATAATCTTCCTGAACGACAGCTTTGTAACTACCCTTTTCTTGTTCATCCTCTTAGGAGGCCCATTCCGGGAAGTTCCAAGCTTATGACTGGGGAAGTGCAGAAAAGAACATGGAAAAATACCAGCAGGTATAGTTTGGGGAAACAATATTATCACCCTTGGACAACACAGAAGCAGAGAGGAAGGGAGCAAGGCCATAGCAGGAGGCACATTTTCAGAATACAAGTATATGGATTTAGCCACCCCCATCCATATTACTGATTCCCAGTTTGGAAGTCAACAGCGAGAACATGCAAGCACTAATGGCAATAGCAGAAGAGAGAGTGCAAACCTTCTCAATTAAATGATCAATAGGAATAAGAGGAAGCAAGGGCAGGAAAGACAGAGAACAGATTTTGAAAACAAGGAGTACATCCAATGGGTCAGACCAAAGCGGGATCTTGCCTACCAGCATGATTGACACAGCTGCCAATGCACGAGGGACCAGGGAAACACCATGAGGAAGAGGGAACTGGAGAGCTAATAGCAGCCAGAGACAAAATGACTTTGTCACTAAGCAGTGCCTGAATAACCTCACCTCCATCCAAGACTCTAATTCCATGCTTGACCCTCCTACCCTTTAGGTCTCTACAACAGCCTGTCATTAAGAGCTACATGTTTTAATGGTGGCTTCCATGAAATGCAACTTCCTTTGGTTTGTCTTGAATTTGCTTGCCCCTAGAGAGTCACTGGATGCCTTCTAGGTTTTGTGTTATGAGAAGTAATGGGATAATTACTTCCTGTGCTCTTTCTTCATGCTGTTCATGATTGTATAAGCCTGTCTCCTGTCCCTGCTCTGGCCTCTATTTTCCAAACTCAGGAGTCCAAACTACTTCCTCTTTCATCCCACAGAAGTCACTTGATTATCCTTTTGCCCTAGTCACACACTGTGTTTTCTAACTAGACCATCTATGTCTTCTGGGGCTGACCAGTACTCCATAAGGACCAAGATGGGGGTTTATCCAGAAGCATCCTGACATCTCCTGTCTTGTTACAGGCTCCCATCCCATGAATTCCTAGCTGAGAGGGCAAAGACCCAACAGTAGCTCTTTGTCAACCGAGGAGGCATTTCTCCTTTGGTTCTTCGGTTGTGCTATCAGCTGGATCACCCCTGCAAGCCCAGAGAAAAGACAAGCAAGGGCAATTCTGTCATTTTAGGAAACACAGACTGTTCGGTTTTCAACAAAACTACTTTGAACAAAAACAGAAGAAAGCCCCAAATGCCTGTTTGCTCTGCTTTCCTGGTCATTCATTCCTGTCCCACTTCATGTTTTCCAGACTGCTCCTCCTCCCTATGTTGTGGAAGAGATGACTGTACCAACAGCGGTATGGACTGGGGGACAAGACTTGCTGGCAGATCCCAAGGATGCAGCCATTTTACTGTCTCAAATTAAGAGGCTCGTCTATCATAAGAGGATTCCGGGATGGGCACACCTGGATTTCATTTGGGGACTGGATGCACCTCTGCACATGTACAATGAAATTATTGATCTGATGCAGCAGTATCCTTAACCCACAACCAGTAGCCGTACCCAACACATTCAATGCCACTTGCTCTCACGGGGTGCAAACAGAAACCTTCTCTTGCATCAGGTGGTTTCTGTTGGAGTCAGGGAAAGGGTTCTTCCCGGTGCTATTTTCACACCAAGTGCCACTGCATCCTGACTGTGCCCTTCATATTTTCTGGCAACCTCGTAGCTCAGCAGTCATTTTTTAATTGATGCAGCCTGGATTCTGCAATAACCATCCTTTGCTAACAGCAGAAGTGGTTTGGTTGCAGCCTGCTCTCTGTTTTAGACCCTAGCAGTAATGAAAACACTGGCTTTCTCTGGATATGGTTAGTGATCTAAAGAAGTTTTCCATTCTTCCTATTATTTCTCATTTATTGGGCTGGCAGTTCTTGAAAGGCTTAGTGTAAGCCAAGACTAATTCTAGCAGTTATGGTATCGATTAATTTTATTTTTAGATGAGAAGATGAAGGAAGTAAAAACTGAGTTCACACAAAAAACTCACTCCTGAAAAAAAAAAAGATGCTTTGTCTTCATTTGAACCAGGGCTGCTCACTGTTTTCATGAGGAAGAGCAAGGGACACGGGGAGGGTGGAAACCTCAGAAAACAGTAGCCAATCCGGTGTCCAAGCGTGCACCTGGAAGATGAGAAGCTTGAGCTCAAGGTGCCCCCCAAGATAGAGAAATCTTGGCAGACTCAGTCTCTGCTGACACCACTTCCAGGGTCTGTGTACATGAGCTTTCCAGGGCGGGACAAAGGAGCTGATTTCCTCTTGGCAATGACAGCACTTCAGTGGGATACTTTGGTTCAAAGTTACACTCTGAACCCAGCAGGAACCTCACATCTCCTGCTATTTCACACGGAAGCTACTGGCTGCCATAGACCTGAGCTGCTCTAACCTTTATCATGGCTCTGAAAAGCCTCTTTGGGGTTTAAACACTAAAATTATAAGTGCCCAAGTATTGCTAGAAAGAATCTATTATCTCCATCCCATGTGTTTTTGGAGCACTTTGCTCATTAGCAGGAAGGACTGCTTTGCAATCAGTGCTGAAGAAACTGTCATCTCATTTAATTTCCCACAGGAACTCTGGCTCTACCAATGCTGTTTCAAACAGGCAGTTATTGCACAAAGACACTCCCATGAAGGGTAGCCTCCAGGGGTTTTAGGTGTTTGGGGTCACCGTGCCTTCAAAATGAAATAACATCAGCTTCACTGTGGGAAGAGACACTGTGCATTTTGGGGTTACCTTTCAGTGTGACACCCTCATTCTCCTTTCGAATCAAATGGTAACCAGGGCAGGGACAGACACTACACCAGGACAGGTCACTGGTGACACTCTATGACCAAAGCATCAGCATCTCACTCTGCAAAATGGTTTGTTAGCCAAAAAATTTAACTATGGCTGGTGCCACTTCCATTCCTTTGCCTTCCAAGACAAACAACAGTGCTGTTTCATCTCCTGAGCCCGTTGCTGAAGCCTATCCCATGTCCTTGTGCTCCACAAATGTAAACGGAGCTTGATCCAAACAAAACTGGTCTCCTCCAGACAAGGACCTTCCTCACACACAGTACAAATCCCTGGGGATGAATGCCTTCCAGACAGTCAGCCCTTCAACTAAGTAACTCAGGACATGAGGAGGGACTAGACATCATGTTGCAGAACCCTCTCTGAGCAATTAATTTATGGTTTGATGAAAGTTATTGTCACTTGGAGACGTCAGAGCGGTTGAGTTATAACGCTTTTCACCAAGAAATTACCAAATTACCTTTTTCACCATCCCAAACAACGTTCTCTCCTTTGTATGTAAAGCAGAACCGTTCCTGTGTCTTCGCTGACATCCTGTTGTTACTTCATGCCTTTCCTTTCCCGTCCACCCAAAGCCATCCTATTATTTGCAACGGCGTTCCCAGGAACACATCCCTTTCATCTGGTGTTACTCTAAATGCTCCTCAGTCCCTGATGAAACACAAGTTATTCTGAAGACACTTAGGAGTTAATTGCCTGAAAAGGCCAGTCCCCACGTAGGAGGATTCTACTTTCTTTGTAGTCCAGCTGCTTAAGGACGCAGAACATGTCCTTCTGCCCATGGCCATCAAGCCAATTTGAGTGAGGACTGAGCCTCCAGGCTGTTCAGCAGTTAGGGAAAGATCTCCAAAGATAGCATGTTTTTAGATTTGATGGAAATGGCTTGGGAGAAACAGGAACCCTTGTGTGTTTCTTCACTGGGAGAAAGGTTTTACGATGCATGCAAGCCTTCTTTGGCACCAAAGAGTCCCTACAGAAACCTTGTCAACTCTGACCAACTCATGTGGAGCGAGATAGGTTTTAGGAGTTGTGCTGCTCACTGAAAAACAGACTTAGGGGTCTGTGTGTAATGTTAAAACAAAAGTTAACATAAACCAAATGAAAAACAATAGCAGAGACAGTGTTCTTCAGAGCCTCCTTTGAGAGAAGCTGGATGCTTCCCCATCTCCATCCTAAAAGATCACAATCGGAGCAGCCCCTCAGTTGGGCAACAGGACTGGTCAAGGTCTGCCACAGCCTGGGGGAACTGGAACACCCAGGTCCCAGCTGAACAGCCTAACCACTGATTTGTATGTGCTTCTTAAACTCTCCCGCTCCACGGGGCATGTCGGGGTTGTGAATTTGACCAGGAGATCTTTCTCATCACGAGGATTTCCCCACCTCCGAAGCGCTGCCAAATCAGCACTTAAACACGCTCCACAATAGGCGCTGCCAGCTCATGACACTCCACGGCTGCTACCCTGAAGTGCTCATTGTGTTTTGACTTCCTTTTATCGGCGCAGGTTTCTGCCAGTGAATCAGTCTGCTGGTGGAGACGGACCAGGAGCAGCGGCAGGAGACACCAGCGAGGCAGTCAGAGCAGAGGTAAGGAGCTTGGTCCATACGTGCTCATGGTCTTTTTCTCTGTTCCCATCTCCGTGAAGACGTTCCGTCTGGGTTTCGTGCAGTTGCTTGTAGCAGCAGGGAGCTTTTTGCCTCCCCGGTCTGTAATCCCCTTGCCATGCGCAGAAGCGCACAATTTGCTCAAGTCAGAAGGCAAAGAAGTTTGACCCACACAAAAAAAAGGAAGAAAAAGGGCAACTCTCTCCTTTTCCTCTACTTGTCTCCTTTGGTCTGAGAACAAGGGAATGAAAGTCCCGGGATTGCAACAGCCTGTGCCAATCGGGCCGCCCGCTCTCGCAATTGTACGCACGTGTGTGTTTTGTTAATGAGTAAGGCAGAGGATTCTCACCGGCATTGAGTCACAGCTGCTGCTCTGGCTGGTGTCTGTGCCTGCCTTACAGCTTACACGAAACAAATCGTGTCCTGCTTAAAGAACGGGGAGAGATGGATGAATTTCTGAAGGGCTTTTACCTCAGCTTCACCAGATCTTAAAAGTGCCTAAAATACTTTGGAGGGCATTTCTCTCTCTGACATTTTTTTCCTTCTAAAAATGTTCTTTCATGGGGGTTTTACCGTGCCCAATGTTTCCCTACAACTTTACCTCACTAGGTAAAAGCAGCTCCTGCCAAGTGTCTAACCCTGAAGCTTCAAGGAGCACTGGGCAACCAAACCGATGTGTCTGATTTAAAATGGGAATACCTGGAAGTCTATGAGCCATGCCAGCTGAGGCAGGCGATTGCAGAGCGCATCAAGAAAAGTTTGCCCTAACAAGAGGGATAATTTAGCCTCTGCACTGCCTCAACTAGTCTTGGAAGTGATTTGAAAACAAGTTGAGGCATTGGCAGAATTTTTTCTTCCCAAATGAGATTCCCCATGCAGGGGGAGGGCGGCATATTTTACTCCCATTAGAACAGATCAAAACAGCAGAAAGCAAAAAGGGGTGTTGTGCTGCCTGAGTATGTGGTTGTGAGGCTTCCTATTTCGACAACAAAAAAATGAAGTATTTGATATACAAAGGGAATCCAACAGAGTGTGTTTTGGTGCCAAGTTTCAAGTTTTGGGTGTTTCTAAACTCTGCTTCAGTTCAACTGTCTGATGACTCAGGAGGTTTGACTTCTTTAAATTCATTCAGTCAAATTTAAAAGTTAAATTGAAGATGAGAAGTAGTCAAAATTCCTTCTCCTAAAAGGAGGTTTAGAGAGTGCAACGGGCTCTTGATTATCCCTCCCTCTCTCTCACAAATCCAGCTCATCTTCCCCATTACTTGCCTGGGAATACTCTAATTTTCTCTTGATCTGTAGCTCCATTTACAAGTCCAGATAAACTTCATAGAGCAGCATGTCCCACCACTGCAGATGTGTTATGCTAGAAGCAGACTCCAGAAACACGTGGCTGCAGGAGAACCTCTGTTCCTCATTAAAAATTGGATTCTCTCTGTCTAGTGGACCCAGGAATGCCTTGCTTCAGAAAGACTTATTTCCCGAGTCTGCTAAACTTCCTAACACATCTATAATGCATGCAGGTCCCCTACAAAATTCTCCAGTGACAACAAAAGTTAATTACAGGATGGACAGAAAGGTGAACTAACATAAACACGTAGTGATCATGGAAGTGTGTCCTCTTCTTCCGAGGAAACCAAGCCGACAGGAGCAGTGATGTCCCCAGCCATTACTGGGGAGGCAGTGTGACAAGATGCCTTGATGTGCTGAAGCCTTACATCGCATTAGGTGTCCTTTTTATCCTGTGGATTCCATTGTGGAATATTTTGGTTGCCTGCCTGATCTTAATGGTCTTTATCCTCATGCAGAAGGGCTGCTACTTTTCTCCTTACAGTTCTCATTCTCCCCTCACACCTGCAAGCCCAGCAGACAACACTTCTCAGCTGAATAAGGGCTTTTCCAGAAGGTGTAAGCAGAGTCCTGAGCTTTACGGATGAATCCTTTTTGTACAGGTCTTCAGATTGGAAAGAAAAATCCTGTCCTACCTTCTCGTAGGCAAGGAGCACTGAATAGATCAGCACTTCTCTTGCTCTCCAAAGGGTTTTAACTCATAGTCCCACACCCAGTAGCTTTCTGGGGCACAGAACCCACTCTTCCCTTTTCTAGGGAGCCTTTTTGAGTCAAAATTTGCACACTGAAAAAAGGATGTAAGAAACTCACCGAGAGCACTGTTCCTGCACTCTTCAAACGGGTTCTTGAAAATAAAGACTATAACCTGGAAGCATATCTGCTGTAGGTGGAGCTGGAATGAACTGGCTCTAGATGGACTGCACTCTGCTAGTCAGAAAAGCTAATCTGGTAGCATCAGTCATCCCAGGAAAGGGCAAGGTCTCACCTGCCCATGACCTTGGCAAGATTTGCAATACAGACAGCCGTTTCTACGACATACAGGAGATGGGGCCTTGGCAACAGGAAGGGCCCGTCTCAGGGTCCATTGTTCACTGATCTAAAATCAAGTAATTCCATGGTTTCTCGGTTGGTGGCAGCCATTGAATTTGAGAGAGAGAAACTTTGGGCTCAGGAGTAGCAGCAGGAAAAAAACACCAAAAAAAACCCAGTCATCTGGTGAGAGCAGAGCAGGTTCTTGGAAGAAGTGGGCAGCAGGGGGCTAGGGGAGAAGCCCGAGAGGGTGGTAAATGGAGACCTACACGACCCAGTTTCAGTCTGAAAGACAAAGTTGACCGGGAACTGACTCATGGGTCTCCTGGGAAGCCACACATGGTCACCTTGTTTGCTTCATATTCTCAGAGGAACTAATTTCAAACAGAACTTGATCCTGGTCTGGGGTACAAGTGGTGCAAGCATGTTCCCCTAAGCCCGCTACATCTCCTCCCAGAGTTGGAGTCACTCCTGGTCCCTGCAGAACCCTTCACGAGCCTCTCATTGATTGATCCCTTACCCCAGCATATCATTGACCCATTTGATCCCAAGGGAGGAGGAGGCAAGTGGAAAGAGAGCCCATCCCAAATCTTTCTCACCTCATTCCTGAGGAAACAAGCAACAAACAGTGCTTTCTTCTACTTCCACCTCTCCTGCTGGCAGAGAAACGGAAGCAGATAAAGGCAGACAAACTGGGTGATGATCATCTCGGGTACTTACGCTTGTCAAGCTTCTGCTAGAGCTCATGCCAAGCACTGGCCCTGTCTACCAACCACAGCTCCCTTGTCATCTGCAGACAGCTCAGGCTTATTCTCATCTGGTGTGTCCAAGTGTTTTCCTCACCCGTTCTGTAACCTTCCCTGTTCCCTGAACTGTGGACAGTCCCTCCTCACACAGGGATTTATTCCAGCAGCCCCTTAGGGAACAGACCTTGGGCAACTTTCAGGAGACTCTCCACTTGGGTCTTCCTGTGGGATTCCACGCCACCCTCTTCCTAATGCAAACATCCCTGCATGTTCTCTTTCTCAGTCACAAGATGTGGTGCCTCCTCGTGCTGCTCTGCATCCAGGGAATCGCCTTTTCAGCAGGATTCACCACGCCGAATTCAGACAACAGCCCGCAGAGGAAGACTCGCAACCCCAAATGCTTTATGAACGTCGTAAGTTGGGTCATTTTCTCAATTGTCTCTCCCAGTACCATTGCCCCATCACTAGCAGTCCCTGTTAGGAGGCTAAGAAGGGCTCCTTCCACATTTCCCATTTTCCCAACCTGCCTTTTCCAAATCCCCTGCACTAGCTTCACCACTGCAAGGAAGGTCGGCTCTGAATGTGCTGGGGATAGATGTGACTTGCACATGTCCATGTCCATGAGGACAGGCCCATAGCACTGCAATGGAGAGTGCCAGCTGCTACTTTTGGCTCAAAGGCCAGGCAATCCCCCCAGCACCTCCTGAGGGGCCCTGGAGATCCAGGCTGCAGAATTTTGGCCCCAGCAATAGGACTCAGCCCTGGGCTGTGGCCAGAGCATGGACTACATGCTCCTGTCCATACCAAACTGAAGAACAGACTTTTGCTGCCTGCGTTTAAGGTGACGCCCAACAGATACATGATGAACCGATGAACACCAGGCTTGGCCAAGCCTCATGACACTTCCTTACAGTCACTTTTCCCAGCGTACACCTTGTCATTTTGGGCTACCGCACAAAGAAAGGGAGGGTGCGATCCTAGCAAGAGGACAAAGATATCCCTCCTGTGCACAGGGCTAGAAGAAACCTTGACGCTCCTACCCAAAAAGTCTGAGCTGCCAGAGAGAAGAGCTCCTTTGCAGTGGAGGCAAAGGCTGGTTTCTAATCCCAAGGGAAGCGAAGTCCTCCCCTTCTGTACCAACCTGTTCGCTCAGTAGGGTGGCAAGGGAGGAGGAACCCCTTCTTCAAACGCCAGGTTCTCACAACACAAAGTGATCCAAGACCCTTGCTCTGAGTCACCAAAACTTTCCTCACAGTACATGCAGAATTAGGTGTAGGGTCTCACGAGTTCCTTCATGACAAGAGCTCCACCCTTGTTTGCCTCGCCTGCATGGCTTGCCTAATCACACTTTGGCAAGAAAAGACTCATTATGGCCTCAAACCCACATCTTTTGGCATTGTCTTATGCAGATGCTGCTGCGTGTTTACTCTCTAGAAAGTTTGATCTGTATCAGCCTTGCAAAACATGAGAAACTATCTCCCAAGAGCTTAGTCACTCCGTACAGCTCTGCTTTGTCCCATAATACAGGATCAAATACCAGACAACTACCACCTAAGCAGGTCTGGAGATGACTTTGCATGCATCTTTTTACAAGACTGTGATGTTTTTTTCTGAGCCATGGTCCCTATGGCCAGGGATCTTGCACTGCCATTGCAGAACAGCCCACATCCACACTGCTCAGCTTGGTTACCCTCCAAAACAGCTTGCACCTTAACAGACTCTCCTTTGGCTTCCCACAGAGTGAAATTATCAGATACCATGGATACCCCAGTGAGGAATATGAAGTTACCACGAAGGATGGATACATTCTTGGTGTTTTCAGAATTCCTGCCAGGAGGAACAGCCGGAATACAGGTGTGACATGGTCATAGAGCATAAGGAAACTCTGAGAGTCAGCTCTTACATGGGTCCCCCATCCTTCCCCTTCACATGTGCAATAGCATGTTCCACACCTTTCCATCGCAGCAGGAATACCCAGTCAGGAATGTGGCCTGAATTCTGAATCCATCACAAGTCCACACAATCAGAGTCTCTGTCCTCATTTCAGACTTTTCTAATAATTTTGTCATATCCCAGGTTTTTCCCTCCTGGGGCTGGGAGAGGGTTTGGCAGACTGGACTCGGGGAGGTTTTGCATTAACACCCGAAGGAAGATACATTTAAAATAGAAGTCTGACAAAAAAAGACTCTCAGGTTTGGCACATGAATATGAATTCCCAGCCTTCTGAAGGACAGATGTTCTTAAGAAAGATGATGAGGATGTTGAATAACCTGGGGTTTTGAGCAACCTGGTCGAGGGGAGGTGTCCCTGCCCAGGGCAGGGGAGGGTGGACATCTTTAAGGTTCCTTCCAACTCTAACCATTCTGTGATAAGAAATCAGGTCATCAATGAAAAGCAAATGCATTTCATCTGTTTCTTCACATTTTCTGAATGGAATAAAAAATTCTACCAGTAATTTGAGATACCCAGGGTACTGCCACTTTCTTTGTTCCTCCTTGTTAGGCTTAACGGAATATTTTGGAATTCTCCTCTTATTTGGATCTCCTCCTTCGGAGATCATCCGGACCAGCCCCTTTCTCAAAGCTGGATTAAACAAAGTTAGATCAGGGGCCTCCCAGCCCTTCTCAGCTGGTTACTGAATAGACCCAAGGGTAGATATTCTTCTTCAGATTAATTATCCTTTGCTTCCCATACACTATTCTGCATTTAGGGACCTGTACGTTGGCTTTCCAGTGCAAGAGCAGGTGGGGACAGGCCTCCTCATTAAATTCTTAATTTGCCAGACCTGTTATGAAATGGTTCCTGCTTCCATAGAACAAATTCTGCAGGTTTCTCAGGCCAGTATCTGTGCATAGTTCTCCTGGGAGTTTCCTGAAGAAGGAAAGGTTTAAAACCTCTCACAAACAAAAGCCTGCACCCCAATCTTAAATACACATTGCTCTGCTCCAATCTAAGAATACTTTCATCTTTTCCAGGGCAAAAGCCTGTAGTCTTCCTACAGCATGCTTTGCTGGCAGATGCTACCCACTGGATTTCTAACCTGCCCAACAACAGCCTGGGCTTCCTCCTCGCAGACGCTGGCTACGACGTCTGGATGGGAAACAGCCGAGGGAACACTTGGTCTTTAAAACACAAGATCTTTAATCCCAGCCAGAAGGAGTTCTGGCAGTTCAGGTACTCTTTAGAGGAAGAGTTACTCAAGGCAGAAACTCCAGGGGGACTAGATAGCTTCAGCCAGATGGATTTTATCTAAACCAACATCAGAACAGGGTCTACACCAACCAAGGAGATTAAAGAACAAGACAAAGAAGGATGCTCATTGCTACTTACAGTTGGGAGTATCAGCTGGGATTTCAGACACCAGGAAATGACCGGGGATGCTGTGGTAAAAGGAGACCATAGTGTGAGACAGAGAGCAAGAACCTCAGGCTGAGCAGCCTTATCTAGAAATCTCTGATCTCTCACAGCTGAAATCAACCAAGCGATGAGTGTGTTTTGTAACCCACTAGTGAAAAGCACTGATTACATTCAGTTCCCTAAGGCCTGCAGCTGACAGGGAATGCTAGCATCTCCTCTGCAGGGAGCCCGAGGCATCGGGCAGCACAGCCTCACCCCCCTGCCCCATTCCCCAACTCAAGCAAGGATGCAGACAAAGCATCCAACCTCGCCTTTCAGTGAGCCCTGCTTGGCACGAGGAACAAACCTGACATTCAGTAGCCCACAAATTCCCTGCTCCCTTTTTGTGTTTCTCCCCTGTAGCTTTGATGAGATGGGTAAATACGACATTCCAGCTGAGCTCTACTTCATCCTGAATAAAACTGGGCAGAAGGATGTGTACTATGTCGGCCACTCCGAAGGCTCAACAGCAGGTAACGTGAGGACACTCAGGGTTCACAGCCATTCCTGCTCCCACCCTCAGTAGCTGGGTCTCCCCGTTGAAGCAGTTGTTTTTCTGGTTTGTGGAGGGCTGGCAAATGTAGAAGTGCCTCCTGAGCTGAGATTTGCAAAATATGCAAAACTTCTCTAAACCCAGCTTTGGCTAGCATTAATGAGCAAAGAACTCTAATAGCAGATCCAATACAGTTCAACTTTTAAAATAATTAGAGATGCAAAAGCAATTATTTACTGGGTACTTCAGGTACTGGGCACTTTTCTTAAATTCTCAGCAACGGGAATTTCCATGGAGTTCATCCTGTCTATTAAGCCATACAATTATTTTCCCTATGAACTGGAAGGAAAAACTATAAATTTAAAAAGCATCTATAATACATAATTTCCAATAACAGAAGCCAAGGGAAAAGAACCTCGACGTTACTAAGCCATGTGGCTTAATGCAATCTTGCAATTTAAAGCATAGTTTATAAACATTGCCAGAGACTGAAAAATATGAAGAAACCCTCCAAACATTAATAACTTATTTTTTCCTAGTGCCAGCCTTTAACATTAACACACTTCATGGCCTTTGAATGAAACTAACTTTCTTTTATCATCAGCTGAACGTTTCTGATGTTTATAGCTTGTGTGTAAGATCCGTGAATGAGCATTGATCAGAAATGAGCAACTGCCAGTTCATTAAACTACACAGAAAAAAAGGAGGAGAAAATGTGGGAAAATCATACATTGTCCCAGCGCCAGATCTTTTCTTTCTTTTCCTCTCATAAGAGTATTTAAAGACCCTCATGGCAAAACAAACTAACCATCCAGGCTTTCTTCAGCTGCTTTTGATGCAAACAATCAGTTGAAAACACCCAAAGCTCCCAGTGTTCAGCTAATTATCCTGCAGCTCCATGGAAGCATAAACATCCATAGACCTATAGAGACTATAATCTGGAAAACTCCATTTTTATGAGTTCAGTGAACTTTAGAGGGAATTGGCTTTATCACGAAAACCTCATTGACATGTCACCTACAAAAACTGTTCAGATAAAGGCAATGTCCAGGCCTGCTCTAAACCTCAGCATGAACTTTGCCTCCTGAATAAAAATTCACCTCAGGACTTGGCTTCAACGCTTGCCTTGGGTAAAACATGGGCAAAAGACAAGGGGCTGCAAATCTGTCACTTCTTGTTTGCTACCTACTGCATATTTATTTAGTTAGTCTGTGGAAGGTGTCTTCACTAACCCAGGCTGTCTCTTTTGTGTTTGCAGGCTTCATAGCATTTTCTACTTACCCTGAGCTGGCTCGGAGGGTGAAAATGTTCTCTGCTCTGGGCCCAGCAACCACGTGTTCATATGCTACAAGCATTCTCATTAAGATAACAAGTCTTCCTGACCCACTGCTCAGAGTATGTTGTTTTTCCTTCTAAGAGGCTCAGTGCCTGACTTATCTTCACAGGGTTCCCTCAGGGGGAGATGCAGTGTCCCCACACTGGTGACGTGCTGATGCTGAGCTTGGGATTAATTCAGTTGCTCTTCAAAAAAATGTGTTCCCAAACTCTGCGGGGAAAATACTGGAGACACAGGGCTTGAAGCAGCAGGTCACAGTGAAGTGGGAGACACATGGAGCTCTGTCTCCTCATCACAGGATTCTTGTTGATTACTAATATTTTGCTGGCCTCACGCAGGAGGAATTAGACCAGGGCTGCAGTAACAGCCATGACAATCCCAGGAACTTCAGAAATGAGTGAGCGTTGAGGTCACTACACTAGAAATGGAAAGAATGGCTTCCTCCAGGACTGGTGCCAGCAATAAGAAGGATGAAGGATATGTGGCACAGTGTGGGGAAGGTGTTTTGGAGGGGAATCGGGAGGGCAAGCTGTTCAAGCGACCTTCGAACAGTGAGTTAGGAGGCCAGGCTATTTGCAACACTTTCCTGCATAAAATGCTCCTGTAACAAGAATAAATATGTGTTTTGCTTTTCCCTTCCCTCAGCTGGTATTTGGCTGCAAAGGAATCGCACACCAGATTGGATTTCTGAAAGGACCCGTGACACAGCTGTGTGCCAGCCTGGATAAGTTGTGTGGCCACATACTCTGCTACATAGCTGGGGGTGACATAAAAAACCTCAACACGGTGAGTACAAGCAAGAACACCCACTCAAAGCAAAACCAGAGGGATTTTGGAAGTCACATCTGTGCACTCTGTCCTTATCTAGTAACTGTCACGGGTGAAAATGGACATAAACCACAAGGTGGTTCCCAGCAAACTGAGGGAATCCCAGGACCTTGTGTGGTGTGAGCAGTGCCAAACAGGATTAGAGCTAACGATGGATGGGACCGACAACCAGGCACATTCCAGTCCCAGAAAGAAAGGACTGAATTCAGCCTGGAGCTATATCACACATGTCAATAAACATGCCCTCTTTTGGGGCTAAGCCAACTAGATTTTGGTCATACGCAGGTGCTCTTTAAAAAGAGCCAATGGATGATGGAGAATTCTTCTTGGTAGCCCAGTTCCCAGTTTCCTCCCTTAGTGTGCAGGCACCAGGGTCCTCTGAACATTGGAATAATTAAGAGACAGGAAAAAGCTCCTTTTCTCTTCCCAGTCTTCAGACTACTTAGGTCCCACGGAAATACCATAAGGGGTGTTTTCCCATTTTTCTTGTCCCTAGAACTGGGTCCAACAGCTCAGTCCACAACCTGTAGAGCTACGGAGGAGTGCAACACATCTACCGCGGGATTCATAAAGAGCAGTGCATCTGTCAGAGGGGACAGGAGAGACAGGAGGGTTGTCCCTATGCTTATGGACACTGTAGTGTGTCTTAAATTCCCTTTACGGTGGCCAAAGCACACAGAAGCTGACCTGTGTGATGTTTATCACTGCAATATCTGTAACGGGGCCCATTCTTCTCCATCTGTAACCACTTGTAAAAGCACATACGGGAAATCAGGGCGAATTAAAGGTTCCTTGCAAAAGCAATTAAAGGCACCGCAGCCCTTCTGAATCGCGGAGCTAAAGCATTTCGGATCTTTCCTGACTTGGGTTAAGGCACTAATGTGCTTGTCTGGGCATGAGAACAAGCCTGTGGAGGAATCCAGTGAGATGGAATTAGAACATCTCCTTAACAGAAAAATACTATAAAAATACAACCAGCAGAAAAAGGAATCTATTCTGAAAGCTGGCTTTTTTAGCACTAGGAGTAGAGTAGAGAGAAAAGTCTGCTTCTCAGTGTTCTGTCTCATATTTGAAGAATATCCTATTAAAATGGGGTTTTAACCCTGCTCAGGTCCTCCACAGCTTTATCCTCTCACAGCCCTGGGTCACTGCCCTTCTAACACTTCTGCTTTCTCCCCAGAGTCGAATAGATACCTACGTAGGACACTCCCCTGCTGGAACATCCGTACAGAACATTATTCACTGGCAACAGGTACAACCATGCACTGGCGTATAAACAGCCTCTCACTGCTGCTTTTTATCCAGCCCACAGCCTCCAGGGAAGCCCAGAGGCAATGGATCTGGGAAACTGCCCAGTGCATCTTCTGGGGTGCTGCCCAGAGCCCTGCCACGGGGGGAGCACCATCTCCCGTGGCTCCCCAGGCCATTACCTCCACTGCCCCTTTGGTACCAGGCACTGAGGTTTCCCCGGGGCACATCAGGCCTCTCTGTGTGCTGGGCTCTAACAGCCTCCAGCCTTCCTCTTTATTTAGGAAAACATTTGCCTTGAGAATGACCATGAGCATGGTCCTGGCACTTGGCAGGCAGTGGAATAGTGGAAACTCAAGCAGCCAGGGGATGATCCAGACAAAGTAGTAATCCAGGCTAAACCTTTTTTTTCCAAGTGTTAATTGCAGCCTGGATTGCCTCCCAAAGTCAATTAACCTCATAAATACTTCCGCTGGCACAATGGCAGAGGGACTGCCTTACACTGCTACAGTACATGTCAAGGGACACTGCTCTACAGGGATGTTCCCAACAGCCAGTTTTTTCCAAGCCCCTTTTAGATCACTCTTGCCACTGTCCAGATCCTGGATTCCAGGTCTCCAAAGGTGGGTTTCTACCTAAGTTCTGGCAGATCTGAGCTTGTTCTGCTCATGGTCTGAACTGGACCAGGGTGAGATGGCTCCATCCAAGAAACACATCGCTGCGTGAGTCCCGGTGCCCCTGCAGAGCAAGGATAGACCTGCATACATCGTGTGGGCACAAAACCCATTTCTGCAGACACTTAATATGGTCTAGAATATAGGTGTGCTCCCGAGGACACCCCTGAAAAATTCCCAGCAGTCAGTCCCACAGGATACACCTACCCCGAGCCAGGAAATGGGGACAAACCATTGACAGCCAGTGGCTTTACAGCCTGCTTTTCCCAGCCTCTAAGGGAGTGAAGTGGCTACAAAGCAAACACAGATGGAGCAGGATGGGAGAAAATAGGAAATGCAATACAGCAAGCAGGTCTGGAGCACATCCCCAGCTACCTGAAGCCTTGAAGTTGAGGTTTTCTGAACTGACAGATGGTAACTGTCTCTCACCCTGTATCACACACGGCCAATCACAAATGAATTTACTTGTTAGGCTTGTGCAAATAAAATAAAATAAAAATAAAATGACAAAAAACCCCACCCCAGACAGATGTGGACTTAACTCTTCACTCATCAGTCCTGCATGTTCTTCAGACAGCACAGACTAAAGAAGGCTGATGTCGTGTCTCTAATGCTCCACCTCGAAACTGCTGTCGGAGCACAACTCCTGTAGAGCCAGGACAGAGCCTTTGGAAATCTGAGCAGATCAGACAAAGCTGACACACAAAAGGTGTGTAAGGAGAGATCTTTTATTACACTACACCAATAATAGCCCTGACGAGTTCCAGACCTTCAGGTCCTCTTTCCATGTGACAGCTGAACCCAACTCTTGTTAACTAAGGTGGTCAAGCAAAATTTTAATAACAAAACAACACGGGTGGCAGCTGAGGGTCGAAGAGAAAGTTAACAAGAGGAAAGGTGATGAAGCCCCTCAGCCTACAATCCATCCCCAGTGCCCTGGAAGCCTGCAGCCAGAGGAAGAGGTGGGAGTAGCTCAGAATCCACTGCCTGAGCCTTGGCTTCAACCACAGGCAGGAAAATGTCTCAGCTTCCTGGTCTCTCAACACTTACATTTCATCTGCTCTCTTAACAGATAAGACGAGCAGGCCAATTTCAAGCTTACGACTACGGCTCTAAGGAAAACATGAAGAAATACAACCAGGTAAGGAAATACAGTTTCCCTGAGAACTCACCCCTGGGGCCTGGCAAAACTAAGAACAGAAAAATTCAGATTTTAGGACCTGTGAGTGCTACAGAAAGAGGGTGGTCTGTGATGATGTTTCACCTGAATCTCACACTCACAAGTGTAGAATTCTGTTCACAAACAAGGCATAGATGGTTCCCTGCATTTTGCCTCCTCTCCTGATTCAGGGATGTGTCCAACAACACATCCATTTACCTCCCATTCCCAAAAGGCTGAGTGCCACCCAAGTTCTGGGACCGGATGAATATGGAGGTCTTTGCTTCCCCAAAAAATCTCCCAGGTCTGCCTGTCATTTAAGGGAGGAAATGAATCTCACAGCTGTGGTGACCTCTCCAATCAGCTGACAGTCATTTTGCTTTTAACCAGCCCATTCAACTTGCAGTGTCCTGTGCTGTACCAGGGCACACGACAGACAGCCAGAGCCTCCAGAGATATTATCAGCCACTCTACCCATGCACACTGCCTCAGAAACCTTCTAGAGTGAAATTATAAATGGCCAAACCGTTTCCTTGTCACGTCAGTCCCAAGTATAACGACTGAGACCAACAGTTGCCTTCCACACCCCAACAAAACTTAAAGATCTTCCCACCCTAAATATACGAGTGAGCTCCACAGTCCTGGCCCGATAAACAGGGACACTGCTCTTCCCACATCCCCACCTACAAAGGGCATGAGCAGGTGTCAAACTGAAGGACAACTCACAGCCACGCACTAAGGAAAGACACAGGAGTGGGATGGATCATTCCCTTCCCTGTTCAACAGGGAACGGAGTGAGGGCAATGGACACTCGGAGGGTGGCCTCCATCCTCACTGTTCTCCTGCAGTGAGAGAGACGGTCCCACAGAATCCTTTCTCTAAACACAGTTTCTGATACAGGAGCTCAGGTCTCTCCCCTTTCTTACAGTCCACTCCTCCTCTGTACCCCATCGAGAAGATAAGCATACCTGTTGCTGTTTGGAGCGCTGGATGGGACAAATTTGCAGACCCCAAAGACATGGCGAAGCTGCTTCCTCGGATTTCTAACCTCATTTACCACGAGCATTTTCCTTCTTGGGGGCACCTTGATTTCATCTGGGGCCTTGACGCGACTGAGAGGATGTATCTGAAGATCATTGAACTAATGGCAAAACACCCTTGAAGTTTCACTCAGGCAAATTATTCATCCAGTAAAAACCCCGAAGATTTATATTTAGTAGTTGAATATGGGAATGGGGTTTGGAAGAGGGGTTTACAAACCACCCACGATTGGTTGGTTTTTTTTTTCATGTTGCTTTCCAATTTTTTTTACGTTGCTTTCCATGGTGTTACATTATTTTGGTGACTGCAGTCCCTCTGGGGAAGCTGAGGTACGTGGGGATGAGCACTGAAAATGCAAATGTATTTGAAGGAACACTTTAGGGATCACTTGTTTTGGAAAACTGTAGCTTTTATGGGCCTGGTTTTGCTACAACTAAGGTTTCATTTTCTCTTCCCTGGCAGATCAATACCTCATACTCCAGCTGAGACAGAGGTGTTATTCCATGAATACCCAAAAACTGGGAGATACTAATTTCTCTGTTGAAGTACTACTGATCTTTGTGTAAATTAAATCATCTACCCTCTTGATAGAGCATTTTGCCTGTTTGTTTCTCCTCACATAACCAACAGCAGCAAAAGACCTTCACTTGGAATACGACCATGGCATGTAAGGACACAGTAGTCGGCTTTAATGACCCAGATGCCAAGGAATCCAACATCAGAGAGAAATCACCTGATTGTTGGGCAGATGCAGATACTCACATTAACTAACAGTTCGTTAACCCCCTTACTACAAAGAGCACAACTGTCTTCATGTCCATAGCCTGGCGACTGAGGACAGCATCCATCCTGAGAAATATTCCTGGCACCATCATTAAAGACATCGTTTCCAGTTCTCCCAGCTTCTCAGTTCACAGCATTAGCGTGTTCCACTTGCTTACCTACAGGATTACTCCAGGAGGTGAGAGATCCCATCAAAGGGTTGATCATTGCAGGCCAAGACAGGGCAGCTCGGGCTCCGTGGGTGTTTCTGGGTGGGGGCTCAACCGAGACTTGTGGCAAACGAAACCCGTTTGATGATAACCTGGGAGATAGATATCAATATATAAGCAAAACATGTTTGTCCCATGCAATACAGAAAGCACATGCTAAGGAGATGACACACACCTTCTCTAGCAGCCTGTGGTACCACTGGGAACGGAGCTCACAACTTCTGGAGATGTTTGCAGCCCAAGTCACAGAGGTTGCACCTACACCACGCTATTTATAAACCCCAGTGTCCCAACTGCCCCAGAGAGCTCCAAACAGACCTCCACAACATCAGCAGGGCAGACCTGACACAGGCATATCAAACGTTACACCCAACACAAACACAAATTCTAGGTCTAAAGGGCAGGGGAGCAGGATCAAGAGATCCAGGTTGGGAGAAGAGGAAGCGAGCACCGCATTGAACCATCCGGCAGCAAAGCCCTTCAGCTCTGCTCTCCTTCACACTTACCTGGCATTCAGAGGAGGTGCTCAGGATGGAGCTGACAGCATGACGCTGGACAGAACACAGGATGGAAGGGAGGGAAAACAAAGAATCACCCCACCAAACTCCTCCTGCTCTCGCCAGCGGTGCCTTTTCCCTGCCACGGAATCAGGGCTAATCATGAACTAACTCAGATTCTCCATGGACCAGAGCCCATGGATCTGCCCAACTGAAGAAAGCAACGGGCAGTGCACTGGGGACTGTCCTTTCTGGGAGACAAATGAAGGGGGATCCGGTAGGTCCTCAAAACCTGGTTGTGTGGGCACAGGTCTGAGGTTAAGCTCACTCAGCTTGGAAGCAGCCACCATGGGGCACTCCAGGCCATCAAGTTCTAACTTCTCCAGAGGGCCTTCCCGTGCTGTACGAGAAGAACCAGGCACAGCCACACCCTGCAAGAGGTTACGGAGAAGCATCCAGGTCAGGGATCAGTGTTTCTTAGAAAAGAACATAACGTGGGGTGCCTTCCAGACCAAACCCCTAAATCAGCCTAGTGTTCGACCTAACGTCACCTCTGACCCGAGTTTTACAAAGGATTGCCAGATTCTCTAATGGAAGACAACAATTTCCAAATGCTCATCAGACAACTTCCTAGAGGTTCCCGCAAGCAACCGTTATCTTCTTACTGCCGTGCACCAGGAATGCAGTCCTGGAACGGCCGGTGTCTGGACAACAGCAACACCCACGCCTTACACAACCCCTCGGAAGACTGTTATCTACCCAGACAACACCCTTGTAGGGTTGTAAGGGTCCCTCACACCTCTGCTTCAGGATGGGGTTAGCTCAGCGGCCCCACCGAGCACAAAGAAACCCCTCCATGGCATAGAATAGACCCTGTATTTTATAGCACTTTCCACTGGTGTTCCATGAAAAATCCAAGATAACAAGGTAAGGTTGACAGCTTCTCTTCCTCCTGCAACCCCTGACTTCCTCTGCCTTCAGGGAGAAGGCTCCCTCCTCCCCAGCCATCCCTCTTTCCCAGGCACCACAGCCCAGGGACCACTTCCCCAGATGTTATGGTTTGAGAAACCCACAACAATTTATGGTCGTTTAGACAATTATTCTATCACTGCATGACCCCTCCCCACCCAGGAAGGGAAATTGGGGAAAACAGGGAAACGTGAGGGTTGAAATATAAACGGATTTAATAGGATAAGACTAAATAGTTAACATTAAGAATCAATATTGATTCCTATAGCAATATAAAATATACAAGGCTGATGCTCAGCCCCCCTTCCATCAGCAGGAATCTGTGCACCCCCAGCAGGGGACAACAAACGTGGGATCCTGTGAGCACCGTGGCTTGGGGAGGAAGGGAAGGGCTCAGGGCTCCGGCACCGGGGCAAGGAGCTCTCTGGACCAACACCATCACGGGAGAGAGGGAACTCTGCAGCAAAATGTCTTTTTATATTGAACATGAGGTTCATGGTACCAAATAATCATAGAATCATATGGGGTTGGAAGGGACCTCTGCAGATCATCAAGTCCAACCCTCCACCGAAGT
>JAOXNH010000002.1:21381863-21398975 GCA_028566575.1 Bartramia longicauda
TTCCATTGTTCCACCCTAAGCCTGTGTTTGCTTTGCAGACACGTAACGAATTTACCATTACCCACGTGATCGTGCCAAAGCAATCTGCAGGGCCAGACTACTGCGACATGGAGAACGTGGAGGAATTGTTTGGGATTCAGGATCAGTACGACCTGCTCACTTTGGGCTGGATCCACGTACGTGTGACTCAGAGACTTTGCCCTTTCTGTATCCACTCTGCACGCTGTGGAGGAAAAAAAACCCCAAACCTGGAAATAACAAACTAAAGAAATAATTGGAAAAATCCAAATTAATTTGCTCATTTAATTCTAGTTGTAATGATGTAAATGAGCACTAATGTTCTCCACAGATGAGCAGTTCTTAATGCAGATGAAGTGTTCTCTTGACACAATGGGCCTGCTTTTGCCAGTGCACCTTTTGTTTATGTCGATTTAGGGGTATTTTATTGCTTTCTAATGCTGTTTGTTTTTCTACTATATTCAAAATTTGAGGGGGGGAGTTTTGTGTTGTTTATATTAATTTCACTCTTAGGGCTTTTGGACAATCAAGTCATTTCCTTTTGTCCTGCCCTTCTTCGTCCCACCTTTTCCCCCCCACGACCAGACATTTGCTCATACATTCAGCTGTGAAGGTGCCTCCATAAACCCCTGCTGAAAAGCCACTCTAAAAATGTAGAATCTGCCTTAAATAGGACCTCCAGAAACCAGCCCGGGGAAGTATTGATGCTTTGACTTGTTACAAGTTACTGTTCTTCTGGAGTGTCTGTTGACTTTGATTTGTAAGAAATATTTCACGGTGTTGATTTCTCCCTTTCTTTTTGTAGACACATCCAACACAAACCGCGTTCTTATCCAGTGTTGATCTTCACACCCATTGTTCCTATCAGCTAATGTTGCCAGAGGCCATTGCAATTGTTTGTTCACCAAAGCATAATGAGTGAGTTCTTATTTTTCTAAGTAATATTCAGGTCTCTTTCCCTTGCTCCTTATCGTAGCGTTGGATCAAACGCGAACAGCACGTTTCCACTGGGATGAAGGGCAGGGATACTGCGTTGGGAGTTTGTTTTCTTTAAGTTGTTTAGATTTGCATTCCAGTCTCTCCACACAGTATTGGTTCTGGCATCTCTCTCTCCTCCTCCCTTCCCAGCCCCAGGTTTTAAATGTTATTTGTTTTTATACTCTGCTCACCCAAGTAGCAGTGAAGGGAGCCGTTCTCCTAGAGCCCTCCTTACCAGTGCCCCAGCACTCACCTGTCTTCACTCTGGCTGATGAAGGAAGTGGAGGGGTTGGGTGCATTTCTCCAGGATGCTCTGAAAATCACAGTTGGGCGAGCAGAGGGATAAAGATCATCTTTTACTTTGATAATAAGGTCCTATTTTTGTATTTCATAAAATACAAACAACAAGTATCTGGGACAATCTGAAACTAAGTATTGATGTGAAGGTTTATAGAGGACCAGGTTGCCCAGGGAGGGTGTGAAGTCTTCATCCTTGGAGATAACCCAACCCTGTCAGGATGTGGTCCTGGGCAACCTGCTTGAGCTGACCCTGTTGGAGCAGGGAGCTGGACAAGACAATCTTCAGCGGTTCCTTCCACCCTCAACAATTTTGTGACTCTGCTTTTGGCGTTTCAAGGCCCCAGGGCTAACTCTGGTGTTCAGACCCTGCGTTTCTCCAGCCTTTCTGGCCTTCTGCCTCTGCAGGTGGCTACTCTGAATCCCAGTCTGGTTGCCTGACTTCTTCTATGGGCCATTCAGGCAGCAGAGCTGTGGGTACAGCTGGAGGGGCAAGTGTAAGGCTTTGTAACCCGGAGCACATCAGCGCACATTTCCAATCTCTGCTCTTCCAAACTTCTCCCATAGTTTATGCTGACACCCTGGAACCAACTCCAACCTGTTACTGCTGTCTGTAACACTGATTAGTCAGGTGCTGCCCTGTAATTATTAGGTATTAATGTTCTTTACAGAAGGGTGGGTTTTCTGACCTTTAGTCCACACTCAAAGTTTTAGCTCATACACATGCAGCAGTGCATTTTCTAGCGCTTTACACTACTTGATGACCGAGGAGAGGGGAGGATGTGTCATTTATACCACTGGCATAAAGGCTGCTGTCTTTTAAGCTGTCCCTCTAGAGTTCAGCAAGTGAAATACAACCCAGAACACCTGAATTTCTGGTTTCCTCTATGAACCAGATTGGGCCCTCAGGGAATAACCTGCCCAACAGCACCAGAACTGGGATTCATTTGTTTTTTCTCCCCTTCCCCTCATCATCCCTTCCTCTCCAGGAACACAACTCTCCTTGATTTCAAATACCTTTAAGGGTCTAACTCGGCCTCAGCTCCTGTGCATCAAAGGTCACTGAGCACCATCCTCTTGTGCTTCTGTTGAACCACGCGGTTTGTAGGTGAGCCCTCGGCGGGGAGCCACGGGCACCGCCTCTAACAGGAGTGTCTGCTTCTGCTTTCCAGCACCGGCATCTTCAGGCTCACCAACGCTGGCATGCTGGAGGTCTCTGCCTGTAAAAAGAAGGGATTCCATCCACACACGAAGGACCCTAGGTTATTTAATGTAAGTAAATAACCCATCATGGCTTTGACTATTTAAATTCTTGCCCATGGTTCTGCTGCAAGCAGAAATTATACGTGCTTCAGATTAGATTTCTTTATCATTTTTCCCCCCAATTTTAAGAATTCATTACCCTCACTTCAGTGACCGAGGCAGACATCAGGAGTCTCCTGCCACTCGAATGGTGACAAACCAGAGGCCATCACCATCCACACCACTTTTACCTGCTTTCAGAAGCAGCAAAAAGCCCCAGTTTCAAAAGAGGGAGTTATTCCCGAGCCCTTCGGTTTTTAAACAAGGGATTCAGTTTGTCCCCTCAGCTGTAGTGTCCCAACAGAACGTCCCAGCTGCTGAAAGGTGCAGCTGTGAGCAGATTAAACCCCGTTTCCTTCATTGCCCATAATTTTCCATGGGCTTCTCATAAGCCTTTCTCAGCAATTACCACCTTTTTCAGTGTTTCGTTAGCACAGCACGCTGTAGGCATGGCTGAAGAGTCAGTCAGAATCAGCAGAAATGTCACTGCTGTCGGGAAGACAACAGTCTTCACCTCTGAAGGTAAAATCTTAGGGGTGACAACATAGGAAGCTTCAGCAAAACGTGACTAAGAGAGTCCTGATCTGTACCTAGAATCTGTTTCGCAGGCTGAGCACTAAATAATAACTAATTTATTTAAATAAATCAGTGTATTTCCCATGGGATGTTGTAGTCTTTGCTGGATGCAGCAGTCCGTGCCTGTGACGGTCGGGTTTGCCTGTGAACAGGCAGAGCAACAGGTCCCGAAGCTGGATAGACAGCCACAGTGTTAAACAGGCTCGGAAAACTAAAAGGAAACAGTAGCCTTCATGCTGTTTCACTGACATTGATTTCTGTGAGTAATGGGTGCACTTCTCCTGCAGCCGTGTACGCACGTGGTCGGGAAAGACGTGAAGATCATTGTGCTGGACCTGAGGTGATACGAGTGGACAATCAGGATGTTCCCACACAAACAGCCAAACAGAAAAGAAAAGAAAAAAAAGGATTCCTGCTTTTCCTACATTTTCAGAAATGACTTTTATATTTATACATTTTAGATTGAATGGTTTGATATTTATTGCTCTAGCCTGGTTTGGAGTTATTTTGTTGCTCTGTCAAGATGGAGTTCAGTGGCATCACCCCTGAATCTGTAAACAAAATCTCACCTGCGAAACACAACAATAAAATGAACTTCAAACACCAGTAACTGTGGGGAAACCAGTGATCTTCCTCTTGGTGGCGTTAATTGCTTTCTGAGAATTAGAGATTTTTCACAGTGGTTGGCTTTTTGTGACTTCCAGCTGTGCCCTGATTCTGGGAACTTACATTATCTGTAGTAGAGGCAAATACATCACTTGGGTGATTTTTTTTCCCATCCTCTTCCCCATTCCATCCTTGTCCAGCTCAAGTTTTGGCCAAGTTATTAAGCAGAAAACACAAATCCTTTACCTGGGAGCTGACCCTCATCACCTCTTGGAATAGCAGAGATGCACCAGAGTCCCTTGAAGAAAGGAGTCTTCTCCAGCAACCCTCCAGGAGAAACTTTTATTTGAAACCAGGTTCTTATCCTGGAAGGGATTCCCTGGATTTATATAGAATTAGATAAAAGGATCTAGATGGAGTTAGAAGGAAGAACAGTACAAAGTTATTTGCTCTCACAAGAGTTTATTTAGGATCTGTTCCAAGAACCTATAGATAAACCTATACTTTAAATAATAAAGTTTAGTACAAAAAAGTTTGGAAGGTGCTAACAGTCGGAGGCTGGACAAGACCTGGAAGCCAGGGGTTACCCAGACGTGGTAAATCACGGGTGCTGTGGCAAAGAGCTTACAGTTGGCAAGAGAACAAGTTACAGGCACGTGAGGTAAACTATTCAGTTTAGACAGGAAAGTAGGTAACAAAAATAAATAGCATCCTTTATCCTGAACTCTAATGAATACAGATTGCAGCAGGTTCCTCAGAACTCATCTTTTCCAGGTCTGTCTCCGTGAATTTTTTATTCATATATTTATATTTTTAAGACAGTATTACTGGCTTCAGCTTCTATGCATATATTTCTAGTTGAATATCAGTTTTGATGCATTTAAGACTATAAAAGGAATCAGAAAAAAATCACAGAAAAAGGAAAATTGTCTATTTTGTCTACTTTGATTACATTACCCCCTTTCCCCAAAAAAAAAACCCCAAAAAACAATAGTTCAGAAGAGAAAGTGTATTAAGCCAGCTTAATTACCCTTTAGACCTTACCAGGAATCATAACATCATACTAACAGGCTGCACTCATTCTGGGGCACATGGCAGGAAAGCCTTGTGGTGAAGCTAAGATTAGAATTCAGATGTGCTCCCAGAGGAACAGGTTTGGATTCCTTAGGGAAAAGCCCCAGAATTGTTGTAGAGTGCACCGTGCACCTCTGGGCCACAAAGAAAATTGGCTTTTCCAGCGCGACAGCTGGGAATTAAGAGTGATGGGGATGGATAATACTTCTGGCTAGAGCAGACGCCAAGCAGAGGGCACGTGCTCATCCTGATGTTCTGTTCCTTTAGTACTGCCCACAACTTTGGGAAAATCCAGAGTGGTTCTCTTTGCAGGCTGAAATGTTTCTGAGGCCAGACTTTGACATCGTGCAGTCTCAGAGCTGAGTGTTTTCTATCCATGGCATCACTGAGCAAAAAGTACTGCTTTTTGTAAGCCCAGGACAGCGTAGTAACAAATTTATGTCACAAGATGGAGCTTCAGACCAGCTGTGAAGGTCCCTCCACAGCTGGATGTTGGGTGGGTTTGTTTGTTTGTTTTTTAAATAGGAGCAGCAATTTCATAGCATATTTAAAATTTATTCCAAAAAAAAAAAAAATAATACATAGTATCCAATTAATTAGAGTCACTACGATGAAGGATTTATGGAATGAGAGGATGAAACTATAAGAATGTATTTTCCTGAATACAGTCACAGTGACGCGCTACGGCCACGCACACAGAGAAAGCGGTTTAAAAGCATTTGCGGTGAACGATGGAGGGACCAGCCTCGTCGTATTCCTGTTTGCTGATCCACATCTGCTGGAAGGTGGAGAGGGAGGCAAGAATAGAGCCTCCGATCCAGACGGAGTACTTACGTTCAGGGGGAGCAATGATCTGTTTAAGAAAGAACAGCAGTAAGTACAACTGCCCCCTGTGAATAAATGATATTTGTTATAACATTAATCAGTGACATTTGATAGGAACAAACCCACTGAATCTACGAGCTAGTGTCACCCCTGGCGTCACAGTTAGCCATTGCTGCAAGCAGTAAACTTTAAAAGTTGTTATTTAAGTCGTCTAAATCCTCAGTTTCTCTGCCTGAGTAGAGTAAGAGCCGTGTGTTTGTGTATTCAGGACGGGGTATGAAAAAAAAGGGAGATGATTGCTCTGGAAACACAGAGTGACAGCCCAGGAGGGCTTGGGGAAGCGAGTGACCTATGGGGCACTCTTACTGGTACAGCCACCAAAACACCGGCAGAGCAAGGAGCTGAAGATCTGCAGCAGCAGAAGGGAGATGGGCTCGTCAGACTCTCCCTTTCCTGAACCTGCTGGACAAGAACAAAACCCAGCATTTCCTCTCTCCCATCTGCACCAGCCAGAAGGGCTGGAGAAGCTCAGATGTAGCCCCAGCAGGAAATTTATGCTGCTGGGTCCACGCTATTCATTTCGGGCAGTTTGGAGAATTCCTCCTCAACAAGGAAAGGAGAGGAGAGAAGGTTCTCCTCTTCCCACAACAAACTCACCCACTGATCATTATTTGCTAGAGGGTAGAGACGTGCTTCAAAAGATGTAAAAAGCACTCACTCTGTAAAGCGTTACCACGTTTCATAGCATTTTTGAGGACTTTGCACGTGCCAACTCAAACAGTTGACAAATCATTGCGCCATACCTTGATCTTCATGGTGCTGGGAGCCAGGGCAGTGATTTCCTTCTGCATCCTGTCCGCGATGCCCGGGTACATGGTGGTGCCTCCAGACAGCACGTTGTTGGCGTAGAGATCCTTCCTGATGTCTATGTCGCACTTCATGATGCTGTTGTAAGTGGTTTCGTGAATGCCAGCAGACTCCATGCCTGGGGAAGTCACAGGAGAACACTGAGGAAGCAGCTCCCTACAGAGACTTAAAATCGTTGACGCAGGACCGACAGCATGAGCTTTAGTGTCTCTTTGGAAGAGCTCGCTCTTCAGAGCTGTGGAAATCTGGGAAGTTGTTCTGCAGCTGCCTAAATTATTTACTTAGGAGTTTCTTAGTGTTCACCCCTCCTCTCCCCCTTACGCACAAAACTCCTCCTTAAAAAGAAAGCCGGGGGTGTGGAATAATAAAGTTTCCACTGGGCCTTTGCAGGCAATCTCCAATGTCCTAAGAATTCCTTATAAGGGCTTGGAATATTTTGTTTTCTTTTTTCCTTTTTTTTTTTTTAAATTGAGCCAGCTCAGAGATGGAACAGTTCAAAAAATGTCCTAATACCTCTAAGAATGCAACTACTTCATCTATTTCTGAGCTGAAATCCTGCCCGTTGGCAGAACTGACAGCAGACGTCGGTGGGACCTCGCTGCACCTCTGCCTGTCCATTGGCAACGCATCGCCTTGGCTCTGCTCCCCAAGAATTTATTTTGGGAAAGCATTTTGCCTTACTGTTTGACACGGAGTTCCTCCCACCGTATCAACAGCACTGTTCTAAATGATCATTTTATAAGGGGTGCTGGGACACACCTGAGTGTAGGTTCAGGTGACAAATGGGACACAATCAAAAGAAAGCAGGGACTTGATATTTAAGTGCAGTTGACAGAGGCAGAAGAGTCGTTCAACCTACCAATGAAGGATGGCTGGAAGAGGGTCTCCGGGCAGCGGAAGCGTTCGTTTCCAATGGTGATCACCTGGCCATCAGGAAGCTCATAGCTTTTCTCCAGAGAGGAGGAAGAGGCAGCAGTGGCCATCTCATTTTCAAAGTCCAGGGCCACATAACACAGCTTCTCCTTGATGTCACGGACAATTTCACGCTCAGCTGTCAAAGAGGATTCAACCTTTAGAGTGGCATTGAGGAAGGACCCAGCGTCTCTTCTCCCAAAGAACAGGCAATAGGACAAGAGGAAATGGTCTCAAGTTGTGCCAGGGGAGGTTTAGGATGGATACTAGGAACAATTTCTGCACTGAGAGGGTTATTAAGCACTGAAAGAGGCTGCCCGGGGCAGTGGTGGAGTCACCATCCCTGGAGGGATTTAAAAGCCAGGCAGACGTGGTGCTGAGGGACATGGGTTAGTGGTGGTTTTTGTCAGCGTTGGGTTGAGGGTTGGACTGGATGATCTGAAAGGTCCCTTCCAACCTGGGCAATTCTGTGATTCTATGTTGACAGCTTTCTCCCTTTCATTACCCAACACCCCATTTTTTACACAAATCCTCTGCTAGTCCTGCAGGACACTTCTCTGTCAGACTCCTTCTCGCATCTACTCAGCTGTAGAACCACCACCAGCCCTTCTAAGGCCACTAGAAACATTGCACATTCAACTCTCTGCACAAGCTCTCCTCCTCGGGCAGCAGCGTGTGTCCTTACCAGTGGTGACAAAGGAGTAGCCCCGTTCCGTCAGGATTTTCATGAGGTAGTCTGTCAGGTCCCGGCCGGCCAGATCCAGGCGCATGATGGCGTGGGGCAGGGCGTAGCCTTCGTAAATCGGCACGTTGTGGGTGACACCATCCCCGGAGTCAAGCACAATCCCTTGGAGGAGATAACACACGAGTCATTCCCAGGTGCACATCAATGGTTTAGTGATGGTTTTGATGGTTCAGTGATGGCTGTTGTCAGTGTTGGGTTGATGGTTGGACGCAATGATCTAAAAGGTCCCTTCCAACCCAAACATTCAATGTTTCTGTGATTCTATCAACACATCAAACTATTTCACACTCTAGCCCAGAGACCTACCTGTGGTACGTCCAGAAGCATAGAGGGACAGAACGGCTTGAATAGCGACATACATGGCTGGCACGTTGAAAGTCTCAAACATAATCTGAAATGCAATTAAAATAATTAATTGCCTTAACGCTAGGGGGTTTGATTTAGTTGAAGCAATTTACTGAAAGAGAGGGAGAAGATTTTCCTATTTCCTGGTGGTTGGTAATAGCAAGGAAGGAAAATACAAAACCTAAATTGAAAAATAATTGTCCTACAAGACATCTCCCTGTATCTGGATTGTATCTTTAATGTGTGAATACAGACACATGCACATATTAGAGATAACTTTGTAATAGGCCTGGGGATAAAACCAGAGTAAGGTGCCATAAAGCCTGGACAGACTGAAGTACTCACGTTCAAAGCAGATACACTGATTTTCTGAACTAAATGTAATAATGTGCCCAGTGGTCACTGTGCACTTTCCATCTTCCCTAAGAGATAGGCTTCTGGGCAGCACAACTAACTGAAATGATGATGTTCCCATCCTGTTCAATACACAAAGTTGGAATTATTCCATAATAATTCCATACATATTCCATTTAGTGAGAGCTCACCTGGGTCATTTTCTCCCGGTTGGCTTTGGGATTCAGCGGGGCTTCAGTCAGCAGAGTGGGGTGTTCTTCAGGTGCCACACGGAGCTCGTTATAGAAAGAGTGATGCCAGATCTGAGGACAAGGGGAGAAGGCAAAGGAAAGAAACACCATCAGCCAGCAGCACAGGATCATTCCAGACAGGTGTTGTGCTCCAGAGCCCTAGAGATATCTAGGAATGTTTTCATGCAGTTGTTCTTACTGCCTACAGAGAGATCACCAAAGTAAAGCAAAGCACCATCCTCAGGTTTTACTGCTCATAATGGATGATTTATTTTAAGGACACGTAAATTAATGAAAATAAACCTGGCATTCTTACAGTAGAGACAGAGCAGGACAGAGTTGGTTCCAGTGACACTATTTGGATAACGATTGAAAGGGAAACAGATCCAGAACAACTCTAGAACATGGGCAGACCCATGGAGTAGAGGTCAACAGGTAATGGGTCTCTTGAAGGCAGGTTCATCTTTGGGTTTCTAGGGGCCAGCCCAAGAATTCACAGAGCCAAAGGCAGGCAAATAAATGGTTCATGAGGCTGAAAGTCACCTTGTGTTTAACCCCTCCACACAACTCACTCCTGCCAGCCATAGAAACCTGAGGCCACATGGACCACAACGAGGAGGTCCATCCACCACCAAGAAGTGACACCACCAGACACCTTCTGAAGTCCAAGAAGTTTTTTCTAAGCTTGTTTTCAAGCTGGTGGTGATCAGAGACCACTTGATAAGCCAAGCAGCTGAAAGGTTCTGCTTCCAAGTAAAACCTACAACCCTGTGGGGGTCAGTCAGCCCTGTGTGACTCCACAGCGTGTTGTGATGTCCTGGCTGTTCCAAACAGCCCTATTTCCAGAGAGCACAACTTTAAATGGAGATACCATCTTAGAAATCATAACAACCGTAGAGACCATGACTACAAACATGGTTCCTGAAGCCTTTCATCCAAACACTGGCTGTGAAAGGGGTGCATTGCCCTGCCATACCGCTGATCTTCCAAGCATTAAGAAGTCTGGGTGTAAGCAGTGCCCTTCCCACCCGAACCACACACACTGTGCATTCCTGCAGAAACGGGCACCTTCTTACATTCCATTTCCTTACAAATTGAGGATATTCTTTTCTTTCCTTCCCCGTCCCTCCTCCATCAATTAGCAAAGATTTATAGACCTCACTGGAGTGAAAGAACTCCCAATAGCTACTTTGCAGCCCTCCTCGTGGTGCTTCAGCTCCAGAAGCAAGGCAGCCTTTGCTGTGAGCCAGCTTCTCGTTAAGCCACGCTTGCTAACACCAGGCTTTCACCTGAAGTGCAGTGGGTACTCTGTAAACGTTTGGTTTGAGTATTCCTGTTTATCAACAACTTATGGCAGCTGACATACCTTCTCCATGTCATCCCAGTTTGTAATGATGCCGTGCTCTATGGGGTACTTCAGGGTGAGGATTCCCCTCTTGCTCTGAGCCTCGTCCCCTACGTAGCTGTCTTTCTGGCCCATACCAACCATCACACCCTGTAAAACAACACAAGCAGAGTTGGTCCCTCAGGGAGGGCTGTCACGCAGTAGGTAGAACATTAGCTGGGAAATAAACCCAGCTGCCAGTCATACGAGTTACAAAATACAAATACTAATGGATGGAGAATTACTCGTTGCTCTTTAATTGCCAAAATTAAATGTTCAGTTCACTTAAATCTCTGGAGTTCATGCTTCCACAACAGTTTAAGTAAATCCAACAAGTACAATGGCAAATGTATCAAGATAAAGTAGAAAAAGGGGGTTGTTTTAATGTTCATTATTGTTTAGGGATGAACTGCCCACTATAATAAAGAATAAAAGTAGAAAGTGATCCTGTGCCATCCAAGGGTGAAGACAGAGCAACACCCTCTGTACACTTCCCACAGCATGAATGTCAACAGTTTTTATTCTTTTTGAACACTGTAATAGTGTCATTAGAGCCAGGCATTTCAAATCGACTAGTACAGGCTTCTTGTCAGGTGTTTTCATGGATCCTATAGAAATGGTCCACGGACCAGAAGCTGGAAAATACTCTGGATATACACTAGTCTCAATGTTAAAGTCAGAAATACTGGGGGAAAATAGCATATAGTAGGATGCTTTGAGTGCATAATACTCTTCCCAGAACTTAGTCTCTACAGACTCCAAACTTTGGCATCTCTAACTCTCTTGTCTTAAAAACAGGCAACCTGGATTTGGAGTTTTTGATGGGATGATCCTTCCTCCAGAGGACTAATACTATCTGTGATATGTGACCAGGAAAGAAAAGTTCTAGAAATTTGTATTTATTTCCACTGTGACTGTATGGCTTGGTTTTGAGCAACTCTTACTGTTCACACGATCAACAGCAGCTGGCGTTTGAGTACATTTTTTAAATGATGTTAATGCCCAGAGGCCTTAATTAGAGCTCCATCCCTCGCTGCTGTACTGGAAGGCAGACATTTCTCCAGCCCAGAACTTAAAATGCATTTGCTGGGAATACGAAGTGCCACATCTTACAACCAGTTTACCTCTTTCCACTTCACCAGGGCCTCAGATGCCATAGAAGCAATTAGGTGGCTCCACTAATTAGGTGGATCCATTTGTTGTGGCCTAGCCAAGCTGCTCTAGGTCACGCTGGTGATGATCAGGCTCAGAAACTCTCCGTATTTAACAGTTCAGGTAATAAATGTATTTTGCAAACTATTAAAGCCAAGTGGAATGTATCAGATACTCAAATGTTAACCTTCAAGCTAAGGAAACTCAGCCCAATTTGTGACACAGTTAAATGAATAAAGGCAGGAAGGGACTGGAAACTTGTCTTTTCTCCTTTATTTTTCCACACATCACCCATCAGCAGCTTTTAGGGCAGTCAGAATTTCCAGATACTTCTGTGTTGGGCTTTTTTGTTATTTTTTTTTTAAAGTAGCTTCATGCACCAAGTTCTCTGGGTGATCCAAAATTAAAAGGCAGGGAAAAGAGGGCATAGAAAGGAGTGAAAAATGTTAGAAGGTTTCCTTCCACACAACAAGAGACCTTCTTTGCCTGGGGTGAGTGCACTGCTGCCCTGGAAACACAGGTCACCCCGGGCTGGGCTAACAGCCCATGGGAAAAGGTGGCCCTGGGGTGGAGGGCTGGGGCCAGGACAGCAAAGGCTTCCACAACCCCAGTATGGAATTAACCAAAGCAGTTCATCACCTGGTGCCTGGGGCGACCCACGATGGAAGGGAAAACTGCCCGCGGAGCATCGTCCCCAGCGAAGCCGGCTTTACAGAGCCCTGACCCGTTGTCACACACCAGGGCGGTGCTGTCCTCTTCCTCACACATCTTCTACGGCAACCTCCTCAGGCCCTCCAGGCAGACAACAACCCTATGGAAACAGCAGGAAAAAATTAAAAATTAAGACAAAAACCAGAAAAAAACCATACTCAGGTGGCAACCAGCACCAGCGAAGAGAGGGATGGCAGTGGAAGAGAGGGATGGCAGTGGTTTGGCCACTGCAAGGTCTACGGGGCCATCCAAGGGAACGGGCTTCTTTTGGAAAGCAGGAGAGGTTTCAGCCATGTCCTGGAGGCACCAGAGATTGTCCAGGGGATTCCAGAGGAGACTCCCAGTCCCGCGGCACAGGCAGACACATCGGGGAGCAGCAAATCTAAATTTGGTCACAGAAATCCAAATCTGGAGGTGGGTGGAAGATAAAAGAGAACACTGGGCTGGGATCTGCACAGCCAAAGATCCCTTTGTGTCGGATTCGGCACAATTTCCCCTGTTTTTCTATCACCCCTGGCACACGTGGAAGCTGCCAAAGGTAAGAGCAGGTTGGTCTCCCCCATTCAGTCTTGGGCTTCCCCAAAAACCAACCCCACTGAATGCTCTGCATGCACCAGGGGCGTTTTCCCAATGGAGATATTTAACCTTTTAAAAGAGAGGACTTGTTTTCAATTAAAAAGGGGGGAAAAAAAAGAAAAATCCTTTTCCAGGCCTCCCGGAGTCACTCAGAAAGAACAACCCCCCTTTAAAGTGAAGTCAGGCACAGGATGAGTTTTAAAATGGGGCTGTAGCGTACGCTCCATCATCCTCTGAAGGCAGTTCACATGCTGCACTTGGAGAGCGGCACAGCAATTCATGCTGGCTCCTTGTCTCCCTAAAAAGCAGCTCTTTTCCTCCTCTGGCAAGAGGCAGATAATGCGGGGAATGAAAATGCTCTGAGGCTTTGTATCAGGGTCAGTCACAGACACAAGCCCTGAATGCCAGGAGTCGAGCAGAACGATTTGCTCACAATTTATAGCGTGGCAGGGAATCGCTTGGCTCGCTCCGAGCCCGGGGCTTCCAGGCAGAGTCCAACAAATTGCGGTGTGTTAACAGCTCAAGGAGACGGCTGTCACCCACGGACAGTCTGCAGCCTCCACAGCCTTGTGCCGCAGGAATACTGGGAGCGCTGGACAAAGCAGGAATGGGGTCAGGGAGAGCCATGGCCGGGGAGGAAAGGAGCCTGCGACCTCTTCAGCCTCTAAAACGCACGGAACAAGCACAGAGGGCTCTCCCAAATCCTTCGTTTAAGATCCCCCAGCTCTCCCCAGCCAGCAGAAGGACAGGGGAATCCTAACTTGATGTGCTCCAGACATTTTATCATTATCATTAAAGGAAAGCAGTAGGTTGCAACTCCTGTATTTATTAGACTCCTGGGAAAACAAGCTCCTTATATTCAAAGACGTCCTGAATGGAGCACAGTTGTTATCTGGCATGAATGAACAGGCTGGTTTGGACAAACCATTTCCTAATTAGGAAACAGGCTTTTCAACCGCCTGCTTTTGGAAAGGAGTCGGAGGTCAGGGGGTTTGCTCCAACCCATGCAGCTCAGGCAGTGCCAAAAATCACTTGGGGGAGGGGGAAGGAGAGGGCAGGAAAGGCTACATTTCTGAGCTCAGCGGCCTCTAAATGAAAACCATATTTAGTAATAAAGCACAAAAAGCTGAAAAATCCAAGCTGAGTGATTGCGGACGGGGCGCTCTGCATCCAGGCAGCGAGGCACGGCTCAGGACTCCCATGGCACGTGGTGGCAACATCTCACAGCAGCAAATGCCACCCCGCACCGTGCAAGGAAGGAAACTTTTCTCCCAAGTAATTAATAACAGTATTTAGAGGCTTTTTTTCTACTTGCCTTTTTATCTAAAGATAACCAAACCCCTCGCCAATCTCCACAAGATGTTAAGAGAAGTCCAGCCCCACAAGAAATACTGTGTAGCCTGCTCCTTAATTAAATGTCTGGCATTTTACACAGCAGCAGTTTCCCGTGCACAGAGACAGGGATGAATACACACACATCCTCACTGCAGCCTGTCAGACACCACTCATTTGCACCATTCCAGCTCTTCTTACAGCCACATTCCCCAAAACCCTCACGTCACCTTACACTGAGGTAACAGCACTAAGGCAAACCTGCTGAGAAACACCACTACATGTCCCTTCAGGAACTCTGTTCTGTCCCAAACTGACACCCTGAGGTCACCCGGGTTCATTTAAACACGAATAAAGCTGTAATTCCAGCTGTGGCATCACACAGACCGTGTCTTTACACAGCTGCTGGAGCGCCGGGGGAATCAGCAAAATCATCAGGCAGCGCCTTCCTTCCCCTTCCAGAAGTGCTACCAAAATCAAGGCAACCCAGCAGTGACACGACGAGCATTTTATCACTCCAACCCTAAGGAGTGAGTTTGCTGAAGCAACGCTGCAGCCCAGCAGCAGCCTCCTCCCGAATGGCTCCCCTTTGACATGAGTTAATCGGCGTCTCCGCCAGCAAACTGTAAATCACGGCGTTGGTTGGGTGCCACTTACCCTGACAGCGCTGGGATGGGCTGGGATGCTCTGGGACGATGCTCTCTCTGCCTGGAAGCCTGGAGGTTGGTTATATACCCCCCCCGGCTCCTCTCCTCCCACCCGCCTCCCAAACAAGGAGCAGAGACAGGCACAGACAGAGCCGGAGTCTCTAACAAAACCATATAGGGACCTTATCCCAAAAAACCTCTAATCCGGGTGGCCGTGGGCCCTGGGTCTCTTCCACCGCATTCCAGCGCGGAGCTCATGGAACGGGAGGAGACTTTCAGCTGTGCAAGATAAACACTTCTAAACCTTCAGGAGAGTTGCTGAAACAGAGAGAGGGAGGGAGGGAGCCACAGGCACCCCCCGTCTGGCAGGAGGAGCATGTGTTCAGCCAAGAGAGGTCCAGGGCTCTCCAGGGTGACATCCAAGAGGCAGAGAGATCAATGGGAAGAGCAGTCATCTATAACAGGGGAGGCGTTTTTGTAAGAAAAGCTTTGCTTTCATTAAAGATATTGAGAAAAAAACAATGAAAACATTTCTGGCAAGCTCCACAGTCTCTTTGAAAGCATTTTTTTCCCTTCTATGCTAAATTTTCTTGTTTGCTAAATTACCCGTAGGCCTAAGGGTAATGGAAAAAGTACCTGCTGTTGTACAAGGTTCACAGCAAAGTCTTCCAGGGTTGTGAAAATGTTCTGTGAAAAGATCCTTACGATCCCCTCCGGACCGCGATGGGTCAGGATCCATCCTCTTTCTCCATCAGTTTATTCTCAAACCCCTGGGAACCGGGGGCCAGCTTCACCCCAGCGCTACTCCATGGACGGCCATAAGCCTGGACCGGCCTAAGCTCATCTCAAATTGTTCCTAATTAAGTTGTTAAATTTTATAACACACACACCCCCCATCCAGCTCTTTTCCGTTGGGCATATTTTTAGCAAAAACACAAGGGTTCTCACCACACAAGTTATTTTCAGGGCAGGGCTGGATTTTCACAGCTGGAGCCAGCTGTTCTCTGGGCAGAGCCATTCCAACAAAGCAGCCCCGTCACAGCCAACCGTATTTTGTCAGTGAGTTTGTACCAAAGACCAGAAAACAGCATCTCTGAACTCCTCCAAAGCCCTGAACCACTACAAATTCAAAACTGCCCTACGCCCACGAGCCACGGAAGATGTGGGAACCCAAGTGAGATCGTGGCTTTGTGGGTCTGGCTTCAACGGGGAGGAGCATCGCACCGTGTGTTTGCTGCCTGATTGAGCAGTCTTAATGCACGAAAATCTCCCCTGAAACCGCGGCAGCAGCTTCTCCGATGGAGAGATTATCAGGACCAGGCCACTAGGAGAGAGAGCAGAGAGGCAGAACTATGGACTGAAGGCCAAAAGGAATTTAACTTTTAAGGAAAGGAACTTTTAAGGAATGTAACTGCCTTGGAGGGTCAGAAACAGAAGCTAGCAAGTGTTGGAACATGAGCCATGCAAAAACTATTTGTTATTTCACTTCCAGCAACAGTGCAAAAGATAAGAGATATTAAAAAAAAATAAAAAAGGGAAAAAACCCACCAAGGTAAGCAACCCCCACCAGCAGATACAGAGAGATTCTTCTTTGCATATCTCCAACTGCCACTCCAAGGACAGCCAAACCCAAATTCTTTGTTTTCAAACACCACTCCAAAACACAGCTGAGAAAAATTACGTACCTCACATAGAACATATGGTATGAAATAGGGGAACTCACACAGCACAACCCTTCCCCACAGTTATCACCTCTGATTTTGATACAATTACCTCCTAGATCAGAGGAAACATAATCCAAGGTTTTCAGAAGTGTCATCTACTACTTCTCTTTGGGAATCCCAAGGCTGGGACAAAGATCCAAAAGAATCCAAACTCTTTGCCTAATGAGCAGGCAGTTGTTGGTAAAGAGGAAGTTGTTTGGAGGGATCCACCATATGAAGGATATTTGTTAGAGGTGGGGCAATGCAGATGAGAAGGGAGAAGTGAACCCGGAGGCTGACTGAGCAGCAGTGATGGGCACACAGGAAGAGAGCTGCAGAAATCAGGGAACCATAGAATGGTTTGGGTTTGAAGGAGCCTTAAAGCTTCCCCAGTGCCACCTCCTGCCCTGGGCAGGGACACCTCCCACCAGACCAGGTTGCTCCAAGCCCCCTCCAGCCTGGCCTTGAACCCCTCCAG
>JAOXNH010000002.1:21452940-21463530 GCA_028566575.1 Bartramia longicauda
AACCCCTCCAGGGATGGGGCAGCCACAGCTTCTCTGGGCAACCTGGGCCAGGCTCTCACCACCCTCACAGCAAACAATTTCTTTCTAGTATCTAACATACAAACCTAAACTCCCTCTTTGACTTTTCTTTACCAATATATCTTTGTAAAACTGCTCAGGAGACTAAACAAGACAATACTTTCTCATACAAAGGCTTTGCAATACCTATAAGTCCTGCCACAAACTATTGATGAAATTACTCACAATGGAATAATCACTTGATTTGCAGCCTTCAGTCACATCAAGGCAAAATATCCTCACAATAAGGCTTCAATATTCCAGAAAAAGTTCCTAGCCCTATAGAACTTTCAGGATTAAGTCAATTTTAATTTCTGTAGCTCTTTCTCATGCCATCCAGAAGAATCCCTGCTGCTGAAGGTCAGTCAAGTACCGTCTTTTGTCTTCTTTTATTTTTATTGGGCTGCACAGATTTGTGAGCAGTAACACTGTTTACAGCTGTGCAGGTAAGAGAGGGTTAAACAAGTTTTATGTTCAGAACACCTAAAAGGGTCAAGGGGTCACTTCCTTCACGTGTAACCATTTGACCAGGTGCAACTGTGGAATTTTCCCTTCCTCAAAAGCCTCAAGGTATAGACCATTTCCCAGAGGTGCATAATTAGATTTAATGGCCCAGGATTCCTCAGATATGGCAAAAACTTAAAAATATTGAGCAGACGGTGGCTGGAGAAGAGCGGAGCAATTTGCTTGACAAATCCCCCCGTCGGCCCTACCCTCACTTTTACATGAATCATCACGGAGGATTAGAGAGGAAACAGAGAGGGAAATGCTCCATCTGAATCCCACCGAAGTGGGTGAGCTCAGCAGTGGTTTCCACAAGTTATTTCTGCGTCACCCTCATAAAGCTGCCGCTCTTTCCCTTGGCACTTCAGCCACCTGATGCCCAGGAGTATATGATAAAAGTCCACTAGCATTCAGTGTCCTGGAACCTCCCTTCTATCAGGAGCAGGTAACATCTTTAAGGCATATTAGTGAATCCCATTGCTAAGGAGTAACTTGAGGAAAAAAATAAAATTATATATATATATATTCTTTTTTTGGTTCTTTATTATGGATACAGTAGACCTGAATTTTTTTCTGACTTAGAAAAAAGATATTTCTCCATTTTGTTTCTATGTAGGGAAATGACACACACACTCCGCTAGAGCCAAAGGGAAAACTTCTCTTTTCTTCAGGAGGAGCAGGGTTGCACACCGTAAATGTGAATTTGGGGTAAGAATTTCAAGACCAGGCAAGCCAAGAGCACCAGCCCAGGTGCTGAAAGTCTCCACGAGACACTGTAGGGCCTAATGTACATTTTACAGTCCTAAATCCTGAGTGGTGCTGAGGTGTTGTGGGCAGCCAGCATTTCCTAAACTCTGCTGAAAACAAGTAGAGCCAAAGCTCTGATGGAAGTTAACTGTTGCTGAATGAAAGACCTACACCTCACTTAGCGTGAGGTTCAGCCAGCCAAAATGTAGATGTCTAAAAATGAGGCCTCCAGTAGAAGCATGTTTTCCTAAGATGCCTGTGTCTGCTGTAGAAGGTGATTTATTTCCCCTGACTTCCGTCACCTTTCGGCCCCCTCAGTCTCCCTCTACAAACGTTGTGAGGATTAAGACATCCAGATCCAGTAGGAGCTTGACTGTTACCTGCCTGAGTAGAGAAAAGGTATCCCTCTTCTACTCCTTTCCAAACACTGTCCCTTTTCCATCTTAAAACTTCCTAGTGCCACCAGTTCTGAAAATATCCATGATATCTGAAGACACTGGCCTTTAGACTCATGCTGAAATTAGAGCACACTTAGGTTTTGGCATATATTTTTACTTTGGTTTTGTTTGCTTTTTATTAGCAGTAATTTAACTCAACACCTGAGAAACCCTGCATGAAAAGAAGGTCTTCATCAAAATTTCAACAGCCTCACTGCTTCAATTTGGAGTCAGGGGAGCTCCCACTATGTCCGTAATTGTTTTTCCACAGTAAAACACGCTTTGCTGAGGGATAATTGATACGAGGCTTAAAATTCTAACACCAAAACACAAAAAAAGTTAATAACTTCTGTAAGTATTTGTTCGGGCCCCCGATTCCATCCTCTGGAGTCCCATCACCTTCTTCAGGGGTGGGCTAGTAAATCGTCTCCTTGGCTGCCTCCTTGGCCAAGTTCACCCACCCACGTCTCATGTTCCAAGGAGCCTGATCCCACAGGTCTGTGTAACGTCACCAGCTTCTCTCCTACAAATACGATATCGTTTTCTTTCTGATGATGTTAGATCACAGGCGCTTGACTGGCCTCTGAGCTGATGGAGAGGAGCCATCAGGCATGCACAGGTAGAGAGGATTAATCGCTATGTAGATGTGCGTACGTATATACAGACCAGACTGTGACCGTATCAGCTAAAAGCTGAAAAAATGCAAAGGCATAAAATGACTGTCTACCAGCATCACGGAATCACATGGGGTTGGAAGGGACCTCTGGAGATCATCAAGTCCAACCCCCGGCCAAAGCTGGTCTACCTAGAGCAGGTTGCACAGGAACATATCCAGGAGGGTTTTGAATGTCTCCAGAGAAGGAGACTCCACCATCTCCCTGGGCAGCCTCTGCCAGGGCTCTGCCACCCTCACAGGAAAGAAGTTCCTCCTCATGTTTAGGTGGAACTTCCCATGTTCCAGTTTGTGCCCGTTCCCTCTTGTCCTGTCCCTGGGCACCACTGAAAAAAAGCCTGGCCCCATCCTCCTGACACCCACCCTTTCATTATTTACAGGTGTTGATCAGATCCCCCTCAGCCTTCTCTTCTCCAGACTAAAAAGCCCCAAGTCCCTCAGCCTTTCCTCATCAGAGAGATGTTCTGGTCCCCTCATCATCTTTGTAGCCCTCTGCTGTCCCCTCTCCAGCAGTTCCCTGTCCTTCTTGAACTGTGGAGCCCAGCACTGGTCCCAGTGCTCCAGACGGGGCCTCACCAGGGCAGAGTACAGGGCAGGATGACCTCCCTCCACCTGCTGGTCACACTTTTCTTGATGTACGTCAGGATGCCAATGGCTTTTTCCATCTTTCCTCACAGATCTTGTATCCTAAAAGGCTCCACATTGCTGTTCCTTTTCTCTGAATTATCTCCGATCAGTCCACATTCTTCTGAAGCCAGACTGCTCCAACATGATGTCCTGACACAGCCAATGTTCTCCTAACATCAAGTGGAAGCCTTCCATCCATCCCAGAAGCTGTGCTCGCCGCAGCACTGTTGATGCTTTTTCATGTTTTCCCCCACTCAGACATTTTCCTGCCACTCAACCACTTGTCCCTCACCAAAACCTACGACAGACTGGTTGATTTGTTTTAAAATCACATCTGATAAAAATCAGGCTAATTCTTTAAGTTGTCAAGATAATTTTGAATTCTTCTGTCCTTCAATTTACTGACAATATTATCAGACACAAGACATGCTCATGAAGAACCTGTTGCTTTCACTTTATCCATCCTATAGTAGATTAACCTACACTATATTTCCCTAATTTGCTGATTTGAACAGCACTAAAAACCTCAGTAAAATCAAAAAGCTCCAAAACCTACTCCTTCCTCCGTCCTCCCAAGGCCAGTTACATGAAATCTTAGAAGGGAAATAGACTGATCTGCTTAAAAATCATTTCATAGTTTATTATGACTTGAATTTAAACTAAGCTGATGACTCTTAGTTTTCAGTTCTTCTTTCCTACTTTTCTTCTCACTGAAACAGGTAACAAGGGGCTGAGCAGTGGATACGAGCATGTATTCAGCTCAGAAGAATTTTGCAGATGAAGTCACTGGAGTCGGCAGGAGATACCAGAAAAGAGAATAATTATTGTAAAATTAGATGTAACAGCACCATCATTTTACTGCAGCAACACGTGATCTACTGGAAGGTCAGAGACTCCACAGGTAACCAGTAATTAGCCGGTGTTCAAATGGAAATAGTAGAAAGCATCATCAAAAGCACATGAAAATTGTTAAAACAATGTGAGAAATGTTTCTAAGCTACAGTCTAGAAGTGCCTTTAACAATTGGTGGACATCCTGTCATTTCCAAGAAACAAGGAAAGCCGACCTTATCTTGCTTACATATTCCTGGCAAGAAAAAATCAAATCATATTTCCAATAATTTTTTAAATTCAAATAGCCTGAGAATTCTAAGTAGATCCTGAGGGAGGGGAAGGGGGAGAGGAGCAAGTGTCTGTCTTATTCAAGAAAGTTATTGGCTGGTTATGCCTGTTTTGAAAGGTGATTTTAGTGGGCAGAAAAAAAATCCCTTTCAGCTACCCATAAAAGTGCTTCAGCCATGACAATTGAGTGTGCTGAAGACACAGGGTTTTTTCATCCAGACAATCCTCTGTAGCTTCCTACTATTATGACAAAAGAATATTTCCATTTTCACCCATTAGATCTCATGAAACCATTGAAGAAGTTAACGAGTTAAAAGATGAGTTAACATACAGTTAGAATCACCGAAGCTGGAGAGAATCTCTGGAAGTCATCTGCTCAGGGCAGAACCAGCTTCCAGGTCACATCAAATTGCTCAGGCCCTCATCCAGTCAAGTCCTGGAAAATCATATTATTCCAGTAGTGATCCCCCATGCCAGCCTTTCCCAAGGAAGGCTGTTGCAATCTGTCCTGTCAGTTGGCTCCACCACCCATGGCACGTGGGATATAGCCTTGGTCCTCTCACACTAAAGGCGACCAAAGCCAACAACTGCAGCCCCAGCACTCAACTTACCATCTACTTTTTAGATTTTCTCCAAGCAGGCACTCCAAACAGAAGTGCTGCCCGTATATATGGCCTGAACTGAAATGGTTAAGTAGCAACCAAGTAATTTGAGGAGTTTCTTGTCCCATATTATCTTCATGCTTACAGAATCACCTGCAAAAACCTTCCAAATGGTATTAGAACTACAGCTTCCATATATTTATGGTATATACATATTTATTCCATAGAGATTCCATATATTTATGGTATATACATATTTATTCCATAGAGCTTCCATATATTTATGGTACTATTTAGCGACAGAAGAAACCTTTGGGGGCTAATGCAGAGCAAGGAAAGCAGGATTTGGCATCAGTGAGCTATCTGAAAAGCCACGCAATTTTCCATACAGAGGGAGGAGGATTTGACTGCCAAATCATCACACTGCACGGAGCTACACAAACCGTCCCCCCAGGGGAAGGATGAGTTGTGGAGCACCTCAGCGGTGGAATGGAAAGTATGAACATCCTGGAATGCTGACACAGGACCTGGAGGAGTGCAAATCAATTAAGTGTCATGTAGTGAAAGTCCACGGTCCTACTTCAGTTTCAATTACCTGACGTCAGCTGGTAGAGAGAAGCCTAACGCCAGCAGGGCTTCCGGTGCCTCTCATGGCACCGCGGGGAGAGCGTGGGCAGGTAATTATTTTGTTAGTCAAATTTCCACTCACCTTTTCAGCTTCAAGAAATGGGAATCCCTTACAAACAGAGAGGAATGCTCCCACATTGTTCCCAATGCGCCAGGGCACGCAAGCTGGCATAAGGGCTCCGGGGTTTAACACATTTCAATTCTCTCTTCTCTGTTGGTCCCTGTGTAGGAGAGGGAACGGGACATGTACAGTACTGATGGACACATTTATGGAAAACAAATTATGGATTGAAAGACACCACACTGAATCTTACCACTATTTTCAGCCAGCATGTTTTATCCACTAAGGGTTTATAGCAAAAAAGAAACCTTTTAAGTAAAATAAAAGTAAAAAAAAATAAAATTGCAGAACTAATTTCAACATCCAAAATCAGGATTTAAGTTTAGGCTCCTTTGAGAAACAATCCTATTCTTAATATATTCACCTGTTTGATTCTTTACCACTTCCCCCCATGTTTAAAAACAAACATCCTGAAAATAAAACATGGGATCTGCCACAATGTAAACAGTCTGATGGAAGTGTTTCCTGGGAGAGAGGAGTCACAGCACGCTTCAGCTCATCTCCTCCTCTGAGAAACCACTTGCAGCAACACTCTTTGTTATGTCCAACGATGTTCTCACCCCTGAACACCCCTGCCCTTACCGAAACCAAAAACATATTGACACAGTGCAGTGAAGCACCCAGGGAAGGAGTAAGGAGCCAGCTGATCACGCTCCCAGCCATCCACATCTGCTTTCTGCTCTCACTGTTCCCAGCAGCCCAGAGAGGTGAACGCACGCTGGAACCCTTCAGCCGAGCTCTCTCCCTCTTTGCCAGCGCTCACCAGCTGACACAACATCTCTTCTTTCCATAGTCCTTACCCGTGTTGCAATCCTGTTTCTCCTCAGCTTGTATTTGCAGCGAGATGGACCCTAGAGAAGCTTTCAGCCTTCCAACTGTAGAGCACAGGGAAGAACACATGGATTCCATACCATCTCAGAGGGATTACCATTCATTACAGCTCGGTGGGAGAGCAGTACCATCCTGGCGCCGTGTTTTCAATCCCAGCACGTACCAAGGTAATATTCCCTTCCTGAAACAGCAACACGGGCATTTCCTGTAATATCAAGGTGTTATTTTGAGATGGGAGGTGGACACTCCACCCCCAAAATTATCCCATGATGAACTCCCAAGCTTTTTTCCAGGCACCAGCTCACAGTGAATGCTGGAGGGAATCGTACACAGATACAAGAACTGCAGATCCATGTTCTGCAACATCAGTAACAGGCTCAGTGCAAACTACCTAAAAGAGCAGTATGGAAATGAAGATTTTTGGCTGCTCTGGGCCTGGCCAGCTCAGGTGGGACATAGACAGGTCTTTGACTACTTGGACCCGCCCAGTGGAAGGAAGATACCCATAGAGACCTCCTAAGGACAGAGAAATCCTTTTTCTCTGGGAAACTGCTCTGAAGGGAAAGGTAGAAGAGGAGTTCAAAGAATGGTTTGGGTTGGAAAGGACCTTAAAGATGATCCAGTTCCAACCCCCTGCCCTGGGCAGGGACACCTCCCTCCAGACCAGGTTGCTCCAAGCCCCATCCAGGCTGGCCTTGAACCCCTCCAGGGATGGGGCAGCCACAGCTTCTCTGGGGAACCTGGGCCAGGCTCTCACCACCCTCACAGCAAAGAATTTCTTCCTGACATCTCACCTAAATCTCCCCTCTTTCAGTTTAAAACCATTACCCTCGTCCAATTGTTCCACTCCCTGATCCAGAGTCCCTCCCCATCTCTCCTGTAGCCCCTTTTAGGTACTGGAAGGGGCTCTAAGGTCTCCCCAGAGCCTTCTCTTCTCCAGGCTGAACAATCCCAACTCTCTCAGCCTGTCTTCATAGCAGAGGTGCTCCAGCCCCCTGATCATTTTCGTGGCCCTTTGCTGGACCCATTCCAACAGTTCCATGTCCTTCCTGTGCTGAGAATAGCTGCAGGGCTGGCCAGTTTTTGGTCCCAAGCTACTCCCCAACTAGGGCCTGCACTGTTCATCCTTTTTGCTGCATTATGTAAAGCTGAATATGACCCATGAATTCCATGGAAATGATTTAATGCTAGACTTTCTGTTGTCACATTAATATTCCAACTTAAAATACCAGCACCTGCTGGCCATATAGACATATTAGCTTCTGTTAAATTACATGATACTATGTAAAGTAAAAATCTTACCATGCTGCATTTCTCTCTTCTGAAAGACAAAAATAAATAAATGTCATTTATTTAAGTCCTTAACTAAACAGGGGTTAACAAATTTTAGGGATATTAAAGGTAGCCTTAGGAGTAGTTTAATAGTTTTTTCTCTTTAGATTCTGAAACATTTAATGTCTTCTGTGTGTCTTTTTTCTCCCTTTATCCATTTATTCATGATTTATATCTAGTAAAACATAGATCCAGAAAATTTATATGTGTATATCTGTATTTTTCTCCTTTAGTTCATTATCACTGACCTGTTTTACAGATCAGTGCCTTTTCTTCCAGTGCCGCCTTTTCCTTTGTTTCTGGTTTTGGATGTTGTGAATGGCTATGCAATTTCCTTTGCTGTATGAAAACTCGCCTTTTTTTCCTTGCATAACCAAAAAAAAGGACAGTACAAGGACATAGAAACCATCATGAAATGCCTTTTATTTCACAGCTCTTTTCATCTGCTCAACAAATAACAGAAACCATGGTTAATCGTTGCATACTTCTGGTTCCCTGGGCACTCATGGAGCTCTCCATATGGTCTGTTCAAAATGGAGGCACTTGCATATATCAGATCTAAATTATGCAAAGAAATATGATCATATACTGGAACAGAGTAATAATAGAAAAGATACCTGCTCAACAAAAACAGAAACCTAGCTAATAATCACCCCATATTTCCAACTCCCAGGGTGGGAGAACATTGTACTAAATACATAAATCTCCATTCTGACATTAATTTCATAATCTTTAAAATATATTCGCTCTTGAGCTTTAAATATTGTTCATTCATGCAAGAAACCCAATAGCAAAATGAATAATTGTTTTGTTTTCTTCATTCCTCTCTTCTTTTTGTCTTTGTTTCACCTTGCTCTTGATACAATCAAGCTCCTCTAAGTCCTTTCCTTTTTCTTTACCCTTTATTTTGCTTCCCATTATTCTTATTATTTTCTTCATCCTTTACTATTTTACCACTTGTTTTTAATTAACGTCCCCTAAGATAAGCGAGGGTTCTAAGAAAATGCAGTATGTGATTATATTCTACAGAGAAAGGTTTAAAATAATGTTGCCTGGGTACTGTAGGCATCACATTGAGCAAAGTGAGGAGAAGGTCACAGATGAGCGTCACCAGTGAACAAAAGTGGTTTTTCATTGTGGTCCTAAGCCTTACCCTGGTTAGAGCCAGCGTCTGCCTCAGCTGGAGGACACTTAGTGCAAAGGTGTGGGAAAATTATAGGTGCCTTCATTGGAAAAGTAGCATAGGTGGTATTTCACATCTGGCAGGGAGTAAAGAAGGAAATGAAGTAAATCTTGTCTGGGTTCAGGTTTTGGTTGCTGCAGCTTGTAACTGTCACGTTAGTTACATATTGGCACATTTAACGAAATTCACCAGATCTGTTAAAAATTACTGTGAATAAAGCTTGGGAGAGCGAGCTAAGTGAAAACTTTGGGGAGCTGTGGGAGTGATGTGAAGGGGAGGTGACAAAACAAAACCCACGCACAATCTAAGAAACTAGCTTTGACCACGGCAAGATATCCCCGATCCCGCATCTAATAATCATTTAGGTAAGGAGTATTTAGTCTTGCCTGATCCCTCTTCTCCATTAAATGAAGTCTTTCATTGACAGCTCTAGTGTAGTGTTTCTCCAAGGAGACTTTGGAGCCTATGGGAGAGATGGGGAGGTACTCTTGATCAGGGGAGAGCGACAGGAAAAGGGTGAACAGTTTTAAGCTGAAAGAGGGGAGATTTAGATTAGATTTTAGGAAGAAATTCTTTGCTGTGAGGGTGGTGAGGCACTGGAACAGGTTTCCCAGAGAAGCTGTGGCTGCCCCATCCCTGGAGGTGTTCAAGGCCAGGCTGGATGAGGCTTTAAGCAACCTGGTCTAGTGGAAGGTGTCCCTGCCCATGGCAGGGGGCTGGAACTGGATGATCTTTAAGGTCCTTTCCAACCCGAACAATTTTATGATTCTATGATACTATGAAATAAATGTATATAAAGGGACCCATGCAATGGGCTCTTTGGATTTGATCTGGGTCCTACAGATGCTCTTTGCTCATCATCACAACTTTCCTCACTGTCATATCACGGTAACGGAGCAGTGTAGGAGCAGCAGGTCTGAGAAAGAGCAGCCAATGTATTTATCTCACTCTTTGTACTGGAGCAGACAGTGCGTTCACTGCTCAGCTACACCCTGTACCATATTTCTGAGGCCGTGTATCCCCATGTGCTGCCAAAGAACAAACCAAGGAGCAGAGGAGTGGAACGATTTACCCCAGGTTATCCTTGGAGCAAAGCAGAGATGGAAGCCCAGAGGGTGAATCCAGTCTCTGCAGTCCTATTAAAGGAGTGTACTAATTTTTTCCCTGCTGCTGGGGCTGCTGAAGGTCTGCAACTCCACACATTTCCATTGACTATTTTTTTTGCATGGCTCCTTTGCTAGCAGATCTTCTGGGGACTGTTAGACAGAATCACGTGCGTCAGCCAGAAGCCCTTGGCGATTGCAGGGCTGTCTGCCTGAATGGCCTGAGCGTGCTGCCGCCTGGAAACGGGAAACCCCGTCCCTCTGAAGGGATGATCTGGCTTGGAAACCAGCCTCCTTCTGTATGCATCAAAGGGGCAGTGCAACGGCATCAAGCCTCCTATCAGCATGCCTTTTTTTTCTAAGGGAACGTGCTATGCCTTATGAGGGAAACAAACAAACACACTTAGGACAATAAGGGGAGGGGCACGATGGAGGGAAACAAACCTTTAGCTGGCTGGCAGCCCATCAGCAATGCCATCCGGTGTAGATTACAGCTCCCCGGGGTAACATTAGACTCTTCATGGCAGAGATGGAAGTATGAGCCTGAAGAGCCATGCTGGACCCTGATCTGATGATTTACTACACCTCTGCAGCAGCAGGCACAGCTGAGATCAAGGTTCCTGCT
>JAOXNH010000002.1:21470831-21482930 GCA_028566575.1 Bartramia longicauda
GACCCCCCCTGGCTACCCCCTCCTTTCAGGGAGTTGCAGAGAGCGAGAAGGTCTCCCCTCAGCCTCCTTCTCTCCAGACTGAACACCCCCAGCTCCCTCAGCTGCTCCTCATGGGACTTATTCTCAAAACAGAACTCCTCTGGAACTACAATTTCCTGGCATTGCAATAATATTGGTAGTAAAAACAATAACAAATAAAATGCAAACCAGAAGATTTGTGAGCTGGAAAAGAATGAAGTCAACTAAATAAATCACAACCTATAGTTCTACTCATTGAGCTTCAATTAAGGAATAATTAATTCCTTCACATCGAGACAAACTGGTTTGTTTTTTTTTTCCAGCCTTCCACAGCCAAAAAGTTGGATGCAATGCAAAAGGAAGACTCGGGATGCGATCACATGCAATTATAAAAGAGTTGCTCTGCCACGACAACAAATTCCTCTAGGAGCTATTCTGTGAGAGTGTGGTAAAGCCCTCTTCCACAATTCTTCAAACAAGCAATTATCGATAATAAAGCTGAAGAAGCATTAGATTTGTACAGAGCAGAAGTAATTTGGTACTGGAATAGGTGATACCCTCCAAAATGAGGGGTATTCAGGAGCTTTATTTTAGTTGCAGAGTGCAATATTCTTTATTTTATACTTATCTGAAATCTGATATGAGAGTGAGGAGGATTTTCTCTTAAATGAAAACAGCCTTTGGGGACTAGAGCTTGTTTGGTTTGCATTTTTTAGCTGTGACCTTACTTCTGAGACACTGTGGTTTTGGCAACTACATTATTGCTAATCTCCTCTGGAAATTTTAAAAACTTTAGCCTGAAAGGGTTATTTCTGCATTATTTTATTTTTTTCCAAAACCCTAAAGATAAGAGAGATAATGGTTTATACACTGAGTGGAAATTTTCTAAAACAATAATTTCAAGATGGGAAATGAGTGTGTAGGACAGAAACACTTGTAATAATTTTAGTATTAACATGTGTTACGGTGTGTCCTCAATACTCACACAATACTCAAGGAAGACAACATACCAAAGTAGAAAATGCACATCTGACCAGAAACTAGAGTTATTTACTGTGTCATGAATTCGGATTCGATAGTAGCTAAATAACGCAGCAAACAGCAAATGAAACTTCCTTTTTGCCCACCGTAGATTTTGGATGTGAGTGCTTCATTTGGAGGGGAAAAAAAAAAGATTGCTAAACAGAACTATTTTTATTCCTGAAAGAAAGATGTGCATTTCTTATTTTAAATAAATGTGTTTCTAAAAGCTAGAATTGTCTGATATGCAGCAGCTCAAAACAGGGAAAACAGAATGCAAAGGGAAAAAGCAGCTGTGGTTACATTTTTACGGAAAGCCTCTGGAACTGGTGAGACCCCTTGGAGGTTGGCAACCCCTACAGTTACACCAGGCACATTTGCTTCTGCGTGCAACGCTTTGCCTGTGTGTCCTCCTACAGGATGGAAGGTTTTAAACACCAGGAGACAGATTAGGATTGCAGCCATGAGATCCATAAACATTGTTTCCCATAGGACTTCTTCCAAATTCTCTCCCGTCAAGCTTCACTTCCATTCCCCAAGCTGCTTTGCTCAGACTTAATTACCCAGTGGTAATTAACTGATGGATGAGAAGCTGGACATGAGCCTGCAATGTGCATGCACAGTCCAGAAAGGCAACCATATCCTGGGCTGCATCAAAAGAAACGTGATCGGCACACAGAGGCGGGAGATTCTGCCCCTCTACACCCTGGTGAGACCCCACCTGGAGTCCTGTGTCCAGCTCTGGGGCCACCAACATCAGAGGGGCAATGGTGGCTCAGGGTGAGCTGGAGCCAAGCGGGACAAGGGAAGAACAGAGAACAAGGATAACTACCTATATGTGATGCTCTACTTGACTTATCTTTAATTAATGGTCCACCACATGCCAATGGCCTAAGACCAGAAAGGCATTGAGATATACCAAGTACTGCTCACTTCTCCAAGATATACTCCTGTCTTCCATACACAGAGTCCTTATTTTGAGACAAGTGGATGGCAATTTTGGACAATGCAAGGCCAAAAGCAAACTTAGCAGTCTGCACATTAGGATTACAGCATACGTACGCCAACATCAGAGCTCAGGCCCTTTAGCAGGGGATTCATTCAAACCCACGTTGATCTTGAGATCTCAAGTTCCCTGAGCTACTGGGAGCTCTCCGAGAGCTGGTGGTGAAACTCCACTCATGAAGCAGCCCGTTCTCACTGTGTTGTTCCCCACACTCTATCTGCAAGGGTAGCCCAGAAAATTTTTTTCCCCCCCCACACAAATTTACTACTGGGAAATTTTTGTTTAAAAAAATCCCTCCTACAACCGGTGCGTTGGAAACCGTAGCAGGAAATGTAACATAAAAGCAGCACAGTCAGTAAGTGCTCTCTCCAGGCAGGGTAAAAACCAGAAGACAAGAAATGGCTTAGATGTAGTTTTTCTGTGCTATACCTGCTGAAGTTCCCACATCGGGTTTCGGGGGTTCATGCTCATATTTTCCTTCCAAAGATATTTTCTCCTTTCACTGTAAAAGAAGCTACACTGTCAGAGGAAACCAACCAGACAGAGCACTTTCTCTGTAGTCAAGCTCACCCTGAAGTCAGACTGAAAGAAAATTACACTGATAGTTTGGCTCCGTAATTTTTCCCATTTAGCTTATAATAAAAAAAGTTTCCTTGTTCCCTGTAGTTGCTGAGCTGATAAAGGTCAGAGGCTCTACCTGGGAATTTGTCAGTCTCTAGAGCAAATGGCTTTATCTCCCATCTGGTTTGTGTGAATTGTTCAGGTATCACTGTTAGACGTGTCTAAAGATGTCTAAACATGCACTTTTGGATTTTTTTATACTTTCAGGTTAGCCTTGACCATTGTGAGCTGCTTCTCATTTGTATTTTTAATTTTGCAGCTCTGTATTTTTGTGCATTGCTCTGCACAGGAACGGAGCCCTCTCAAAAAACCTGATCTGACCAGAATTCAACCTTTTTCATGTGCTTTGCACTTCATGGGACCGCATCATCACCAGGTAAAAGTTACACACTCTGGGTCTAATTCTCATCAGGAAAGAGTTTCCAACTGTGAAATCAGGGAGAGATTCAGAAGGTTAAATGAAACCAGATCCTCCAGCCACGGGGAGGGGACCCATCCATCCCTAATTACAAATCCCTAAGAAACAGCAGGAAAGGGGAATTGCCCATGGGACTACCTGAAGCGTGCTCCTGCCACTGCCCTGATGAGCTCCGGTCTCCAGCACAGGAGAGGAGGAAACACGCTGCCTTATTTTATTCCCTCGTGTCATTGTCCTTCCTTGTATTGTGATGGCACTAACCCACATGTCATCCAGAAACGGGAGCCACCTCCTGTGGTTCCTGAATTCAGGGCCATGAGGAATTAATCGCCCGCCCAGCATCTGCGGGCCAGATGAGGGGGAGAAAACCCCCTGTTTCAGCTCACCTGTGAGTGAGGGGATGGTTTTGGCTTTATCCCATGACAACTCACACATCCTTCCAGCTCCATGAGTCCCTCCTCCCGCAACACCAGCACATACTTCAATCGCCAGACTTTCTCAGGAGGCATAGAAGGGATTTTCTCACATGGGAGAATTTGTGGACCGCAGTGAAAACATCCCAGCAGCACAGGCCTCTGGTCACAGTCCCATCTGTCAGAACTCCAGAATTTTCCAACACATCTGGCAAACTAACAAACTGATGTGCAAATCCATTACTAAAAGTGAAAAATCTTCCAGGGCTACAAGACCTATGCCTTTACCAAACTAAACCTTCTTAAAATACAACCCTTTAGCTCTAAAACATTGAAAAAAAATATATTTTTTTATTTTTTAATACAATCACTGTAATTGCCTCTAAATGAAAGCCAAGGATTGATGTATTCCTTCTGACGTACAGGGTGGAGATGATGCTGGGCATTCCAATAGACAGTCTGCCTGATGCAAGAGACTTCCCTCTGCATTTCCTGCGGAGCAGTCGGAGTTTCCTGTATCCCTATGTTTGTCTGTGAGGAGCCATCACAGCCCTCAGCATCGCGTCTGACAGACAAACCCTTGCTGAAGGGAAACTGAGCCTCACTAGGGAGCCAATCAGGGGGTCATTGAACCCTTCAGCACTGACTCATCTGAGCCTTGCCTGGTATCTGATAAGACCTACCTTGGGTTATTTGCAGTTTAACACTCTAATCACTTTCACTCTCATTATATTTGTCCAGATCAAACACAGAGAAACGAAACATGATAAAACTAAACCTTAAAATTCTTTACTCTCACAAGCAATGCTTCAGTGCTGCAAACAAACCCCACACCCCCTTCTTCAGCATTTTGGGGGTACACAAAAGTACATTTAATTTGGGGTTTGTTCATTAGGGGGAACAGACACTCCAGTGTAGTTCAGAGCTCTCTCTCCATCTAACGACATCTCTAAACTCTCAGCTCAGGCTCCATGGTCTCGCTTATCTCTTCCCCCTGTTTTTCACCTGAAAAAAAACCTGAAACACTTGTAATAAAGTTAGCCTGCTCAATCCACCTATATACCAAGTCCTTGTCATTTATCTATATTCCTATGAGCCAGAATTTTTAACCACAGTCTATTTTCAGCAGAGCTGACCTTTTGTATACCTTCCTTCCATCCCTCATTCCCTTTCCCTTATGTCCAAGGCACACCCTGATAGCCAGCCCCTATCCTCCACTTCTGAGTGTTGTTATCTGGCCTCCTAATTTTACCAGACAACTTGGAAAGATAACAGAAGTTTGTTGACAAGCTGCAATCTAATGTACATAAAACTGAAAGGGGAGTTAATGTATAATGGAAAAGGGAAATGAGTTAAAAGGCAATCTCCTAATAAAACCCCTGGGAATGTGCCGTGCTAGAGTGCCAATGAGCTGTAATGTGGACCATGGGCAGGACTATTCAACCAAGAGCTATAAGAAACTCCTGCAAAATAAGAGCTGCAATCCAACTGTTTACTTTTATGCAGATATGCTTAACTTCTAATCTAAATCAATCCCCTATTTTTCCCCTGCACGCTTTTCAGAGCTAGCAACCACTTCCCCAACAAAACCTGTGCAAACACTTCAACTCCTCACTCACACAGCATTAGATGTCACAGTGTTTGCTTCCACACTTCAAACTGGCAGCTTCACTAAAACTAACTGGAACAAGCACATTAATTAATGCACTTCTGCTTTGGACAAAGAGAAGAAACCCTCACTAAGTAGCTCACCAAATGGCTTGTTTAGGCTCAAAAGCAATGAAGGAGCTATGGTGAAAGGCATAATGAACTTCAGCTGTCTGTTGCAGTGTGTTTCCAAAGAAGAAGAAAGAATATGACTATATTTGCATCCTCAATAAAGCTTTTAATTCCTCTTATTCTCCTGTCTCCTCACTTGAAGCTGTGCCTTTTGCCCACACAAAACCAAGGGAAGAGACTTGGAGACTGGCTTCTCTTTGAGCCTTTGGATCAGCCCACAGCTAAATCACAGCAGTTCTTTCTGTCTAAGACACTTCCTACCCCAGCCAGGCAGCCAAAAATCCTGTCCGTGTCCTCCTCGTGTCGAGTATTGCAACATCCTCTTCGCGGGAGTTATTACACACAGTCCTGTCCTCCAATCCACCTAAAAAGCAGCTCCAGAAGATCAGCACACTCATCTTTTCGCCATCACATCCTTCCAATGTTGACCCCCATCGATACCACGTGAAATCAAAGCTCTTTCCCTTCCCTTTCAGGGCCTTTTCTGCCCGTCTGTCCACCTTACAGAGAAATATCAGCTCCCAGCTCCAGCCAGCCCATTCGCCACCACTGTCTGTCTCCCATTAAACCAAAGCAAAGCATTTTCCTGTCCTTTTCCAAGGACACACACCCCGTTTCAAGGATACACAGACAAGAGTGAGGAACAAAACTGCCTCCCGATCTCCTTCCAACTGCTTGCACCTCCCCGTTACCCCACACGTACGCTGTGTTGGAGGGGGTGTGGGAAGGGGACGGGAGGATGTTGTAGGTACCGTATGTTTACACAGCTCCAGTCACAACACAGCTCTTCACCCACGAGCACAGTTCCTGCACACTGTGATAATAAACAATGAGGAACAGAGACGGGCTTCTCCATCCCGGCTGCCAGCGCTGAATCCCTCTCCAGCACAGTGCAGACTTCACCTACAATCGCTGCTCCCCTTGAGGAGGCTGTTCCCAGTGTCCCCAGCACTCAGCCTCATTCCCACCCATAGCCACAACACAGCTCCCAGGCAGCTGGGGACTCAGAGCAGACCCCTGTGGTGATGCTGGCAGGGCTCCTCCTGGCTGAGCTGGTGTCAGGATCATAGCATTGCCCAGGTTGGAAGGGACCTTTCAGATTGAGTCCAACCATCAACCCAACACAGCAGGACTAGCTTCAAGCATCACCCAGGGACCCCAGGGAGCTCATCTCTGTGCTGACAGCCCATGGGTTTCAGCTGAAGTCAAATGTTTGTAGAAAGAGAAAGAGAAGGTGGCTTAAGCCAGGCTGAACACACCACGTGAATGTCCATAGTGCCATAACCAAAGGGATTGGGGATAGCTCCATCCTATACACAATTTCATTCCTCTGCCCTTCTCCTTTCTCCAGCCAGATACAGTTGACTATCTGCTGGAGAGCCAAGCGGCCTCTTCGTCTGTGCAGGAATAAAAGGACAAAGAGCCAAGAGCCATTTGCACAACGAAGACATTGTGTCCCCAGACTCCTCCAACATCAGCGCAGCCCGTGACGGAACCGGGGGTGGGGAGGATATCAAAACCCTCGGTATGGGAGGCATTTGAGTTGACATTCAAGTACAAACAGCTTTGCTCTGTGAGACTTTCTGCCACCAGAAATGATTACATCCGCCTGAATTTGAATACACTCTGACCTAGATTTTCAGCAGCCCCAAAAGAAGACGGTTTCCCAAATCCCCTTTCACAGGTATGTACTGATTCACTTGGGAAAAATGAAAGAAGATACATTTTAAAAATCAACGTATGCAGAGAGTGGGTTTTGGGTGAGGATGCAAATGATCTGATCAGGGAGTGGGAGCAGTAGGAATATTCCCCCCCCAGAAAAATCTGGGAATTTATCTGTTGCGTCACTGTTTGAGTATCGGCAGGAATGTTGGGAGCAGATTGATCCAAAGCAGCAAGTTAGTTTCCTGGTCCTGCTGCTGTGTTTGTTATTAAGCAGTGTCAACTGATGTTTGGACCATGAGTCATCTCATACGCCTTATCAGTAATAAGTTGGTTTGCTGTCTTACAGCAATTTGTGTAACAATACGTTAGTGAGGAGCCATAAAAAGCCATATTTCTCAGAACACGAGGATTTAAAAGTATCAAAATTTTTCTCCAAAAAGTATTAAGTCAGTGTTTTATAGCCACAAGGAACTTGCAAGTGAGATGATGGCATCGATCTATTTCCTTTGATGAATTTTTAGTATCCCCTTTTAACTTTTTAATATACAGGAGCAATTTTTCTAATTAAGCTGAGCTGACAGGAAACACATCTCTAACCTCTCAGTGAGGGAACGCTTCTGAGCAATCAAAAATTACTCACCCCTGCAGATCACTTTCGTTTTCCTTCCTGTGGGTGCCCACGACATGACAAGTTATCTTGCATAATTCAGCAGGGAGTGATTGTAACCAACTGCCTGGAGCCTCTTCCCCGGCCTCACGACTGACCCAGCAGCTCACCTTAAGCCATCCTCCTCCATAAGTCACATCCTACAGCCCCCCCATTCCAACCTCCTTTCCTTCTGCACCGCGCTCACTTCCACTCCCAGGTCGTGATTTCCTTTGGCTTGGCTGGTTTCCCAAGTGAAATAATCCATCAGGATTTTGTCTCCCTTCTCCCTAAGGAAAACAGTAGCATTTAAAGCTACTAAGTCTTCCTTCACAGAAGCATTTTTTTTCGTTATTCCATGGGTTTGGGGTTTTTCTTTAAAGAAGCTAAAAGGCAATGATGTCAGGAGACACTCTCTCTCTTCAGTCTCACATTCAAAACACCCTTAAAAGTTGGGGAGCATCATCAGGAATCTCAGCTCCGATTCTGACCACACTTTGCAGAAAGCAGCATCCCGGGCTCCTGAACTCTACGTGACTTTTAAGTTCTTTGAAATACAGGCCACCCTCCCCTTCAGCCCATTTTCAACAGGCTGAGGCTCTACATCTCTAATCCAGCTCTGCCCAGCATGATATCGGGAATTTCTTCCCTCAATCTCGCCCTCGTTCATGCAAAACACTGTTAGAGATTACACTGGCCTTCAGAAAAGAACAGAACTCAGCAAAAAAGCTTTTTAGACCAAACTCATACAAGTTTTAGTGACCTCTTCAGTAAAGAGCTAATGTTTAGCTTCAATTCTGAATTATATGTGATTTTTCTATGGGATCTAGCACCTATGGTTATGGCTCCTGTCAAGTTAGAAGACACGTAACCAGAACAGATTAAGCAAGCAGAAATGAAATTGCTTTGTACATGGCGAAATAATTCTCGGGTGTAAAAAACCCACAGCAATTCGGGTAAAGAAAAAACAACCCTCAGAGTGTATGTAAAATAAACACAGCAGAGATGATTCAGCTGTGAAATGCCGATCAGCTGCTTTTAGGAGTGGTGGGATGCAGGTTTCTGCTCGCGCCATTAGAAAACAGAAGCCACATTTACAGGCTTTGCTTCCAGATAATCCCCAAACCCAAAATAAGTCACAAGTGAAATGAGAGCCCAGTGGTGGGAATGTCATTATTTTCAGCATCTGGTTTATGCAAATTCAACATACAGACTGTGCACAGCACCCTCACAATAGACTGCATTTTCCACTCCCTGCTGACATCAATCATCCATCCAAAGACATCACAGGATTAAAACATCCAGTAGAACCATAATTCACACTGTCAGTAGCCCAGCTAGGAAGAGCTTTTCATTAATTAGGTTATTAGATGAAATGCACATCATAATATGCAGAAGACAGATGCCTGGTGTGCACTCCTGGTTGCTACACAATACCAAATAGACAAGCCAGAGTAAGGCAATGTAAAAAAAGAAAGGGAAATGTACTGTCTTTTGGTGTCAGAGTTGACATGGGAGAAGGTATCCTCCAGAGATGCCATACAGCTAATTCCCACATAGCAGCTGGGTGATTTTTTTTCAGAATAAAACTAAACTGTTATTACTGAAAAGATGCATATTTGAATTATTAAAAACAACTTGGAAATTTATATTATCATTCCTGGGGTTAAAAACCTATTTTTTTTTTAAAGTAGCACATCTAGATGATTCATTTCCATTTTTCAAAATGAAACGCTTTTAGTTTTGCTTCCAAATGAAACTAATCATTTTGGATTAATACAGAACATAAAACCACCAAGACATAGGTAATGTAACTTTCAGTCTAAAAATGGAAAGAAAAACACCCCGCTTGGGTTTATTCCAAATGACTCTTTTTCCAAGCGAGGCAATAAAAGTCACAGGTTGTTCCGTGACGCAGCTGTTTCTGGAGAGCTCTGCACATCTGTGTGCCCCTTCCCCTGTGGTCCCTGGAGGGGGGGACCAAGGCAGGTGGAGACACCAGAGCACCACGCTGGGTTGCAGCCTGGAACCTCTCCCCTTTAGAAGCTCCTCTGCTGCTTTCAAGCTGTCTCCTGCGGAGCCACCGTGAGTTATGGCCACGCTACATGTGGGTTCTGAGAGGACATGGGGGCTTGAGTTAGGAACAGCAGACCTTAAGGAGGAAAACAAGAGTTTGAGGACAAAAGGAATAAGAATCTGTGGAACTGGTTGCTGGGAGCAATGTCGAGATGGTACAGGAAAATAGTGCAGGATGGGATGAGATGAAGAGAGGAAAAAAAAAAGCCCATCTAAAATACAAGACGACATTTTTAGCAAGCACTTTTGAAATGAAGCACCGGGGCTTTGCATCTCCAGAGGTCACAAGGTTAAGTCTCTGTTTTCACTTCAGAATGAGTTTTAGATGAATGTAATTTATCTAAAACATTACATCTAAATAAATAAAAACTACTTTTCTCTAATTGTTATTTATTGCAGAATGTTTGCATGTCATTAAGCTGATATGTCCCAGTACAGGCCAGCTTGATTCTCTCAGCCCTCAGCTCACCTGACCAGGAGAGGGGCAGGGAGACAGACTTTGTTTCTCCAGCCCTTAGAAAAAGAGCTCAAACTGGATGGGGGGCACATTCTGTGCTCAAGCTGCAGCTTCTCTGCCCAGACAGAAAGCAGGTCAGTGGATAACAATGTCTCTCCCAAAATCCTGACAGATGAAAAGCTGTGAACCAGCATCACTCCTGACTGTTGATGGTGTCTCAATTTTCATTCCCTCAAAAGGAGGTCCAGTAATGAAATTGACTGAGAGCCAGAAAGCTTTTGGAGGCAAAACCAGCATCGCAGAGTGGTATGGCATCACAAAAAGAAGGTGAGGGGAAAAATAACCACCCAAGTGATAAATGGGAACTACAAGTACAAAAAAATGCCAGTATTCAACACAGAGCAATTCTCCTTGCTGCAAAGACAAAGGCAGTTAACCTCAGGCAGTGTTTAGACTATCGATTTCCACAGATTTTGTTCTACCTTCACAAAGCTGCTTGAGATCTGACCCAGGATTTCACATGGACGGGAAAATCCCCCTTGACCACAGGAAAAATTCCTCTCTCTCTGTGCATAAAGACTGTTATTCCCCTTTCGTACTACAAAGTTGAGAAAACCCCAGAGAATGTTTCAGATCCTCGTACTTTTGAGTGAGCTTTTCTTCCCCCCCCCTTCCAGATTCAGATGTTAGTTGCGGCTCGTAGGAAACATTGCTGAAGTCTTCATCAGCACTTCCCTTTTGTTTTTTCCTTCTCTCAGAGGGGAGATTTGATCTTCATCTTGACATGCTGCAAGCCAAAACCGAGCTTCTACCTGGGAGCAAGGATTAGGGCCCACTCAGTTGTGCTTTTTTTCCCCCCATTCTTCCTATTCCAGATGCAAAACACCTTACATCAGCCGGGATGACACAACTCAGATCAATGTGATACTGCAGGTGAGGGCAAATGCTCTCAGGGAATTGCTCAAACAAAGCAAGGGCAGCTCTTTTCAACCAATCTCCCCGAGAGGAAGGGTTTCTGGAACTGGTGACAGGACGTTTTAGCCAGCTCTCGCTTGCTCAAGCTGACAGCAAAATGCTAAAGAGAAACTAAACTAATTTAAAAAAAAGAAAGAAAGGGGGAGGGGAGGGGAGAAGTGCTGGAGTGTTTTCATTTTCAGATACACTCCAGGGCTTGTTCTCTCCGAGGGGTGCAGGGATGTCCTAAGGAGCAGGAGAAGGTGAGTGTGGGCAAAGAGCTGAAGTACCCCGGGCAAGGAGGGTTTCTGGAGGGGGGGGACAATGGGGCTGGATGAGGCTAGAGTGGTTTTGCTGGGGTGCAGGACTGACAGATATTTGTAAGATCAAGTGTGGAAGGGAGCAGAGAGCATGGATTGCTCCAGTCAAAGAGCCTGGAGGCCAAGGCCATGGGGACAGACCAACAGGATGGTCACATACAGGAAGAAAAAGCCTGTATACTGAACCTACCTGTATTTCCTGACCACTCTACTCCATTCTGAAAGACCTTACAGTTTCAGAGACAGATAACTAACAGCAATTTGCAATTTCGAGGAAAATTCTTCATAGCGATTTTATCTCCACTCAGCGTGGAGTACCTTTCTCCTTGGAAAAGGCTCTCATTGGGCGATTAACATCTCTACTCCCAGAACTTTTAATGGTTTACATTACCGTGATGCAATCATGGGTCTCAAACTCATCTAAACTAGACAAATCAACAGAGAAGTGATTGACCTAGGGAAAAAGTTTACAATAATGACACTGCAAACATTTTTTGGTGGTCAGTGATGGTTAAAAATACAGAGAATGTCGTATCCATGCAATTAAATCACAAAATTATCTGCCTTCACTTGGAACTGCTGCCACTCTATAGCAAAACTTCATCAGCTGCAATTATCAGTCCTAAAATAATCATGGAATGGTTTGGGTTGGAAGGGACCTTAAAGATCATCCAGTTCCAACCCCCTGCCCTGGGCAGGGACACCT
>JAOXNH010000002.1:21489892-21501013 GCA_028566575.1 Bartramia longicauda
CTCTTCTCCAGGCTGAACCCCCCCAACTCTCTCAGCCTGTCCTCACAGCAGAGGGGCTCCAGCCCTCCTAGCATCTCCGTGGCCTCCTCTGACCCTGCTCCAACAGCTCCATGTCCTTCCTGTGCTGAGGGCTCCAGAGCTGGACACAGTGCTGCAGGTGGGGTCTCACCAGAGCAGATAATATTTAACCATGTGTCTAAGAACTAAGATACAGTTACAAAGAGAAATGCACAAAAATCTTAGTACTTTCACCTTTACTAAATTAGAATTTTAAAAAATATAAAGTGGACAACAGCAGCATCAAAAAAATCTCCTTTTATAGCTTCAAAGGTCTGTGCAAACATCCTCTGCTCAGAAATGACGGCAGATGAGCTTTTGGCAGCTTCGCTGGGAAGTCTGTGCAGGACATCGTGTCACAGCATAACGAGGAAGGAAGCCAGGAGAATTTAGGAAGAGCACCCAGAAAGCTGGGTTTCGTTTTTGACAGGGGCCCGTAGAGGAGTGTGCTGCCACCCCCCTGCCTGGCAGAGCCTCGTGGTGAAGGGCAGGGGGAAATGCAGACGGATGAAGTAACAGCTGTGAAATCCTGTTTGAAAATCTCAGCCCCATCAGTGCAGAGAACTCGCTGCGCTCTCACACTCACTGGGACAGTATATGCTGAACTTTCAATGAAAACAGGAACAAAAACAACTCTTATTTGCTTTATCTTCGATTTATGCTTTTGTCTATATATTTTTTTTGGTGTCTTATTTTTGTGTGTGTCTGTATTTTGCTTTTCATCAAATTGCAAAGGCTTGAGGCTCCGTGTTTGTCTGGGTCCTCTTCCTGTGAGTTTTTCTCATACTCACACCTACAGTGACGTTACAGGGCACCCGTACAGAAGGTCCTTCGAAGTGCACATTAATACACAGACAGTTTCATGCTTTGGAGCCTGAATTGCCTTCAAAGCACTGGAGAAACAGGGAGAAGGGATGCCAGGGCGATGTCATGATGATGAAATACAGATACTTCTAGCATGGAATTAAATAAGCCATTCTGGACATGTAGGAGTCAAATTTTCATATGACGACTAATATCCTTTTTGTGTTCTTTCTTTAGTATGCCACGTTCATGCAATAACGAGCCCCTAAACTGCGATTACAGGCTTGACTGGCAGGAGGCTCAGCACAGATATAACCTGGGGGAAATTCCATGTGGGAGGAAATGCATTCCTGGTGTGTGTCTGAAGCCGTGCGGACGCTGAGGAAGCAAGGCAGAGAGGAACAGGCAGGACCATCGTTGCCTCCTTCCGTCGGCACGTTGATCACCCCCATCGCCCTTACCCAGCGCCCTCCATGCCAACTGAGACTGCTTGACTTGACAAGAGCGAGCAGAGTTTTGCCTGCAGCTGACTAAGACTCTGGCCCAGGTTGCCCAGAGAGGTAAATCTGAATCGCTGGAAAAATTCAAGGCCAGGTTGGACGGGGCTTTGAGCAACCTGGTCTAGATGAAGATGTCCCTGCTTATGGCAGGAGGGATGGACTAGATGGTCTTTAAAGGTCCCTTCCAACCCAAACGAGACTATGACTCTCTCTCCAGCAGTAAAGTAGTTGTTATATCAACTCTTAAGCTTCACACAAGAGCAGAATGGTCCCTGTGGGTTCAGCTACAACCTTTCTTGTGGGATTTGGTCATCGGCTTCCCCATAGCAATGAATCCGAGTTCCAGTCAGCCTTAACCTCTCCTGGAGAGCCAACAGTCCTCCCAACAGGCTGTTAGCGTGGAAGGTTACAGTATATAGTTAAAGATCTAACCCACTGAAACCACAGAGCACCCCCTCAGTATTTGCCAGGCTGAATTCAGTGGGATTTCCAGGGCTGAGAGGGAAACTTTGGGATACCTCAGAACGGCTAAACAGCTCCCCAGAATCACAGGCTGTATTTTGCCTCCTGCATTTGGCAGAAAAAAGAAAAAAAAAGAATACTTCCTTCTCTTTGTAGCACCCCCCAAAATACCAAAGATTATAATAATCAGAAAGATCGGGAATTCTTTCTTTCAGCTGAATAAAAGCATGGCAAAAAAAAATCCAGGTTTGTGTTTTTTTAAGCCTCAGTTTTTGCTGTCAGTACGTGACATGTTCTTAGCACTGAGAAGAGGGGTTGCTCTTCTGCAGCAACCGGAGAGCAAGGACGCAGAGTCCAGCATTTCTTACCCTTGAGGAAGATGGTTATGAAAATTATTCCCTGTTCTCAAAAGGATGCAGTGTCCAGAAGTGCTGTCCCCACTGGAAGCTCACATTGTTGGGAACACTGAGGGCTCTCTCTTCCCCTGGACAAACAGCCTCTGTAAGGTCACCCGACCCTCTGGACGTTACACGACGACAAAGACATTTTTGGGTGATGATGCAGAAGCGTTCAGGACACACTCTCCACATTATTGGCACTTTCTCTCTTCCCACCACTACCCCGAGAAGTTCATTGTAACACAGGCTGGAGGAGTGTGGGCATCCACATGTTCTCTAGTGGCCACCAGAAGCCCAGATGGGTGCCTGCTGGGGAAGACATGGCACACCTGACCATCTCTTCGTGCTTATTTTTTTCAGTGTGACTTTATGAGACCACAGGGCAATGATTTACCTACAACCCTTCTTCCAGCCACATGGAGCCACCTTGTTCTACGCCCCAGCATCCTGCAAGGTACCATCCCGTTCCTCCGAAACCTGCTCGAAGGAATCGTCTGTTCCGTAGATCCACTGCCCGTATTCCTCGCCAGGTTTCTGCATGCAAGTTGTAATAACAATAACAATTGTTATTAATTGATGTGGGTGTGAAGGAACCATCGCTCCCTTTTATTAAGGGGCTGCTTAATGTTCTGCTCTCACATCATGAATTTAAGGAAAATTACTGAAGCTTCTCACCAACGTAATGATAAAATTCTGCTGGGCCTTTTAAACCGCAGTCTTCTATGTGCTGTTTCTAAAAAATTGGAAACTATTTAAAAATAGTTATTCTGGAGAAAAAGTAAATGGTTCACTTTTGAAATAACATGACAGTATTTTAATGAGAAAAGTCTGAAACTCAGACAACATCTATCCAAAAGGAACCATACCTGTTCCTGATATGAAGAGTGAATAAAACAAAACAGAATTTTAAAAGAATGACATATTTATTCTCTATTAAAAACAGACAGTACATCCAGGTTGAAAATATAAATATCAAAATTATTGCACAGTTACCAAATAGCTTTGTTTGGCAGCAATATTTTACAACATCATTGTGCAATAAAACTCCACAAAATCCACCATGTGTACCTTTCCTGTTTACATCATAAATCATCCTACGACAGTAAGATAAAACCTCATACAGCGATAGGATACGTGCTTTATGAAAGCTGGAAAGAAGGAAAGAAGAGAGAATGTCTCCTAATGCTTCCCTCACACCTTTGACTCGCACAAAGTTAAGCGACAGGTATTTACCCTCCCCTTTGCACAGTCATTTAACCCAGGCAGTTCCAAGTACACACACAAATACACAATATATATATTAAGAGGATTTGTTATAAATAGCTATTGCTTTTATAGGCAGCTTCAAATATACAATCTTCTGTAGGTCTCTGAAAAGTTATTGTCCCAGTTCAGTCTATAAAAAAACCAAGTAAGAGTTCGTCCACAGGCAGATACCTTTAATTAGAGTGTGACTCTGTGAACGTCCCGAAGAGCCTGTCCCAGTGGGTGAAGTACGGAGCGTAGTTTGATTTGAATTTCAGGTGATGGAGATCGTGGTGCGGTGCCCCCCCGTACAAACCAAAAGGCACCAGGCGGTGAGTTGACCACGGGAGGTCGTATCCCGAGTGGTCCTCCACCGACAGCCAAATGTTCACGAGGAAGAAAATCATTTCGGTCAAAGGATGACATCCGAGGAGCACTGGGTTGACAGCAGCAAAAAATCCCAGCCAGAGCAATTCCCATACACTGGAATACTGTGTAGTGAGAGCAAACGTGGACACGTGCTTGTGGTGCACCTTGTGGAAGGTCTTGTAGAGCCAAGGCACCCTGTGATGAAGCAGATGCCACAGGAAGTACTGGAGATCAAAGAGAAGCAGGCAAACTGCTACCTCCAGCAGCACCTCGGGCAGCTCGGGAGCCGTCACCGGCAGATGCACTGGTCTCCAGTACCAGTGGAGAAATGTCACCGGGAAGATAAAAACCACGTGGTGATACGCGCTTTGGATAACGCAAGGCACCATCATCCCCAGAGTCGGGTAGTTCTGCGGCTGGATTTTGTATTTTCTCAGGTTTGGCAGCCTAGTGCTCAGGAAGTCCAGCGCGACGTAGGGGAGGCAGAAAGCCATGTACGCCGTGAAAGAAAACAGCACCGGGAAAAAGGGGGACTTGACGAAGGGCTCCTTTGCCGTGACAAAGTCCCAGAGAGACTGGAGGCACGACCTGTCCCGCCGTCCCGCCGTGTCCATGGCGCAGCAGAGCAGCATTCCCTCCGGCTGGCTGCAGCTCATGCCCATCGCGCTCCCGGAGGGTTGCACACCCGGACAGCCTTTATCTAGCCCCGCTCCGGGGAAATCTCCGCCCATCAGAAATCCTCCTCACTTACTCAGAGCCGCGTTAAAGAGGAAGCTGCCTTTCCTGCAGAAGGCGTTTCAGTCTCAGAGCACGGCTGGCTGGACGGGGTGATCGCTGGCGGCCGCCAAGAGACTTGCACGATAGGGAAAATAAGCAGAGATAAATAATGCAGAGAAACTCAGAGAAAGAGGGCAGGAGCCTCTTCCACTCCGCTTGAAAACCCTGCACACGCTTGAAAAACTGCTGTCTCTTACTAAGGTTAAATTGTGTCGTGGTTTGTTACCCTTTCCCATCACAGGGAAGGAAACACAACCTACCCTTGGTTGTTTCTGTGGCTGCTACCAAAGGTGTGCACGTGCCCAGCCCCAGCTCTGACCCACGGGGGTTGGTGGCAGCGGGTGTCGTGCAGACACCCGGGTTCCTAACCATCCCTCGGGTATACAGCAGGCTAAGGCAAAACCTGCTTCCAGCCTGACTGCACTGGCGGTGACTTATCTCCATCTGCCTTTGAGGTCAGGGTGTCCTTTACACTCCTGTGTCTTCTCCACAGGGAAAAATCCACCTGACTCGACCAGACACAAAATCGAGCCAACAACTTCTGGAGAAGCAAACTATCCCCCGGCTGCTGGGATGAACACAGGGTGAAATCTAACGATGCTGCCGAACAGACAGGTGTTATTGCAGAATGACACTATTCCCCCCACATCCCAACAGTTCCTGGAGCAATGCGGTATGGAAATCCTTCTGCATCCCAGTCTCACACTAAGGTGTGTAAGGAAAGGATCTGCTGGTTGCACCCCTGTCCTTTAAAGGCTCCTCCTGTGCCCACAGTCAAGCTCCCAGCAGCCACAGGCCAGCAGGCTTCACCCCCAGCATTTCCATTTTGCTGGAGGTATTTTGGGGGTGAATGAGGGCGGTTTTGATTTCAGCACTAAGGCATCACTTCTTTTGTGCCGCTAGAAAGAGACCAACAAAGCTCTGAACGTTCAGGGAAGCAGAGCTTTCCATCAGCTTCCTCTGAACTCACCTCTCCTGTGGGTCCAGCCTTTATTCTAATATTGGAAATGAGCTCAACTTCCTGGATGCCTTTATGAGCCTGTTCAGACAATTTTAGGTCTCTGCTATTCAGAAAAGCAACCTGATGGGGGGGGGGGTGTGGAAATGGGAGACAGTTTCCTTGCCTCTCAGTAATTAAGAAAGATTAATTAGCAGTGACCTTTTCTGAACTGTGCTTGGACTTCTAAGTTTGCTTTCAGCCTCACCTCTGCTCTCTTCAAGAGATCCTGCTCTGAAGGAAGTGCAGATTTTGCTCTCCTCTCAGACTCCGGGGGGTTTTCGGAAGCAGTGACACTCCCTGTGCCGTGCCTGGGACAATTGGGAGTTATTTGTTGGGCACAGGTAGGGCACGGCCTTCGAACACCCCTCCTGGTGCACAGACAGTGCAGAAACAGATTCCCATTCCCTGCTGCTGTCAGACTCTTCTGTTGAACTCAGTTACTCCAGGCTGTCACAGGCAGCGAAACCAAAACCCAACGAGAGGCACTAATTTAATGGATGAGGATCCATATCCAAGAGCTGCATTTCAATCTCCTGGTTGTATTTTATCCTGACCTCCATTTCACAATGCGGACATGAAAAATGCATTTGTAACTCAATAATGGCCGAGTCAGAAAATCTGCTTGAGAGAGATGCTTTCTGCTGATTTATGGAGTTACAGTCAGAAATTAAGCCTCCCAGGTGGGAGACGTGATTCTCTATGTTATTAGAATTATGCAGGGACCAAATTTATTCCAGCATGTTCTCCAAATCTGGCCAAGGGGAGACGGACAGAAATTGCTCAGCTGCCCTGAGACGCTGCTCCGACTAATCCCTAACAACAGCCACCCGAAGGCTCCAGGAGTTTTCGAACCACTGCTGCCCATCAGCTAAAATGTAAAGAGCAGGCATCTTGCCTGCAGATTCGGTCATAGAGAAATATTCTTAAAACCCTTAAGGAAAACCCTAAAAACCCCTTAAGGAAAAATAACGGAATTTTGCAGTCTCATTACTGGTTTATCCTACAATATAAAGCGAGGTGCAAGGTGAGGAGAACTTACCTGGGTGGCTGTGGCAGCCCCGAGCCGGGCTCGGCACCCCATCTGCTGGGCTCTGCGGGCAGGGCTCCCCGGCTGGGTACCGATCCTCGGGCATCCCAGAGGGAAACCCCCGATCCTCCAGAAACCCAGCTCTGCCCGTGTGGCTCTGTCCCCACAAAGCACTTATCGCCTCCTTCCACTTGGGTTTCTTTGTGGGCACAAGGTGCTCGGTGAAGAGAAGACAAAAGCACAGGCAAATCCCTCCTGCGCGGAGCTCAGCGACACAACCCCAGCCTTCCCTGCTCAGCCGCCGGCGCTGCCAAAATTCCCGTTACAAGACTCCAAACGGTTCTCTTAAAAAAGCTGGGAGACTCCTGCTGCAGCGTGTAGGTTGAAGGGCACATAGTTTGGAAGGAGGCCCCGCAAAGGGTCTTAAATAGATTCCACATGAGCAGGAGAGGCAAGCACCTACCCCCAGCAGCAGGGCTTAGGTAGGAGCTACACGGCAAACACTGGAGGGGCAGGAAAACGAGGAGAATTTAGCAGGGGGGAAAAGCAGGATTAACCCACTGGAACTAATGTCACAGCAGCAGAGGCAACGCTTCTTTTTACCTCCTCCTCATCTCCCCCTGTTGTACTGGAGATGAGCCAGCATCCCGGTGCCTGCTGAGCCTTTTCCCAGCAAAAGGGTTCTGGGAAGGAGGGTTGGTGACCTGTTCAGGCCGGCAGCGGGACAGCAGGACAGCAGGACAGTGGGACAGCATCCCGAGGCACGGGAGGTGGAGGCAGCCCCCTCTCTCTTTTTAAAAGGAATTATTGTTATGATGGGGGAAAAGCCCACCAAACACACACAATAAACCGGGGGCTCTCACATCCTGACTCCCCTCATCCAGCAGCCGGGCTGGCAGGAGCTGGGGCGCTGCGCGGGTGCGGATCTCAGCGCGCTCCTTACGCCCCCTCCCGGCGCCAGGCGGCGGCTCCGCTCCGCGGGCAACAGCACCCCCCAGCGCAGGCTGCGCGCCCGCGGCCGCCCCCTCAGCTCCCACGGGAGGCTCTGTTAACCTGGCCGTTATGAGGAATTATTTCCCGGGAGTTAACGTGCTCCGGGATAACAAAATGCAGGGTGTCCCGCCCAGGACTCTGGGTTTGGGTATTGACACCTTGTCACCCAGGGGTCTCCTGGTCAGATGCCCTGAGGGTCAAGTCAGAGATCACAGAATTGCCCAGGCTGGGAGGGACCTTTCACATCATCCAGTCCATCCATCAGCCCAGCACTGCCCAAACCATCACTGACCCATGTCCCTCAGCACCACCTCTGCCTGGCTTTTAAATCCCTCCAGGGATGGTGACTGCACCCCTGCCCTGGGCAGCCCATTCCAAGGACTGACAACCCTTTCAGTGTAGAGATTTTTCCCAATATCCATCATAAACTTGCCCTGGTGCAACTTGAGGCCATTTCCTCTTGTCCCATCACCTGGGACTTGGGAGAAGTCAAGACAGCCAAGACAGGCATCGCGTCAAACAGACCACGGCAATTATTAGTTCCCTGCCTCACCCTGTAATTAAATGCTAGTCATGAGATTACCAGAGGGTCCATTAAGCAATCCAATTACCCAGGGGTTAAGGATGTGCCACCAGCAGCTTTCCAGCGCGTCAGTGTTTGAAAGGAGCCTCACCTGGAGGCCTGGAAAATGCCTCCGTCTCACGAGCAGTTGCTACAATTGGGACCTCATTTAAAAGTCTCAGAGAAGTCCCCCAAAACACCACCAACGGCCCTTTAGGCTCAGGAAAAGCCTCTTTCAGGACAAAAGTAAACTGGAAGCACACTCAGCTGTTGTACTTGTTCATTGTACTCATTCTACGGAAGAGCAGTTGTGAAGAACTTGGCTTTCTGGCTTCTGTCCCAAAGACTCACGAGTGCCTGTGAAAGAAGAAGTGCAACACAACGCATCTCCAGCTCCGAGCAGCTCTCACCTTTATTGAAACATCCCAAGCTTAACAAACGCTGCAGCTGGGTCCTGCTGTCCCGCAGCCCCTCGCGGCTGAAGGGAGCCTCTCTGGATTCCGAAGGAAACCTCCCTTCGGCACAGCACGGGAAGCACAGGCGGCTGCTACAGGCAGAAAGCAAACCCAGGTCCTGCTAGGAGTCCTTGCTCAAATATCACCAACCGCTTCTTCCTTAAACAAAGCCTGAGGATTCCCTGAGTCTCAATTAGGAATAAAAACCAAACCAACCCGAATTTATGGCTTACACATCTTTTTGCAATTTTTTTAATTTTATTTTTTTTTCCAAAACATAAGCTTGCCTCAGGTTAAACTGCACTATTTTCTATGCCACGGAGAGAAGGCTTCTTATCCTGCTGGAATTGCAGACAGAAGTCTGGGTCGAATGCAACCACGGCACAGAAACCATGGCCTGGACTGAGGCAACCAGCTCCGGAGATCCTTCCCACATTTGGCACATCTGGAACTGCTGTGCAACCCAGGGGAGCCAAAATCCTCCACAGGCTCAGCGGGAAGAGCAAGGCACCTGTACCACAGACCGTTACGGCTCCGAAGGCAGACCCCCAAAGTGAGCCCTCTCCCCCATCACATGGGGGTTTAGCCCCATTTTGAAGTGGAAAGTGAGAGAAATGGGAACTGTGTTAATACTGCCAGGGCCCACCAGGGCTCCCCAGCACGACGGTGACACGCACCATAAAAGCAGCTAAAAGGCAAACAGAGCTCCAAAGCAGCAGGTCATTAAGGGGAAAAGCCCACAGGAATTAAGTCACTCAAGCTCTAGAATTAATGCTTTGGCTCTTCCCTCACCAGTAGTTTCCTGGGGCGGCTCGTTCCCTAGTGGTCAGTGCAAAGAAAACTAAACACGAGTCCATGACATCATTCTCCTCAAAAGCCATAAGATTCTTTGAACCGCTTCCTCCTGTTCCAGGGATCCGTGAGGGCAAATAACGACCCCCATCCACAGCTGGGGCGTGAAACACGAAAGGCTCCAGGGACACCGTTGAATCAAGAAACACACAGGGATGAAACAGTCCCAAAATCGGAGATTCCAACTGACAGCGGTGACCTTCTCTGGCTTCATCACAGTTCTTCTGGGCAGTGTTGAGAAAGGAAGTCATCCGAAGAGAGCCAGCTTGTACTAATGGCTAAAATAATAACAACGCAGCAAAAAGCCACTAAGTGCTTTTTAAAGTACCAGCACCGAAGGGGTGACGGTGGGACAAGGGGTACATCCCACAGGTACTCGGAAACCGCAGGGATTTACGCACAGCAAAAATGCTTTCTGTTTTAACTGCCAAGCACCCGAGGTGCCGGAGAGACTCCCTGCCCTTTCAGACACGGCACTGCGTTTCCGTGCCCATGATGTACCCCTTCTGCACACAGCCACGCTGCTGCTTCCCGAGCATCGCCCCACCGGGCACAAAATCCACAGGGAACACTGAGGATTTCTGCAGGAGTGAGAAATAATACCGAGGAAAACAAACCAAACCTGAATCCAACTCAGTAGTCACTGCTGGCATTTTAAAAATGCATCATAAATAAGCAAGGTAGCATTATTGCCAGGAAAAGCACGTGTTCCAAAAAGATTAATTCCTGGTGAACTAATACTCTGAAATACTAAGCCGGTTTAGAGATACTTCCTAATCATGTTAATTATCTCATTATACATGCGGTAAGGTGCATCAAGGCCCCAGATGAAATCCAGATGTTCCCACTCTGGAATGTTTTTGTGGTAAACCAGGTTTGTGATCTGGGTGAGCAGCATAGCGATGTCCTTGGGGTCGGCCAGCCAGTCCTGTCCACCCGTCCACACCGCCGTGGGCACCGTCATGGCTTTGATTTTGTAGAAAGGGGGAGTAGACTGAGGGGGGAGGGGGAAGGGAAAACCAAAGCATTAGAAAGAGCAAGTCTTCTGTGTGATACGAGGCTGCAGCGTAACACGCAAGGAGAATGTTCCAGAATCTCATTTCTCTTCCCCTCTTGGGCAGCCAGAGGTGGAGATGGAATCCTGACTCAACAGAAGGTGTAACTCCAGGAGTGACTCCAACATTACAGCACGCACAGCAGGAAAGAGGTGGTTTGGGGGGCTTACAGGACAGCAGGTGGCTGAAGTCTCAGAGAATCCATCCCATTCAGGGTATTTCTAAGCCCTAATCTAATAGTCAGAGTGATTGCTGCTCTGACAGTACGGCACTCACATCTTTCCCAGGCACTACGGTGACAAGGGGCAAAATATTTAGTTGACACAGCACCTTAGAAACAAACACGCACGGAGATGAAACAGGCTGAGGACAAGCAATACACATGAATGGAGAGGGAGACGTGGACCTCTTGAGGACCAGCCCTGAGGAGCAGTGTGCCACCACAGCTCCGAACCCTCCTGACTGCCCCAGAGCTCCACAGCCCTGTCCTTCTGGGGTTTGTTTTTGTTTTTTCCTTTGAAAGGGCAGGTCTCCAGTCTGGTTACTGGGCAACACTAGTGACTCT
>JAOXNH010000002.1:21576724-21587706 GCA_028566575.1 Bartramia longicauda
CGCAGTAATGTCATTTAGTTCCTTTGCTTTGGAGATATTCCCTGCCTGCCAGCAGGAAACGTTTCTCCCCCCCAAGTTTTCTGAAGCAATAAATCTCTTCCCCCTCATCCCCATCCCAGGAGGAGCTGCAGCTTTTGGGCAGTATCCGACACCCGCCTGCACAGCAGCATCCCTCAGAGTGCAAAGTGCTTCAACTCATCATCCCACCACACTTCCCAGCAATTTAATCGAATTTTTAATAGAAGCATTAAGATCAAGAAACTTCAGTTAAAGAAAAGATAACCTTACGAAGTGCACGTGCTTATGTTAAAGTGGATCATGTTTAAGATTTGCCTCTTTTTTAGTATATGTCCCCAGCAATCTGAGAGATCTGTTCCTTGAAATTATGATGAGCACTTTAAAATGCCTCATAAAATAAAGGGTATTCCCAATGTTTGGTGAAAAACAATATAAAAAACCCCACGAACAGAAATATCATCAGGCCCATGCCCCCCACAAAATGTTCATTAAAAACGTGACTGTAAGAGAAGGCAGAAAAACAATTATAAGACCTTCAAAAGCACATTCCCTCTGAGATCTCCTGGGTCACTCTTGACTGTACATAAACATTCTACTTGCCACAGCATTCTGTCCTCTGGAATGAGAAATCACAGCCCTTTCTCAAAATAGGATATGGTGACAATCTGCAGAAAGTCTCCTTCCCGAGTGACACTGACCTCAGGCTCGTGTTAGGGAGAGGAGAGGAGGAAAAAGAGTGAAGTTGCCAAATCTCGAGGTCATTTGCATCCTCCCACCTGAAAGGCAGGTCTAACCCAACTCTGCTTCCGGCAGCGAGAGACATGGGGCATTAGGAACAAAAGGGAGTTAGAGCTCGGAGATGGTTCTCAAACACTTGTGTGTTGCTGGATGCTTTTGTAACAGCTATTGGAGGAGATCTGCGAGGTTAACTACCTCCTATTTTTAATTCTAGAAGCTATATTAAGTCACTACAAAGAGGAAAGATATTTCTGTGGCACGGGCATGGCCAGTAGGTTACATTCTTTTGAGTTATTTAAATCTCTTCCCTTAAATTTTTTCCTCTACTTGTGCACAGCTCTAACTTGCCTGAACTGAAACCGCTCCATTCTCTGGGTCTGCCCTTTTCTTACACTCAAATCCTGCAACCAGAGACTACAAATAAGACCCCAAAAAACCCCAAAGCAGCAGTCTCAGAGACCTCACTATAGATACAGTTATTCAGAGGACAATGCAGAAAAGTTGAGAGAATTCCTTCCTGCTTCAGTATCTCCTGAAACAAGTATATGCCAGTATTTTGCAATCCCGTCATAGTTTTGTCTTGGTTACCACATGGCTACACAAATTACAATTGCAGAAATGCAGCATAAAAGACTTAAACCATTTAGCCAGCAAATAAAAGAATAAAAACAAATTAGGGGAAGAGGTTTTTAAAGAAACATTACAAAAATCTTAAGGCTATTTTGCAAATATCTTGGATTTCAGCAATTTCTTGCTATGAGACTGAAGGGCAAAGCTCCCATCAGGAGAGATACAGCACCAGGAGCTAAGGTAGTAACTGCTTCCTGCTCTCTTGCTCCCAACGGACACCATGGAGCGCACTAAGTCATCACTCAGTACAGGATTTACTTCTTTTGTTAAAGCTCAACTAACAGTGCACAGAGCAAGTCAAAATAAGGAAAGATTCTATATTAACCATGATCTCTCTCTCATACAGAAAGACAAGTCACTTGTCCCTGCCCATGGCAGGGGGATGGAAGTAGATGATCCCTAAGGTCCCTTCCAACCCAAACCATTCTACGATTAGCAGATTTCTGGCCCCTACTGCTTTTCTCTCATCAACCTCACCCTTTTGTCATCAGGAAGGGACCTTGTGAGAAACCAGCAAACAATACAAATCTAGCAGTAAAACACTTCTGGCATTAGTGCAAAAACACAGACAAAACTCCTCGTTTCTACCACCTCCCCGGTCAGGCCACCAACTCCGTAAGGACAGAGCAGGACACACTAATCAAAGGCTCTTTTTCAGGCACCGAGCGTGGAAGGTTTCTTAGGTCCAGCCCGTATAAAAGACATAGTAGGGCTCACTCTGCTTTTTATAGCTCGGTGCTATATTTAACAGCCAATATTCTGGAAGCAGAAAAGCCCCATTACTGCTTGCTTTCATCTACAACATTGATAGCAGACTGAATTTCTGTGTTATTGCAGCACTTCTGGGTTTTATTTTTGGATGGAGCAAGATGGGCATCAATATTCCATGTCGATCCGCCTTCTTTCCAAGAACCACGAGCTCTGCAGCCACCCAACCTCCCCACAGCCCCAGGAGCCACCGCTTTTCTTATTTCTAAACCCAAATTAGGGCATAGTTGCAAGAAGTGTAGTAACCCAGACTTGTGCAAGAAGCCACGACAGAGCCAGGGACACAATTCCCAGTCCCTTTCCCTGCACATAGAACTGACCGCTCTCTATTCCTTTCTCTGCTCACAGTGACTTCAGCAGCAAAACCGCATCAAAAAATAGATACACCTCTAAACATCATAATTTATGTACAATAAGTGTTTTCTGGTGCCATCCCCTGACCTACCACACTCTACTTCTCATCTTCCAGCTGGTCAATCCCCTTCTCCTTGCAGGAATCAAAGTTTATGTGCAGAAACGCAAACCAAAACCGGGAGCTGTGTGGAGAAGCACATTTTAATCGGATGTTTTTCCTACAACTCTTCAAAAAATGCATTTGCAGGTATTTTCCAGCCCTTCACAACCCCTGAGGTGAGGGCAGACAACAGAGCTGACCCTGCTCTGGGCTCCTGGAACTCCATTCGGCACGGTGCCTCTCCAGAAAAGCTTCATGGCAGAAAGTTGTGCTGTGAGAGAAGAACTGCAGAACAAAGCACTACACAGGACCCCGGAGGGAAAATTTATGATTGTTACAGGGAACATATGTACATTCTTTTAGAAGAACCATTTTTCTGCATTATAGCCAGACTGTAGAAATTCCTCTTTATTTTAAACTGTTTTTTTTTTAAAGAAAAAAAAGGAAAGAAAATACTTTGGACCTCGAGGAACTCTTCAGGACCATCAAAAAGAGAGACTCAGGACTTCAACCATGGTTACAAGCAGGTGGAACACAGGAACTAGTGAACGTTTCCCTTGACAGCTCACACCTTGCAACAAAATCCTGAAACCCAGCGGATTTTCAAGGATACACAAAAGGTGTGTTGTTCCTGTGCACAGATGTTATTCTCGGGAGAAAGAAATCACACTTCTTGTTGTGCATTTGCAAGAAGTGCTGGAAAACGGTACTGGCTGCTTGAGTTTAGGTTGAGTTTTTCAGGAGGGGATTTTGTGGTGGTTTTTGTTGTTTGTTTTTTTAAATCATATGCATAATGTCAAACAGCTTTTAGCCATATTCAGGAAAGAAACTGTTAGGAACATAACATCTTGCAAGTTTTTCATTATCAATTACACCATCCTCATTTACTGTATCACTCTGGCTTTTAGATGCCTTCTGGGCATTGCTCCAGTTCCTATTTCTTATAATAGCTTACGGTGTAGCTTTTCCTTCCATTACCTCTCCTACACTTCTCTAAAGATATACTTCGCTTCCCTTATGTTTTGACTGCCTTCACCTCAACCCTGCTTCTCTCTGGGCTCAGGGGAGGTATTCCCCCAGCTGGTTCCACATCTGAGGCTGGGAAATCCCCACTCAACTTCAAACAAGACAATGTCTAACACAAAGGGTATTTTGGCTGAGGCCAAAGAGAATCACACCCTGGCATAGCGAGCTGCAAGGATCTCGTCTTTCTCCTGATGGGGAAAAGATGCCCATTGCTTCTCCCCGTTCCCTCTGAAGAGTGTCCCAGCTTCTCATGGTGATAACAGAAGGTATGATGGTTCCTTCACCCGTTCCCTGGATGCTTTCAGCTCCAGCCCAGCCTACACACCAGTACCTCCAGCCTCCTTGAGCACAGGAGGTGTTACCCAGGTTACTCACCCGACAGCACAGGACAGCGAGTTTATTTCCCTTAAGGTAAATTAGTCTACGAGTCAGCCAGGGGCATTCAGTTCACACCACAAAGCCAAGCCATACAATCAGTAAGAACTGGCACGAGGAAACCTCTCTCCCACAGCCAAGCTTGCTCTTAGAGCATTTTTCTTACAGGCTACGGGGAAGGTGAAGGCCCAGGTGTAGGTCTGTGTTGGTCACAGGCTTCCTTCCTACCTTCCCAAACACTCTTTATTAACCAATTGGGTTTTGGCCCAGGCCCTGCTTTCACCAAAGCCAGCTTTAAAATTTCCATCAAGACAAGTCTGTAGGTGTCTGTTCGGGGAAGGAAAACAAAGATCCCACCTTTGAGGCGCCTCAGTTAGCAGGAATTTAGCAACAGAGCAGGTCTGAGACCAAAGCCTGAGTAGTCCTTTCTTCCCTCCTCCCCCAGGTATCCGCTACAAAACAGAGCGACAGCCCAGGAGTTTATTCCCCATTAGGCTGACAGCATACTCGTGTGCAGAGTGAGGTGTGTGTGCTGTCAGGAAGGACACAGGACAGAGAGATTTATATTACAGGGACACAAGCAGAGAAACCTCTGTACTCAGAGGTGACGTTACTTGAGCATTTACAGAATATGCAGGGTGGCTGGGGAAAGGAGGGAGGATGATCAGAATCAGGCAACAGGTTCATCCACACTTTAACACCACAATTATCTGAAAATAAAATCAGCCAGCCACAGAGAGCAGTCATTTAGAACAGAGGAAAAAAAACAAAACAAACCCAAGGAAAAAAAAACAAACCCTAAGCTGGAAAGGGTCCCTGTAGTGAATTACTTACTGATGCTCTTCAATGAACATTAACTATAACCATCTGGTTGGTAAAATTATTTCTGCGGTCTAGTTTAATGAATAGTCAGTTTTCCTGCTTCTAGGGGAAGCATTCCCATCTTCCAAATGAGCCAAACGATTTGCCAGGCTACTGATGGGCACTGCTGGCAGCCACTCAGCAGCCCAGGAGCCTTCTCCAGGTCTCCCCCACCCAGCACCGGGGAGCACAGGAGAGGGGGGTCAGGCGGCCAAACCTACCTAACTTTGGACATTTACCTGCCCTGCCACGGCACAGAAGACAGGCTTGAGGTAAACAGAAGGCACCTCCCAATTTTGTTTTATTTTTTTTAATGCTCAAAAGCAACAGAGATGTCTAAATCAAACATTTAACTTATTTAGGGATTCAGAATTAGAGACTGGAACAGGCAAGTAACAACAGGATATTTGCCTAAAGCTGCTGTAACCGTAATCTTCAAAGGATTCCTTCTTTGGGATCCGAATGCCGTTTTGCAATGTGTTAGATCTTCTGTCCTACATCTACGCAATCCGGGATGACCCATAAGCATTTAGAAATACCAGGAAAGACAAATAACTTAAAAGCCTCTACATAGGGAAACAGAGGGCCAGAAGAAAAGCATGTTACCTCTACCAGTTTCAGGAATTTCCTAGCTTGTAGCCAGAGTTTTTGGATGAAATTAAGAACATTCACAAAGATACTTTAGTTTTTTCCACATTGCTCCTAAGGCACAGAAACAGGAGCATTTAAAGCCTCCCCCATGTCAGGTTTTACATTACACTGTACAACACTGGAGCCTGCAGCAGCAGGGTATTAGACTTGGCACACACTCTCCACTGGTACAGGTGCACTGGAGTGAGCAAATATTTGACACAGACATTTCAATGCCTTCGAGAGGGCAATCCCGGGCTGTTGTCCGATGTCAATGCACAGCCAGCAGGACACTGAGACAGGCGGCTGCTGCTACAACACCTAACCAAGTGTGACAATTTAAGTGCCACTACCCAGGACACTCAGCCCTTGGAGAGAGATTAAGCAAGCAAACCTTCATGTAATAGGAAGCATTTTGCTTCTGTAACACTCCACGGACATTACCGTTTGAGCCAAGAAATCGGCTGGCTGTAAGAAGAGGTGTCCAAAGCACCTACTCAGGAGGGAGTGCACTTCACTGGCCAAATGCTCCCGACAGCCTTTACAGTGCTTGCTTTAAGCTGCCTGCAAGTGTTGCAGCACACAAGACATGAACTAACACCGCAAAGACGTGAGACTTCATGCCTACATCCACCAGGAACTCCCTATGTGACCTGATGGTTTTGTACAATCGCCAGCAAACCAGCCCCAGTTCCAACCATGGCTTCCAGCACTACATTGACTATTTTGCAGCCAACGTGACAGAGACCAGTCCCTCACTAAACTGCACATTTATCCCAGACAAAGTCAAAGGAGAGAAACACTCAGCTGTGAGAGCCACCACTTCCAGTTCACTTCTACAGCTGTGGGAGCAAGGGATGCAAACCTCCTTACTAAGTAAGCAATTCCAGCTGCTATTTCACAATGAATTTGGGAAGACTGACCGTTGCAAAGGGATAGTCAGTCTCTTCAGAAAGTCTCCAAGTGATTTTGTCACTAGACAACATGACCTGAGTCATCCCCTGCACACACAGAAGGACACTCAGAAACCTGAACAGAGGCCACACTGACCAGCACTAGAGCTCCCCTCCTGCTGTGGTGCCACCACCCTGACACGAGGCAAGACGAACTACAGCTTTTGAGGACTTGACAACCATCAGTAGACCCCAACAGGTAAGGGACTTCCAATCAGCCTAAGGGACGAGAAATCTGGCACTAGTAGAAAATAAATGGAGACATGAGCCCGTAGAGACACATACCCAACAGGCAACTCTCTCTAGTGCCGTTTGTACAACAGCTCTCCAGTCCTCTGTTGCCACCATCAATTTTCACAGCTCACTCACCCAGGAGCCAGGACTCCTGCTCAAGTTCATACAAACAGCAGCACCCCAACACTTCAGATTTCCACCAGCTTCTGGAGCTCCCTGCGGAAGTTAATTTTAAATTCATGGGGACCTGGGACATCATGAAGTGCCTTGCTTCACATGACATACTCCAGAACTGACATCAAAAGCAGCTCCCACTGTCATCCTTCCATGACACCCTGCTCCATGCTTGGGCTTCCAGACTCTGGACTTGACTCCGCTTGAAGACTGATACAAGGGGAAGGGAACCTGGATCTAATCTCTAGCCTGTATGGTCTAATTTCTGGGTTTCCAATAGATATCCAGTCTGCAAGATGAGCACCTGGTCTCTAGGTTGTCATAGCACACCCTCAGCTGGTGATGAGGCATCTGGTCATCACAGCTGTACTCCAAAAAAGCCATTTACTGGGGACGTTTTGCACAGCAATGCTTCAGCAGAACACCCAGCCAGCAGAACGCCCTCCCCTGCCCCCTCCAATTAAGAAACATGACTTGATTCCATTCATCTTAACCAGCTAGGATGGAGAAAAAAAAATGTTATTTTCTCTGCAAGTTTTAATAGAAGGACTCCCATGATGTTCTCCCAAAGTACTTCCCACTGACCCCTCACAAACTGCTCACGTACCGTCCTAAAGTCCTCCTCGAACTTGTAGGCTCCACCTCCCGTGGCACAGAGCGTGGTGTGCAAACTGGAGAAGTTCTTCTCGCTGCCCATCTGGATGAACCTGTGCATGGCGCAGCTGGGGAAGCGGATGAAGTGCAGGTTTCCTTTGCGGCCACACATAGTCAAGTTTTTCAGTTCCAGGTGGACGTCGCGAATGCCAGTTTTACCATAGGCTGTATTGGAGGTCAAGTATTTCCTAATGCTTTTCAGGTTTTCCACCTCCTCCTGCTCCTCTTCTGCAGTAATGTCCTTAGGTTCAAAGTAGACCAGTTTAACCAGTGTTCCACCGATATCCATTCCAAACCATGGAAACGCTAAAGACAAGGGGGTTGGGGAGAAGAAGAAAGAGAAAGTCACTATAAATATAGAGGTGAAGGACAATTCAGTGCAGTCACAGCAGCAGGAGCCGCTCCAGAAAGCTGGTGGTCACTTACGTGTCCAATTCACCTGTATTAAACACCTCCCGAAGGGAAGACTTCATAAAGCTTGATAAAGCCTTAGCTTCATAAAGCTAAGAAAAAGAATCATCTCAAAATACTCTTCTCTGGAGAAACAGGTTTTAATAACATGGAAATATTTCTCCCCAGGAAAGCGTTTTCCTCTTCAGTCAGCACCTCCTGACAGAGCCCATTTACTGCGTTTCACCCAGCCCGACTCCTGACCCCAATTCCTCAAATAGACCGAGGAGGGGAGGGGGAAGGAACAACCCAACAGGAGAAGAAGATTTCTCGAGTCACATTCCTGCTGTGTAAGAGCCACAAGGGCCTTTCCAAGACCAGCCAGAACGTCCACGGTCACAGGGCTCTGTCCGAGGAGCAACACACCACTGTCATGCTGGGAGTCTCCAGGCTCCAACCCACCAGAACCAGCAGCTCTGGTGGGACTACACCACCCACACAGACTAGCAGAAAAAGAATCAGCTGGTTTAAGCTCAATATTTACTACAGACAGTCCTCTTCTTAGAGCACTGACTCCCTACCACACAACTCTACAAGAAACGCCACTATTTGCATCTCAGCATATATATATATGTATTTGCCAGAGCTGGTCTAGGTCTACAAAGCCTTTGTTCTGTTAATAGCAGGAGAAATTCAGCTGAACCAGGCTGCTCTGCTTACATACACACACACATATATATTTTAAATAGTAAGCCAGGTAACTTTAGGAAGCAGTAGGAAGCGAGAAGACAGAATCTATCCACAGGTACTGCGGAAGGAGGCAGCTGGTAACGTTTCCTAAAGAAGTTAAATTAAAAGTACCAAGTGTGTTCTAGCAAGATCCATTTCTAAAATAGTAAACAACTTGGGGCAAAGATTTTAATTAGCATAGGAGCTGCCGATGGCACCGCTCTTCCTCAGGTAATCACAGCTCAGTATGAAGTTACCCAACTTGGGCTGAAAGGAGCTTAGAGCCTTTCACCTCTTACCACAAGGGGCTCGGCATCATTCTCATCCGGCTGAACAATTCCCAGGTCTGAATTGCACAGTTATTAACATGCACACACTCCTCACAACCAATCCTTAAATATCAGATATTTACAACAGTCATTTTGCTCCACTGCTGTATGGCAAATAATCGAATCATCAGTTTCTCCCCACCTTCCCTAAGGCCAAGGAAGGCATCGAGCATAAACTCCCAGGAAGTACCTTGCTTACAGCTCACTTCTAAGGGAAAACCCATCATTACCTGTTGCAAGCTCTAATCCATTTTTCCATGCCCTACAAGCTGCAAGGCACAAAGACACTGAAATGAAGCCTAATTTGAGGTTTGGAAAGATACACCCTATGCAGATGCATGAGAGCTCCCTGAAATGGGAAGAACTTGAAACGAGTGTTTTTAAAATAGGCTTTATCCCACACTAACCTGGATCTCAAATGCTTTTGGAAGCACAAGGTAAATGTTTAAGCCAAAGTGGCGTGGTCCCTGCTGTACCACCCAGCGGAGCTCAGGACACCAGTCCCATTAGCGATTTACACAAATCTTTATTTAAGCTACTGAGCACTTTAATTACCTGTCTCACTGGAACGATAAGGCTCCTCCTCAGACAGAGCTCAGCTGTGCAGGCAGGAGTTTAATCCTAACAGCAGCAAGGTGGGACTGTGTGACACAGCACCAGCCTGGAGCTAAGGGTAACCCAACTTCCAATATTCTACATTAAAGGCATAAAGTCTGCTACAATCGACCTGCTCCAAGAGTTGTTTGAAAGCCGTAGCGTAGATTTGATCTTTAGAGAGGGGAAAGCAGCACCCCATCCTCCTACCAAACACAAGCCCAGCAGTGAGAGTGTTAAGTACCAACAGCTGAGAGTCATTCATAAGTGACTGCCAAGGCATTTACATCTTAACAAGTTGAGGGCTCATAACTAAAGCATTAACAAAGAATAAGCCTCAGAGAAAACAACTATGAAGTTATTCCAAGTCTGTAGAGTTCTTGGGAGAGGTACAGATAATGCTCCCATTTGGAAACCAAGCAGAAATGCCAACAGACTTTTTTTTTTTCCCCAGTTTTTTCTCTGTGAATCGAAGCTCCTTTCATTTTGTCGCGAGCCAAATGCGGAGCTGCAGAAAGAGCAGAACTTTGCTCCCAGAACAGCAGCGATTTTCTTCAGCACAAGAAAAGAGCAGGAGATCAGGCCAGAGTAAGGGATATTGCAGCCACGCAGAGCGGCAGCGCAGCTTCCTCCCAAGCTGCCTCCCGGAATCACCCCCAATGGAGACAACAACTAGAAATTTCAACTGGTTGACCAATTAGGCCAAAAAACAAGTCCCAAAGTATGAAAAAAAGAACGGTTACTTGTGTAGATACAGTCTCCACAGACTTGAGGGAAAAAGGGGAGGGAAATTGTGTGGGGGAGTTGTTTGTTTGTTTGCAGTTTTGTTTGTTTTTTTAACGGGAAGTCCAGCATTTCAACCATAACTTGAGTAAGTGCCCGGCTTCTGGAGTTATTAGAAAGCCAGAAGAACAAGTGGGATTTGTCCCATCCCCACCTTAGGCTGGTAACAGCTACTCAAACCTGTGGGATTTACTAGGAAAACGGAAGACACTGGATATGTTGCAGAAATGCTTTCACAGGGTAAAAAATGCACTTCTTAACTGTAATTGTCTGATAAGACTGTTATGGGCCCATTTCTCACTGCTCAAAGTCAGTGTGCAACGTGCCTATTGGATCAATGCAACCTCTTAGCGTGGAGAAAATAAAACCATTTTACTGTATTGCCACACTGCAGTAAGGTGTGAAAAATACCACCAGTATAAAATCTAGCTCTAGGTCCCACAGAGCTGACACGGAAAGGGTCGAGATGAATCACGCCTTCTGAAAAGCCCAGCATAAACCAAAAGGCTTCGCTTACCTCCTTAAGAAAATTAATTCCCTTTATGTTAAAACTGCACCAACGACTTACTGGTTTGTTATCCACAGATAAAAATCTCCATTACTCCAAAGGTAGCTGCAGAAGCACGTGACGATGCAGCGAGG
>JAOXNH010000002.1:21638491-21649800 GCA_028566575.1 Bartramia longicauda
GAGCATTTTTAGAGAAAAGAAAATTCCATTCCATGAAAACATCACAGTCTGAATAAGAAGTGCTAAAAATCATTAATTTTTTTTAATACAAAAGAGCAAATGAGGATGTAATACTTGCACTACTAGGGACTACGCTGGAGTAAAACTCTGCTAGTATTTCTGTTATCTTGAAACAAATACATTTAATGGTAATCTGGATATTCAGATTTCTTTTTTTGTTGCTTAATCTCTGTCTATGGTTTTGGTTTCATTAAAATAGGAAACTGAGGCAAAGTATCAAACTGAGAGAAAGAAGTGGCTGGAGGAAAAGATGGCACTCATAAATCAAGTGAAAGAAGCTGAGAACCATCGCAACAGGGAAATGAGAAAATTTGCAGAGGACAGAGAACGGCACGTAAAGCAACAAGCAGAAATTGTGAGTACTGGAGGTCCCGGGGGGGTCCTCTAGTGTGAGTCCTCAGTGCCTTTATCAGAGTCACACGGCAAAACCTCGCTGAGTTCTCAGTCAAAAAGGAAGCACAGGAGGGTCACAAAATGAAAAAACCATTAGTACATCCTGGGAGTGAACACCCTCATCCTTCCAATCCCATCACCACCTCCGCTCCGTGAATTCATCAAACCTGATGTGCATAAAACACCAAGTAACTTAAGTTTATATGAATTGCTACTTAGTGAAGCTGAGAAAACATACATTGAAAAACAGCGTTTGTTGCTTGGCCTTTCTAAAAGTGAGCAGAAGTTGATCAAACCAAGCTTCTTTCCAGGTACAGAGTAAAAATACTTGGTCAAAATGCCAGTGGTTTTGCGCCCGTATCGCTTTCCAGGTAGAGCCACTGGTAGTAAATAAGAAGGTGGGTACCTTGCCTGGTCAATGGGCTGTGTTCCTTGCAGGAGACTTGTTGGCAAAAAAATCATGGAATGAGCAAACAGGAGTGGCAGTTCTTATCAAAAAATCCCCTTCACAAAGCATTTAAATACAGATTTTTCTGATTGAAGCATGGCTGGCTTTTGCATATTTGTAGTGACACTAGTTCTGTGTGAGCTTTAAGATCTACCCAGGCTCTCAAGTTTACTAAGGCCATAAAATAGTACTAACAATGTGAAACCAAACTCCCAGAACACTTCAGTGTGTAGAAGTGATGTTCAGTTGTAACCTTTTTTTTCCCCGTTTAGGAAAGCCTCACTGCGCAGCTGGTAGAAAAGGACAGCAATCTTCAGAAGTGGCGTGAAGAGAGAGATAAATTGGTAGAAGCTTTGGAAGTACAGCTCAAGACTCTGGCTTCTAACAACACTCAAAAAGATAAAGAAATAGCAGAACTGAAAGAGGCTGCGCTGCAGGGTGCACAAAAGGTCATCTCTGTTTCCTGTTTCTGAGTGACTTTTTTTGTTATCCATTAATTCTGCAAAATATTATATTGCTCTTTGTGTTTTGTCTTTATTTTTTGTTATTAAACACTGTCACATTGAAGCCATTTGCAGCTAATTTAAAAAAGCTTTATTTGTAACAGTAACTGAAGTTCTAAAAGATTTAGTTGTTCAAATAAATGCTCAGGTCTATTTGGTCCTTTAATTGCAAAGCTGGAATTGTGATAGTTGTTTCAGATTCCATTTGCTGCCTTTTTCACAGCACCACAGACTTCATGAGCAAATGAATGTCTATAGAAGTGGAGTGAAATGAAAAATTTTGCATTGCAGCTTCCCAGGCTGTTCTGTGACTTTTCTTCCCTTTAAATAGTGGCTGCTTGTACATGAAGCCATGGGCTTTTTGTTGAATGGCTGGCTGAGCCTGCAATCCTAACACTGATGCCACCACGTAGTTGTAATGATGCTCGTGTACGCGTTAATGATGCCTTTTGCCAACCCTGCAATTTGTGGTGATTTTGTGTTTATTAGGATAAGGAAACTGACACAGAACTAAGAAAACAGCTGGCTGAGAAAGACGACTTAATAAAGGAATTGAAGCAACTCATTAACCATGAAAGTCTTCAATCTTTGGCAGAAGTACCTTTACCTGAAGGACAAGATAAAATAGATCAGTCTGTGAACAGAGAGGTATGTTTGTATGTATAGAAAATGTCTACTCATGATATGTTGGCAGTAACTTTTGTTTTGTTGTTTTCTCAGCACTTATTTCAGTGACATAGGGAATCTTCCAAGAGTTTGTTTTTATAATTCTTTGTCCTTCAGCTATATGTTCAGTTCTGAGTTCTTGTCCATAGTTTCTCTTCTCCCGAGAGTGAATGTGAAAGAGGGAGAAAAGTACTTTAATGGAATACCACTTCTCTGTACACTATAGAAATTACATACCTGAGGGAAAAGCTTCTTAACTAATCCAGGCTCTAGAGATTTGGAGACATAATATTTGTAGTGTCATCTGTTATGTCTATAATTTGTGTATAAATAGATGTAGTTACATCTATAACTTTTGTATATAAATATACAAATGTTCATAGAGACGATTCTACAGTTAAAGCTGCCAGCCCCTATGGGGATTCACAAGAACAAAACAGTATCTTGCATCCCCACTTAGGACCTCAGCAAAACAATATTTAAAGCTTACACAACTCTGGATATTTCCTGAACAAAAATTAAAAGACTTGCAGCTGCACTGACACTCCTGATTCTGACCCAGCCCTTGTGTGCTACAGGAGCAGTATTTAGGGAGGGAGTTCTCCTGCTACACTGAATTAATGATATATGGCTCCATTGCCAATTAATAAGGAACAGGGCTGAATGGGGATTTCCCAGCAGATCCTCCCCGGCTGCTGGAAGATGTGATTCTCCTTGCTGCAGAACAGAACTGAAGGCCAAACTGCATCTCTTTCCTCTTGCCAAACAAGACACTCTGGGTAGCTTCTGCTGTTTCATCAGCTTGGCTAGTACCGTATGGATAGAGCTTGGGATGTATGAGGGAGGACAGAACAGCACCCAGAAGGGTTACTGCTTTATACAGCTTTTCGATAACACCTAGGAGCGCATCATAAAATTAGGGTTTTGCTATAAAATTAGCTATAGAGAAGAATTGTTGTGGACAGCTGGTAGTGAAGTGTTTGTCTTGAGCCAGCAGCAGCAATACTCCATGTTCTGGAGGAATGAGGAGAGGCTGCTGAAGGGTTATCCCGTGAGAAACTCTTACAGGGGTGAAGTGAACGGGGTAAAGTTTTGGGGGGGAAAGTCAAATAATTCTCAGGAAAGACATAGTGGAGGTAAAGAAGAAAAACTAAAGTGATCAAGGTGTTATGTATCTCCTACCTTCTGAGGAGCTGGCTCTGATCAGGAGAGCTGAGGCCACCAGAGGGTTATGGGGCTGAGGTTTACAAAATCCTGGTTGCGGTGGGTAAACAGAAGGTAGGACTGTCCTTCCTAAAACCCTGCAAGAACTAGGCAGCACTTGGTGAAACTAACAGGAGATAAGTTTAAAATGGTTAAAAATAATGTATTCCTATATGGAGATCATTTTATCATCGCATCGTTAATAGATGTTACTGGCTTAAACTTGTGTTGTGCTTGAGCCCAGGTGTTCATCAGCTGCCTGAGCTTCAGCTTTTATATTGTAGTTTTAGAAAACTCAAATATTTTGAGGTTTGCAGTCTGGCACAATCTTTATTTGTTCTAAACACTTACAGTTTATGGAAAACCAAAGCAAGACCAATCCTATAGATGGACAAAGTATTCCAGTACGCTATGATGAAGTTAAAGAGAATTATTCGTTACCTCAGTGTCCTAGCAGTGACTCCTCGTTAAGTGAGGTTGGTATAAAACTTTGAATTTGAAAATTTTATGTAGTTGTGTGGATTTTGTTAAATGTGGAATAGGGAAGAAAATGTGTCCTGTTGTGTGAACAATTCTCAAGTTCTATTCTGCAAATCCCTTTCTTGATGATCAGGTCACCTGATTTAGTGGCTTTTGGTAGAAATAAAAGCTGTATAAAGTAATAATGGAATAATTATATCTGACTTCAGCTGTGTGCTCTTGAAAACGTATTTCTCAGCAATGCTTATGAAGTGGCTGATGATCAGATAAATCACCTGGAAAAAAATATCTAAACCCTTTTAAATAGATGAGCAATAGCAGGGAAATTGGATTGGCTTTCTTCTGCTGCAGGATTCCTGTGTGTGGCTTTGTCAGCTACTGACACCAACCACTCCCGGGTAACTTTTTGATTGTGGAACTTTATTTATAAACAAACCTGTTTTTTATGGGCCTGCTCCATTGCTGGCAGTGCAGTGGTGCTGGTGTTCCTGCTCCGAACCCTGGTGGTTGAAGAAGGTGACTGCTTTAGGCTTTCCATGAGCTTGGGTCATTTTCCTTTCGGAGGGGAGGGAGGTACCCTGCAGGGGGGAACCAGCACAAGGAGCAAGAGCCCCTCATCCCTTTGGGACCCTATGTCAGCAGGAGCAGATTTCTCACTGCCACCACCCCTATCACTGGGTAGTTCCTGAGCAGCAGCAGAGTTAAGATGAAGAAAGTTATATCAATTCTGTTACTGCTCTGCTCTGTCTCTGCCCTTGAGGAAAATGACTTGGAAACAAAGCATCAGGCTGAGTTTAGCAAGGAAAGCTTTAAGTTCTCTCATCATAGATAGAAATGGTAACTTTTTAAAATTTAACAAAAAAGTTTTAGAAAGTAAGAGTTAAACTCTGCTATAGTTGAAGTAGATTCTTCACTTGTACATGTTCTGAAAGCTAACGCTGGAAAATGGAATGCTTGCTTTGCGATCCACTGGGGAGTGATATACATTATGGCTTTTTAACTCGGTCTTTTTAAAACTTGTTTTTTTAAGAAAATTTCTGTGTGCTTGCAGGACCATTCAGAAATTGTCCTTGACTCTTGTGAAGTGTCCACAGAAAATGGAACAACTAGTCGGTTCCCAAAGCCGGAGATGGAGATCCAGTTCACACCTCTGCAACCCAACAAGGTGGAGGTGAAGCACCAGGGCAGCACTTTACCAGCTACAGTTAAAATGCTCAAGCCAAGAAAGAAACGGAAGAGTGAAGAGATGGATGAGGTATGTTCTAGACCAACCCATAAAATATGTTGTGCAGTTTTTCAATGTATTACTCGGATCCTTTGTTAAAGTTTTATCCCTATCTTCTAATTCTTACTGAATCCTAACGATATATCTAGGGTAGATTGTGACCTCTTTCCTTCCCTCCCTACAAGTGATGGATCTCTGGCCTCTGTTGAATAAAGTCATAGACTTCAGTTTATCCAGATTTATTCTTGATTTGCACTTTCTCTTTACCTTTTCCCTTTCTCTCTCCCTGCTGGTCCAATTTGCTCCAGTTCCTGGCTGTGGTCTGGGGGGGTTACAGACCAGTTCTACGGAATTGCTCCTTTTGGCTTAGGCAATCGTTCATAGCAATTATAATCTCTTCTATTAGGAAATTACAAGTTCAGTCCCTGGGATTAATCAATGCATTTCAGAGTTTCAAGAGCACTTCCTTTGATTATTTTTTCTTTTGGATTTAGAGGGATTATATAGAACTAATTGTACCAGCACCTGACCCTTCCTGTCTTCCATAAAACTTAATTCCTCTGTAATTCCTCCAGTTGTGCTGGGTTGCAAAAGTGACTGTTAAAATCTGTGTAAGTTAATTCATCTGGAATTCAACACTTCATTCTGGAAAAATATCCAGAGTTGAATTAAACTACTTGTGTCTTGAATGAATTTTCTTCAAGAGTAGGGTTCTCTCAGGCTGCTGGAAAAGTAGGTGTGAAAATAACCACCCTCCTGAAGGCACTGGGAAAGTACCAGACTTACCTACAGATCAGCGTATTCCCGCTACCAGAGTCACCCAAGTTGTTAGAGAAGGCTGTTTTACCAGTCCATTTAAATGGTATAACATTTAGCTAAGTAACTTTTTAATTACGTGGAACTAAACTTAAAAGTACCTTATTGCTGTTACTCACCTGACCGTTACTCTTCAATGTTATTTTTGTGTCACTTATGCTAAACAGAAATAGATTATAAAATGCTTGAGTGACTTTAACTGTCCCAAGCCTGCTGAAGACACAATTACTTTTTTTAATTTCCAAAAACTGGAAAGCACATTCTCAGCACTAAAACTAAGGACTGAGGGGAGGAAACCTGTGGTACTAAAATAACTGTGTCCTGTTCATCTCAAATTTTTAAAAAATAAAACAAAAACTCCTTGTATTTTTAGAAACAAGCAAAACCAAATCCTCTCTCCCTTTCTGCCACTGCTGTCCATCGGCATGGCTGTTGGTTATCTGCAGTCTCTTGGCACCGCCTCACAAGAGTTAAGCTGTCAGTAAAAGACATCTTCTCAAGGATGCTGTTGTCACCATGAATTTGAATTTACATTTAGTGAGTTTATTTCACAAGCAAACTCAATAGATTTCTTAAAGCCAAAAGTACAGGAAATAACAGAGAAAAGACAATAGTAAATGCCAGACTGGTTTGACTGTGGGTGTTTCTAGTTCCCTCCCACAAGTCTGTTTGGGGTTTGATTCACACTTGACTGTAAAAATTGTTGTTCTCTCAGGAAGAATCCTAGTTAAAATTTGTCATATTTATTTCCTTAGGATTTTGTGAAAAGTGAGAACAAGAAAAATGCAAAATGTGCTGTGACTGATTCACCTTCTACAAGCAACAAGAAAACGGTTTGGTTTTGTTCTTGTTCTGAAGTTAACTTGGCCTTTTCTGTAATGGTGGATTTGTGAGAGGAGCACACATTCTTATGCAGCAGTATCTTACCCTTATCTATGGAATTGAACAGGATTCTTAAACACTTATTTTACCTTCCTACTAAATTCTATAAGCAAACCAAAGAGAGTAAGTCTGTATTTGCCCAGAATGTGTACGAGCTGCAGCGGACAACGGTTCAGGGGGAAGGATGTTGCATACTGGAAAGTTATGAAGACTAGTTTGAACATACTGTTAGTATGTGTGGTGTTACAGGCAATGCCTTGAAGTAAAACTAAGGTTCATGTCACCTATAGTCATGACAATTATAAAAAGATTATTTTAGGCCTTGTTAAGAACCTGGGTGGGTTCTGAGGCTGGGGAGTAGATTTATTTTCCCATCAGTTTCCTCCTGTTTTATTTATAACTAAAACTACAACGAAATACTCTATAGAAACTACTTGTGTCCTATATTACTCATGTCTTTACATGTATTCTGTGACACTTTGACAAGTGTTTTTGTACTGGGTGTAGAATGAGATTGCCTACGTTGGTAGTGTCGTTGGTATAATGGACAGAGGTGCCAGTAGCAAAGCTCAAAGTGTCAGCTTGAAATAACACTGAAGTCAAATAAAATGGAATTAAACTTGAAGATAAGTCAATTTTCAACTTAAACAATGCTCTTTTATTTCTGTACAGACATCTACCACTCAGTCGTTCAGAAAAGAATACTCCTTAAGAAAGCAAAAATCTACTTCAAGTAAAATGTCGGCTAAAAAGAAAGATGGAACACTACAAAAAATTGGAGATTTTTTCCAAAGTTCTCCTACTATTATTCACTCTAAAGGTTTGTACAGAATAGCTAAGGCTTTTTTTTTCATGTTCTCTGGGCATTGTAGAATGGCTTTTTTCTGCTGTAATCTACTAATGTACATGGTGTGAAAGGACATGTCTGCAGTACTAAGTTGTTCTTTATGAACTAACAGAATCTGAGCCGAGGCGCGCTGTATTGAACCTTGTGGAGCAGAAAAGGCTGCCTTGACTGCAAAGGCCTCACAGTTCTGAAGTTTAGGTGAAGTGTGAAAAGTAGCCCGAGTGGAATGAAAGCACACAGTGTGGAAAATGTGCTTATAAACTTACTGTAAAAGCACTGATAACTGTTAAGCTCAAAATGTTCAAGTGACTTTGTTCTCGCTTACAGTAGAAGAGTTAAGGGCAATTTCAGAAACTTGCCCCACTGCTTTGAAAAAATCAAGAGCTGAATCCAAACTCCAAATCTTACCTCAGAATCATGCAATAGTTTGGGCTGGAAGGGACCTTTAAAGTTCATCTCGTCGAACCTCCTGCCATGAGCAGGGACATCTTCAATTAGAGCAGGTTGCTCAGAGCCCCGTCCAGCCTGTCCAGGTCCCTCTGGATGGCATCCAATCCCTCAGGCCTGTCACCCCACCACTCAGCTTGGGGTCATCCACAAACTTGCTGAGGATGCCCTTCATCCCACTGTCCATGTCATTGATGAAGACCCTGAAGAGTGCTGGTCCCAGAATGGATACCACTGGTCACCGATCTCCATCTGGACACTGAGCACTGTTGACCATTTTTAATACGGTTTGCTTTACTCATTGATTTTGAGGCTCACAAAACCAGTCAGACATTGATTTACAGTATTTTTCTTTTCCTCTAGCAAAGAAGCTGATGGCGACATTAAGTTCTCCTAAGTCTGCAGAACCAGAAAGTGTCAAAGAAAGCGATCTCAAGCCAAAACGAGCCAAAAGGAAACTGTATTCAACTGACATTTCTTCCCCTCTAGATATCCCCGCTTCTTCGGTAAGCGGTTACAAGTCACTGTTCTGTCCACTGTAATGTGTTTTTGTAATCTTGGCTTAAAATAAACCATTAGGGGGACAGAACAAACCTACAGTCTGGTCAAGCTGTGGAAGAGGTTTGAAAGTACTGACACTTCCTCATTCTGCCTAATCATTCCTTCTGGTTTGTTCTTCCTGCTGGTTTTTTCTTCCTTCTGGTTTCCTTAATTTGCTATTGAATTTTCTGGAAGTTCTGGGAGTAAGTATTAGAGATCAGAAGTGAGAGCTGCTTTCACATCACATTTTTCTTTGGACTTTGGTGTTTAATTCAGAAAAAAAGGATTTTTTTTCTATATTCCCAGTATTTGTTGCTTCCTATACTGCACTAAAATGGTCTCTCTCTCCTGGAGGCCTCTGACTGAAAGATAAAAGGCAGATTTCATTCTGAAAACAGCTTCTGGGAAAAACCACACTGTTGGGTACGTGGGTTTAGAAGTACCTCTCATTTGTCTCCGAAGAAATGCTGAGTAACTCTTGAAATACTGTCTTTTTCAGGTCGTTATAGAACAAAAAGAGAAGGAGAGTGATCATCTGATCATCAAGCGACGGCTACGATCAAAACCAGCCAAATGATCTTGCCACGTGTTTGTTTTTCCTGGTTCGGGCATTTTCCTGTTGTATCTATTACTTAATACTTAGTCACCCTCTGAAGCCTGTATATAGATGTATAGAATTGTTCTGATGGTTTCCCATTCTGACTCTATTAAAGCTGAAATACTCTTCAAAAAAGCTGGGCTCTGAATCGGTTCTTGAGGAATGGTGTCTTTGGAAGTGTTAACAATTTACCCATTGTGCAAAAGGACTGTGCCTGTCTGGAATGATTAAAGGTGCTTTCTTCAGGTGGCCAGTGTATCTACTGTAACTTTGAGTGGGGAAAAAAATTAGTACAAGTCAAAACTTGTATATCCTTAAAATCTTTTAAAAGATTAAAAAAAAAAATCTGTGAAGGGACAAAATTAAGGAATTGGCACTATGGGAAGCAATATGTTGTTCATCACTTGGGTGGTTTTGACTGTCTTTTATTTACTCTTCTAAATCACCTAATTTATAAACATAATATTCTTTCTTTGGGGATTATAATATCCACAAATAGTTATAATCTGCTGTTAGAAGTGACCCACTCTCAGACATTTGACATCTTACTCTATCCAGTTCTGCTTAACCACTCTCTATATAGTGGGGCTTCATCTTACTATCAGTGACTGAGTAAACACTTAAAACACTTTTGGTTTCATGAATGTAGCATTTACTTGGGTCTCAGGCAGTGACTGCATTTCATAGGGCTCTGTGGTGTGTGGAGAACAGAACAGTACAGATCATCTTTCAGGAAAAATCTGAAATTACTCTGAAAATGACCCGCTCTTGCCATGGCTGGAGTGAGAGGATCCCAGTAAGTGATCGTTTACTCCAACTCGCTGCTCATGCAGTTTGCTTATCTTGAATTTCTTGAATTACTGCCAGCCTTACAACATTGTTTTTACTTGGATTATTGGACTATATTCATTATTACTGACATTAAAATTGCTTTTCTTGAAAGAAAAAAGTGACATTAAATGCAGTTTAGGTTTAATAACAAATATGACGTTTAAAAATGGAAATCAGTGTTAAAATGGTCATTAGTCATTTCTTTAGTAGAAGCAGTTTCCCTTTAATTTTTATGTGACTGTAGCTTAAGTGTGGACAGCATGGCTGTGAGTCACTCAGTGGCACAAACCCATCGGGTTTTCTCTCCTCTCCTCCAGTTGTATGCTCTTTCATATCTTGTTAATGAAGCAAGATCGATGTTTTGTCCTTTCTAACTTGCAAGTGGCAAAGGAGGCCTGATGCATGATCATTCAGCTCTTCCATTGCTCCAACTTTGTGTCTTCATCTTCTGTCAGTGTGAAGGAGAGCTCAGGTTTCCGTTTCATTAGCTCACACCTGGTGTTGCCATCTTTTTTCTGCCCTCTTTTCATTCTAGTAGAAAAATGTAAAGTCCAGGTGATGGTCAGATAACTCTAATAAATGCAATGACACTTACTAGCTCTTTATGGGTAGGATTTTGTACTTTGACCCCCTCTGTCCTCCAGATCTTCTGTTTTCTCCTCTCTGTGGTCCAGGTGTCTGGATCGATCTCTTCCCGGGCTATGGAAGAGCATGGCAGTGAAGATTCTTACCTTCCGGAGGTGCAAGTTGCTCATCTTGCAGAAGTCTCATAGCTGGGGACAGTAAATAAACAAGGTGAAGCCATATAATGGTCCTAAACAAAGGGACAGGAGTTGGAACATTTATTCTTTGTCTTTCTCTGAACATCTGGTCTGGATTTTTTCCCCATTTTTAGCAGATGTTCTCAGCCAGGTGTTCCTCTTGACCCTTAACCCAGTGTTTTTTCTGAACAGCTTCAGTTAATTTTAGGACCCCTCAGCACGTGCCTGTTTCACCAGATTGTCCCTTCCCTCCTGTGTCACCTGGCACTTGCCAGCGCTGGATCTCAGCTGCCACTGCCCTGGAGGAGGCTTTGATTGCTTCTCACCAAATCATCAAATGCCTCGGAGCTCTTATTGAACCAAAAAGCATTTGCAAGGTAAATGCAGGGCTGAAGGCTGCGGGGTTACTCGATTGTTGCACGTAGGGTTTCTATTGATTCAGATGTGTGGAAAGTGATAGAAATACCTTCATTTCAGAAACCTCTGAAATTGCTGATTGTTCTTCTCCCTGTCAGATATAAACTTTGATAGTTTCAAACAGCTTACGCTTCTTTCTGATTTTGTGGGTAAATAACAAATGACAACACATTTAACAATTACTGTGGTAAA
>JAOXNH010000002.1:21729409-21751131 GCA_028566575.1 Bartramia longicauda
ACCTGCTCTGGGTGGACCTGCTCTGGCAGGGGGTTGGACTGGATGATCTCCAGAGGTCCCTTCCATCCCCATATCATTCTGTGATTCTGTGAAAAGGCTTTAAGTTTGTGGAGCAAACAGATCTCCAGATCAACCTGGAGAAAAATCAGATGACGAGGGAAGTACAGGAGATATATCGTGAGCGTGTAGTAGGTTGATCCACCAAATACCTTAGCTATTTGTTGACCTCAGGAAGACCTGTGGAGAACAAGACAGGCTGGGGCTCAAAGTGAAGGATCAAGGGGTTTGCAAAATTTTTGGGAAGTTCATTTCATTTATTAAAATTCAAGGCCAGGCTGGATGGGGCTTTGAGCAACCTGCTCTGGTGGGAGGTGTCCCTGCCCAGGGCAGGGGGTGGCACTGGATGGTCTGTAAGGTCCCTTCCAACCCAAACCATTCTGTGATTCTGTGACAAATGCTGTGGTGGCCACCATGAGGCAGCCCAGTGAAAATGCCAACTGTCACACTCCAGAAGAGGTTTGGTGACCAAGCTAGAAAGGCATCTCCTACAGATCCAGGCTGTGAGTCTGAGCCTTGTTTTTGGCGTTATTGGTTCTGTTAGACCTCTGTCTGCAGCCTGGGGAATGGATTATCTCAGCAGAAAGCAGTGCGCTGATTTTGTACCACTGGTGACAGAAACTACTGAGAGCTGGACTCGTTATCCCAGTTGGCCACCTAATCTCTTGACTTCTTTTCATCAGCTCTACTTTTTTTCCTAATCCTCTAAAGTATCGTGTGCGTTATTTGCCACTTGGCCTGGAGTGACTCTCCTCGTCACTGTGTGGGTTTGCACGTTGGGTTTGATCGAGGTGACAGGGCTGACAGCTACAGCTGGGTGAGAACCAGCTTCACCTCGCGTGACAAATACCAGCGTCCTGCGGTTCCCGCTGCTCCGTGGGGTGTGAACACCTCCGAAAACTGCCGGATGAGAAGCTCTTCATGAAAACATCAGGCAGAAAGGCAGCTTCGTTAGGCCCGCGATGCTGCAGCTTATTCTGAAACATTCTCATAGTTTCTGCAAGATTCTGGGGAATTTATCAATAGATGTTAAAAGGAACAAAATGTTTATTTGGTAATAACATACTCATCACTGCCTTTTCATGAGGCAGCACCGTGCTGAAAGGTGAGGGATGGGGGGGTGTTACACATGTGTGTACGTACGTCTGTCTGGAATTGTAGATCCCTAATAGCTAAAACCTCTTTCTTAACTCTTTTGCCCTCCATTACTTTTCTCCTAAAACATAAATTTTCACTTACCCTTAAAATAACAGCATTAAAAAACCACATGAATTCTGACAGAGAGTTATCACTGGTGGGGTTTTTTACTTGGGACTTTTAAAATCATTTAAGTTATTCATATGATGTGTAATTTTCCCATTTCTCTTGAAGCTAAGCTTTGGACACAGCATGATGAACAAGGAAAGTGGCAATCTGATTCATCTAAGTGAAATTGTTTCATTGCCTTTGTGAAACGGACGTGCAAGTGAGACCATGAAGCTTAGAAATGAGTTTCAGAGTGTGACCATTGCCCTTTATTTTAAGGTTTGGGGTTTTTTTTAGATGAAGAAACAGACAGGTTTTATTACTGTTCTATTAATCATCTCCCTTTCTCACTAGGTCCATTTATAATATTATTTGCCAGTGTCGTTTTGACTTCAGCCAAGTTTTTATGTCCCTATTCTCCTGTAATTCAACCAGAGCTGGTCCATTGGCCGTTGGCAGTAACTGCCCCATTTCACATCAAACGCTGAAGTCTAAGCAAGTAACAAGCGTTGCGGTGTCACTCCCCTTGGGAAATAAAGCCAATTATAGGACTCCTTTTGTTTCAAATGCAGAATTCACAGTGATTATTTTTATCGGGGAAGTACTGGAAAGAGTCTTCCATGAAAATGTGTGGTTCTGGTGCTTTCTCATGTAACTCCAGGAAATGGGAGCCGTCACGGCCTGGGCAGGGGCAGCAGAGATTTGGTCACACCACAGGTCAGATGTGGTTATCACAGATCATACAGCTATGGAAACAAGGCAAGTGCTCATCCAGATGCACCTTTAAAGGAGACAGCCTTTAGGAATGGCATATCCCACTGCTTTGTGAAACCACAGAGTTTAGAAACTCACAGGGAAAATTAATATAAGAAGCTAAAAAAAAAAATAAAAAATGTTCAGAGGTGTATTTAAGGAACGATGCCTTGAGTCAGTTTTCCCTGGGACAAATGGTTATCAACACTTGCAAATTTAATTTTTGTCAACTCAAAGGGGCTGGTTTTAATTATAACCAAACATTGGTAGAAATAATACCTCTTAAACACATTTAAAAAACTGAAACTGAAAAAAAAAAAGTTGTACTGCTCAGTGTAGTCTGGCCAGCCAGGCTGACAAAAGCAAAGTGCTGTGGAAGTGCTTCAGCCGTTTATAGTTACTCAAATCCAAATGAGAGCAAATTGTTATGAATTGGCAGATCATGATAACCACATAAAACACCGCCATCGTGTTTGTAAATTGACTGTGGTGTAAGGTGGGTGCGTTCTAATTCTGTCCCTTACCTTTTGTCAGAGGGTAACTGAAGGCAGCAGCTTTTTTTGAGGGGTTTTGGGGAGAGCAAAGCCCGTGTGTGTTCACAGGCAACCAGCCGTTCACTTAGTACAAAATAAGACTTTTACAAAAACCGGTCTTTTATTGCTGCCTTTCTCCGCCCCACTCCAGGTGTGATGCATCCCCCTAGCACAAGCATCCACACAGCCACCATTTGCCTGAAACCCTCTTTTTCCAGTCCAACAAAGTACACTGGGTGTCACTGACGAGCCCTGAACCTTAATACCGATGTTACGATGCTCAGGGTTGGTAAACGTGAGTGAATGCTCTTCCACATCCTTTGACGTGGTGGCAATCTGGACAGTGCTTTATCTTTGAGTTTTAGTTGCTTTTTAAATCTTTTTTTCCTCACCCCTTGTGCCAAACTCTTATTGCTGAAATGATTTGGCTTCCTCAGGCAGAAAACTATTTCCATGTGTATATAGCAGCACTTTTCTCCATAACAAACAAGCTGTGGCTCCTTCCGATGGAAATGTATTTAATGCAGTGTATTGAGCTCATTGAGTATTTTTAGCACATTCCCATCAAAAGAAGATGAAATACATTTCATAAATTGATCCAGTTCTTCAGGAGCCAATTCCTCATTTTTCTTCTTCCAGTTCTGGCTCGGCTTTTTCTGGCTGCTTTGATGCGCGTTTGGTCATGACTCTTTTTCCCTGGAGAAATCAGAACTTCTCCTGTTTTTTAAAAAAAATGGATGAATTAGACAAGAAATGTCCTGGAGGAACTAAAAGTCCTGATCCAGGTACCACTGAAATAAATGGAAACATTTCTTAAGAGGCAATTAGATAATGGCTAACGAGGTGATTCTCAGAGGGCCCGTAGGGAGGAGGAAGCCAGGGGAAAGTGGAGGGTTCTGGTCCCTTGTTCTCATCCCGTTTTTGGGTTGCTGTGAGAACTGAGGAACTCCCCACAAGTTTTACCCAATTTGGTGGCAGAAACCCAAAACAACTCCAGAAAATGTATCTGGATTTATGGAGAGCCCACGTCTGGCCCAGGCTCTGGTGGCAGCAGAGCCTACGTGAGTGTCACTGCTCATGGAGACCTCACATGTGCCAGGGGGGAAGGAGCCAGAGCAATAACGAAGGCTTCTCCCTCATATAGAGTCACCTATAGACAAATCATTGCCACAAAGGCTTTGCACGGAATATACACCTTAGCTGCAATGACATTGTATTTATCCCACCTATAACACCATCACCCTAATTATAATTAGGGTAAATTCCTGCCTCTTCTCCTCAAGTTTGGTGATGGGAAGAAGTGACCCTCTGCAGTACCCAGGCTGAAATGCTGTAACAGAAGCATCTGTGGGATTCCAAGAGAGGTTCTCGGGGCATCCCAACGTAGTTCTGCCTGGCTATAGATGCACCAAGGTCTCCTTTGGCTCGTTAGAGGCTCCCTAATGAAATGATGGAATTACACCACTGGAGCAACCTGCTGCAGCGCTCCTGGTGCAAGTCTCCATTCATGGAACACGCAAGGGAAACGCTCTGAAATTGACAGTAGAGTGGCTCTTACTCCGTTTGGAAACACCCCATTAAGGAATTAGTTTCTGTATTTCTATGAAGCGGCTGCAATAGTTTGACTTTGTGCTGTTTTAAGGGTTGGGATTACAAAGAGATCGTTGTTTTTACCGATTGGGTGGGGTGGGTTTGCTTCTGCGACTATCGTTGGGCAGCAAATCTTCCCTTCATTTGCCTCATTTTATCTTTTCCTGCAGCCATCTTCAGGTTTGCCCCAGACCTGCTGAAATCCTGCTTAGATTGGCCAAGGGGCAAAGTTTTCTGCCTTAAAACACAGGTTCTCCAGCAGGGCTGGTGCACTGCAGCCGCTTGCTTTCTCTTCTCTCTCAGAAAGTAAAAATAAGTACACTGTAAACATAATTTTCTGGAACTAGCAAGACCACACAACTACTGAATTAATGAAATATCGTTGCTTTTGATGAAGCAGATAGAAAACTAAAAGGAAAATATTTATTCACTCTGGTCTGTTGGTTTATAAGAGTGCGTTGGTCTCTTCTGGAAGCTTTGATACATCCGCGTGTATTTTTTTGGCTGAAATAACTTGACTGGTTCTGTGTGAAAGATCACAAATGACAGAAATAATAATCTGAATCAGTAAAGTCACAAAGCTACAAATCATCCCAATATTATCCCTTGCAGGAACCGTATATCAATATATTTAAGAAAACACAGCATCTCAGTGGGTTGTTGGTTTTTTTTTTCACTTGCAATGGAGAAAAATTAATCTGGGGATCGTAAGCATCTTCCAGTTTCCAGTGAGTAGAAGCTGTTCTGCCCCATTGGAGATACTGCCGCGTGGGAAGCGGGGCCAGGGGAGGCAGGACAGCGAGTCCAGGGAAGGGCAGGCCCCTTTGGCAAAACGCTTGGAAAGCGCGTACAGAAAACTATTAATTCACTTGCAACTCATGCAGAACCCACTCTTCAGTGGCAATCACTACTTAAGAGATTAAAATCAATAAAGAGGGATGTAAGCTTGTATTTCTTGAAGGCTGCAAAGATTGCTCTTTCAATGCGGTGTTTCTTAGGCTAGTTTTTTATTTATTTACTTGAGCCCTCCTCTTAAAATAAATCCAATCCTGACATTCCTACCTCCTCACGCTTTGAAATGAGGGCTGAGTGCCTTGTATTTCGTTGCTTTTACATCTCAACAGATCTTACCTAAATTCAAAATTCACTTTGTGCTGCTATTAAAAATTAAAAAAAAAAACCAAATAATAGAGTTTTGCTAAATCCAGAGCAGCACTGACCTGCAGAGCCCAGCTCCCCTTTGAGCCAGGAGGTAGAAAGTCTTTTCACTGGGATTGTGCAAGCGTATTTTAGCAAGGTTTGCCTCTTTATTCTCAAAATCGTGGCCTCTAGGTTTTAGCATGTTTTAGCATGTTTTCCCAAACATCACTCTCCAGTCACAACTCCGAAACTAAGAACTGCTTCCATGTCTGCTTCCCATATTTCCGTCGCCTCTCTCTCTCTCTGCCCTCATCCCGTTGGTGCCACATTGTCCTACCCGTGCTCTGCTGCCTTGTGGCAGGTTTATATTCCCATTTTTCTCACGACCACGTCTGTTTGATTCACCTCCCTCGCCTTCTCCCAGAAACAGGGGAAAGGACACACAGACCAAGGGTGCAATCTCCTTTTGGGTTTGGTACCAGCCCGTACCAGGCTGATGATGCAGACCGTTACCTCTTTGTCACATAAGTACTGAATTACCTTAGTTTTAAAAACTCCTACTGCTGCAGTTAGGTATTTTTATGCAGTTCCATTTGTTACCCTCTTATAAAGGCCTGTTCTTGAACTCAAGCAATTATTTCCTCGTGCTTCTTATCTAAGCCTCTTTTAGTCAGAATTCTGCCCGAAATTCTCCTCTTCTCAGCACCACGTTACCCGTGTGCTTGGGCAATGGGACGCCCTTCTGAGCTTCCCAACTTCTTCCCTTTTCCCCCCAAATACAGCTCCATCTCACAGCAGCCCTAACTGCCAGTGAGCTGGGTTTTTTTGACTATATGAAGAAATTTGGGGTTTTTCTCTTGTTTTTCCTTCCTTTCCAAACATCCCCAGGGACGGAAGGTGGCCGTTTATCTCCAAGAGCTTCAGGAGCTGACACACAGCCCCTCTCGTGCTCTCCTGGGCTCTCGCCACCTGAAGCAGATGGCAGGGGAGAGGTGGAGTCCCCCAGGATGCTTTTCCTCAAGAAAGCAATTGCTTTTAGTGAACAGTTGGGCAAATGTCAATTTCTGACTCATAAGACATATATTTCATTTTTAAAAAAAAGAAAAAAATCATTATTTGGAGGAAACACAACTCCTCAGACTTTCCTGCAAAATAAAAAGGGCTGAAAGTTTTCCACACAGAATTCTGAAATCCTCATCGGAGTTTTATAATCCCACTTGGAATCTTCACGGATACTTTTATTTGTACATTCTCCTATATGTCCTCTCCCCGGGAAAAGAGCTTGTGGATATTCCAGGCCAAAAGCTTTTCTTGTCCTTCTGTGCATAATATTTTTGGAATATTATAAAGAAATCGGACTGTTCCAAATCAATTTGAAACTTCTTTAGAAAACTTTTGGAAGCTGGGATGTAGCCTGTCTCTTGTGATCACAGAACTATGATCTTTCTCTAAAAACTGTCCCAAAATGTACTTCCTACCGTATGTATCCTAGTGTACAAACCTACCTAAAATTGCTTGTTACCAAAGTGAGAAGTAGAACCACGTACTTGGCTGAGCTGCAGTGCTGGGGGAAACAGCTAGGAACAGTAAATTATCTTGATTCTTACACAAGGCAAAGCTTTAGATAATTTTAAGCAGAAGTGATGACCAAAATCAGTTTGTAAGTATAAAGTCCAGATGTCCCTGAATCTCATAAAATCTTTTCCTTACTGACTTCAGAAAGGCAAGAAATCCCAAGAACTAGAAGAACTTTCAAACTGACAATAAATGAACGACTGAAGTGGAACAAGGACTGGCCACACAGAAACTCCTTGAGCACAGGTAGAGTCTCCATCCAGATCAGAGAAGGGCTCAACCGACAAAGCCAAGAGAATTAAAGAAAGAAAAGATGGACAAAGAGCAGACAGCCCCTGATAAACCCATAATCAGATGTATTTGTCATGTCAGCAATACAGGATGAGATCTTTACCTGGGGTAATTGGCACAGCAGCTCTCAGCTAATTGCACTGCCTGACACCATGCAGCAGTAGGTGTTGGTCCGTGGGACTCTACTCAAACTCTCACACTCCCTTTGGAAGTGTAACACACTCTTTCAGTGCCACAGCTGCTGTGCAAAGGCAACGATACATTTCACAAAGTTGTTTATTTCCAGTCAATCCAGTAAATTAATATTTAATGGACAGATGCTTTTTTATAATAAAGAGTATTTCTAGGCAATATAAATTCTTTGTTCCAGCTTCTTCTCAAACGGTTTATTTTTATAATAACAAAGTGGAAAGCATTGAATTATACTGAACTTCTCACCGTTCTCAGGTCTTTATTACAGCAAAAAATCCCTAGGATACAAGATGCATCCAACGAAATTCAGACCACCTAGAAGTTGTTTGGGGCCAAGGGCCAAAGAAATGGATTAGGCCAACTGTGCTCTTTCCTCACCAGCAACTCAAACATCCTGCACCCCCTTTTACCCTCCCCCTTCCCGGTGTTCCTCTTACATCCACCTTCTGGAGATGGTCCCCTTGTTTCTCCAGGCTCCCTGGGGCTGGTGGGCTGTACGGGAATTAACCTCGCTACCTTCCAGTTTCTTGGTGACTGCACTAACAGTGCTCAAGACGCCTGATTCTTCCCGTAACTCTTCTTTCAAACCTGTGGGGAAAAAGCCAATGTGCTAAGAGAATAAATTACTGCATTAAAGGATTGAGTGACCTTACAGAACAAATTCTGGCTTTTCTGCAAGCTTCAGAGCCTCGTGCATCCCTGCAGCTGAGAGTTTCCGGTTGATGTTCCTGTATCGGCACTGCAGGAGGTTGCGATAAGTTGTCCTTAGGTCTCGGTTGAAGAAGGCGTATATAAAAGGGTTGATGAGAGAGTTTGCATAGCCCAACCACAGGAATGTTCTCTCAACCCAGAGCGGGATACAGCTGCACGCCGTCCCGCAGATGAAGGGCCGGGCGGTGGAGAGGAGGAAGAAGGGCAGCCAGCAGACGGTGAAAGCCCCAACAATAATCCCAAGGGTGGTGGCAGCTTTCTGTTCTCTTTTAAAGATGGAAATGTTCTTCTTGTCGTGCTTTAGGAGCCGTGAAAAATTAGTACATTCTTCAGCTTCTTTGTGCAGTTTTATGACTCCGTTCATAGAAATCCCTTCCATTTCTTCCGGGCGGGGAAAACCAGCAAACTTGTGTTTAGCAGCACTCCTCTTGGCGGCTTTGTAAATCTGGTAGTACATGAAGAGCATCACCGACATGGGGATGTAAAACGCAACCGCCGTGGAGTAAATGGTGTAGCCAAAGTCCTGGCTGATCAAACAAACCTTCTCATCGTTCACGTTTTGGGCCCAGCCGAAGAGCGGGGGCAGGGTGATAGAGGCAGATAAAAGCCACACGCAGAGGATCATTTTGGCCATACACTTCCCATTCTGCCTCACGGGGTAGGTGAGAGGCCTCGTTATTCCCAGGTACCTGGAACGACAGCGCAGAGTTACCGTACGGAGCAGCCGTTGGTTGGTTCAGTCCTCTCTCCGCACGTATTTCAAACCTGTACAGTCACGTGTCTTTCACTTGAATATTTACAGCACTGATATTCCTTACACAAAGTCTTTTATTCTAGACAGAAGTCTCCCATCAGCCACAAAGGACTGGGAATTTAATGAATTTGTGCAAGCTTCACACAGATAATGATTTTTTTGTTGTTGTTACTAAGGAAATTCTGAAACCTAAATTTGGCTAATTTAGGAAATCTTGGATTACAGATGAACCCTCACTCCACAAAACCTACCACTGTTTGTATTGAGCACATGGTGAAGTTAAAACAAGCACACATTCATCCTCCTCTTCATCCTTGCACATTCAACAGTTGTGACGGTGCCCCCCAGTAAACTGAGAGGATGAGTTGTCTTTCTTACCGTCGTGTTTCAGACAGGGATAACAAAGGGAAAACTTATGCCAAGAGCAGATTATTTCAATACTACGATAATTCTTTTTATCATCATTTAATTAGAAAGAAATCACTTTTACTCAACATTCAAATTTCTACTGAACAAACTAACAATCTATCACAGTATCAGCTCAACCAGACCTGGGAAAAAACATAGTTTTACCAGAAGCCAAGTATAAAGCAGTAAATTGTAAACAGACAAGAAAGATGTTTATAATGTGTCAAGTCTTCACAGGGAAAAAAAATGAAGTCCATTGACAACTTCTACATTTCCTAAGCTGTGACAGCTCAGACCATGTATTTTTGTTCTAAATAAAAAAAATAAATCACTAATGCCCTACACAGTTGGACAGAAATACCATACGTTTGTGCTTATTCTCAACTACAAAAGATTATTTCCTCTCTAACTATGGGAAGTTTGTCTTCCATGGAATTGGATGCTTTTTTTACACCTAATATTTTTGCTTTGAAATCTGGTTTCTGCTCAACAGGAACCTACCCATGAGTTACAGTTAACTTCTCAAATTGTTCTTTTTTTCCTCCCCCCAAAAAGAAAGAATTTTGAGAAAAATCGGTGTGACTCACTTTGCTGCTCGTAAAGGGAATGGTTTCAAACTGGGTGCCAGAACATCATTTTGGTTTCAAGAGGTATCAGCCTTTAGTTACACAGCGCAGGTTTCAGGGGGTTACAAACAAGAAATACAGTAATGCGATTAAAAATATAATTTTGAAGCCTTTTTTCCTCTGTATTCACCTAGCAAATCAAACATGAGTATTTGCCTAGCTCTGCAGAAGGCTGCATTGTTGATTTTACTGCAATGCAGTAAATTACGGGCAGCGCTGCTGCTTTCCACGGGAAGCCAGGTAGGCTACGGTTTCGGAAGGATACAGCAGCATCCTTTCCTGGGCTGCTCTGAGGACCAACAACCATCTCTCTCTTAACAACATCATTGATTTTATGTCAAGCGTTACGTGAGGGACAGGAGTGGTTTGTTGTGCCCTGTTCTCGACACAAGCCCCAGTACATCCCAGCCGGAATTGTGCCCATGAAGCTGTGCCTGGTGGGGCCAGCAGCCGAGAACAGAAATTGAAATGGGCTGGGATTAGAGCAGTGTGAGACATGGACCATAGCATTGAAAAACTCTGTTTCTTGTGCACCTCGCTTCACCCACTCTGGCAGCTGTGGGAATGCTGTAAAGTCTGCGGAGATTTTGGGTTTTCCTGGCTAAAACCGTGCTCCCAAGGAGCGGAGGGTTTTCCGAGGGGCTCCAAGATATAGAAGAGCGGGGTTAATGTGGTAAAATTCCGGAGTTTCCCTACCCAAGGGACACATTACTCTGCTCTAAGCGATGTAACTGCAGCCAAGGGTGGGTTATAGCTGCAGCCCTCCTGGGATGAGAGTGGCGCTCCCTCAGAATCCATCTGAAAGTGCAGGATTTAGCTACAAAAGAGTTAAACACGTCTTCTGTGCAGAAAGCTTACCTGTCACTTACAATGTGCTGTTCCAAAAACATCTTGAAAAAGTTGGTCCGTGTTCCTGAAGGGTGTATTTTTCTAGCTATTACCCAACTGGTCATTAAAAATAACATGATTATGAGGTGAGCCTTATTATGCAGCTAAAAAAGTGTAACTGGATTTCTGTAAAAATCGGATCTGTGGGGCTGCACGCTCCGAATACCGACTGCTGCCTTCTCCTGCATCACAACGTCACAAAAAGAATCCATGAAAGCAGAAACTATACTGAAAAGAATTAAAATTCATTAGTTTTGCCCCGGCACTGCTTTTTTGGAAGCTATCTGAGCTTCAAAATGCTATTTGAAATTAAAATACATTAATTAACATAAAAATACACCAGCATCCTCTCTGCCATATCCATTTTGCTAAATGTAGTGTGATAGGGGAAAAAAGTCAGCAAGAACAAATGAAGGGACTTTATCTTTTTATCTCTCTGTATGGAAACCATTACCCTGGAAAACTTCCTTGCAACTTCAAACTAATGTAAATGACTACTGCTGTCTGATACAGCAGAGTGTCCAGGATTTAATAGATTCACAAACTTCAAAAGTATTGTCTCAAATTCAGTGCAGAGATATGCTTTGTAATGCTCAATCTTTAATTAGTACCTTCCAAAAAAAAAAAACCAAAAAGGCTAAAGGTAGATCAGGTGAACTGTACACGGTGTTGGAGTCTGTTACACCTTGTGGCTGTACTGCTGGGAAAGAATGAAGGCAAATTCCCTAAAAAGCCCATTTCATGGGTCTCAGCTACCCCCATAAGAACGAAGCGTCTCAGACTTGTTCCTCTGAGACCTGTTCCTTTGATGTGCCACAAGGGTTCATTTTGATGCTGGGGGGGCGAGAAGCCGTGCCTCAGCTCTCACTTCCAAAAGCAGGGCAACGCTATTTCCTACCCTTCCTTCTCGGAGGTTCTTGCCTCCATGGTTGTGCCGGACAGGACCTCTATCCGAATCACATCCAGCATACTCCAGTCCTGCTGCCACTCCAAGAGCAAAGTGGAGAAAAATGAGTAGGGAGAACCTGTCACTAGTATCTAGAGGATACGACAACAAAAAGAGGTGATGGCAACTTTTTCGGTACCACGTCACCGAGATCTGGAAAACAGCCCCTTGCTGGAGGAGCTCACAATAAGAGCAGAGAGCACAGACCAGAGAGAAGGCAAACGGCGAGGGACAGGGTAAACTTCTTCTAAACCCAATGTGTGCAAACGTGAGAGCACATCCCCATTCTGGGTTGGTTTCTTATGAAGGTTTTCATTAGAAAGTTTTTTCTTCTGTAGTGTCTCCTCTTCCCCACCGGAGGATCAGCCGGCTCTGTGCCGCAGTCCCATTCCAGTATGAGGGAGGAAAAATTATCCCTCAGCATCCTCTTTCTGGAGCTCTGTTCACACGTAGGTGGGGGGTAAAGAGCTCCGTCCTTCGGGGGGGACCATTGTCAGCTACTGTGACCCGTCACCTTCTGCCACATTCACCCACAAAACACCAACAATGGAAAAGGTAAATGAATAAGTCCTTTTTTCTTCCCCTTAACAAAAAGCTGGCTCCCTGTGATCTGCTATTCTTTCCCAGTACCTCTAAATTGTGACCATTTGATGACAGGCAATTGTTATAGACAATTTAATGTAAAACCATTACAGACGTATAGGCCTGCTCCTGAGATCATTCCATTTGTGGGGTTTTTTTTTCATTGTGGCTTTTTTGATGCTGATGCATTACAACAACCACACAGGATTTTTCCTTTATCCTACAGGGCTGAAAGTCTCCTTTGTCACTGGAACTTGAGCACAGGCATTTCTTACTGCAGGGTGCTCAATACATTAAACATTGCAGCGAGGGCTGAGACACAACGTGTATGGAGAGGAGAATGGGACATGGCGTAGGGCACAGGCACCCGCAGACCTTGCTCTCTGCTTCCGGCACATCATTCTACCTTTCTGGGACTCTATTCCCTATTCACGTGGTCACCCACTTATCATCCACCAGAAGAACTTTTCAGGAAGACCTGTCTCATCAGCTTCATGTGAATAACTCAATTACTAATTCTAAAGGTCTAGAAGAAGATGCCAGTTCTCCCTCCAAGAAGACAACAAGCGGCAGTGCCAGCCATGGTACCATTTCAGGTTAACCAGGCATTTTTGTTTTTACTTTATGGCATGAACCTGATTTTTTTCAGCAGTAGAAAAGCCCATTTCCTTTTCTGTTGTTTGTTCCTACCATATCTGTCATATTTAAGCGGTAGAAATGGTGAATTGTTCCCAGCTGTACTGCACTCTTTGAGATGGCTCTAGTCCTCCTACCTTTTGAAATATCCAGAAAGCAAACTGAGACTTAACAACTACTTCAACAATAGAAAGCAAATAGCAATAGGATGGCCCGATTTGGGATCCTGTGTCCCAAATCTTTATTACATCTGTTCTATGGCTAAAAGAGAAATTTAAAAGTAGAAGGGCTTGCTTCTCGCTGTGAGCAAAGTCACAGAGTGATAGAAAACCTAATGGCTAAAAGCATTAGCACTGTTTGGAAGCCTCTTGCCCCACTCGGTGATAAACTGAATGCTCCATGGCATCAGGATCACTCATACCATGTTTGGAGCGCACACGTGTAATTCCTTTGCTTCTGGTCCCCGTGTACTTTACAGGCAGACAGAATTCCCTTTGAATTAGTCCACGTTTGTCCCTCTGAATCCACTGACCTGAGCTAACAGACAATTATTCCAAAAACAGATTAGCATCTTTCCCCGTCTGACTTTGCTTTCATGAAGCAGATTGGATTGCTGTGGAAGGGAGCTGGAAACACCCTACTGGAAACGACACAGATGTGCATTATAGCTGTTTCTACCAGAAATCTTGATATATTGCTCTGTTACCATTTACCATCTCACTAGGAGTTGCCCTCAACCTGAGGCTCTTTCAGTTCTTCCTATTTTTGTATTTTAAGAAAGTCATAAAACCGTCTCATTTCAAAGACACAAAAATGCTGACTTCTTTGCTTTTGTGCTCTTTTTCTTGCACAGCCGCTTTCCAGCTTCAATACCCGTCTCCTTGTATCAGCTTCTGTGCCAGCCCACAGCGACAGAATCCTGCCTAATGATTCACCTGCAAAAAGAGCTTGTTCTGAAGAACGATGCTCATCTGCTGATCGTCCTTGGGCAGCTGTGATTCTCTCCTGAGCTTTCCTCATTTTCCTGATAAATTCAGTGCAACATTAAGAGACGCTTCACAAGAACAGGAGCACGATGCCATTCCTACAAGGTACCCAGCACTCAGAAACATTCTCCTAGTACAGTGATCAATCTAGATTATTTTTTTTCTTATACTTTGATACGTTAAACGGTACATGCAATGTAAATATAACAAGTGGAAACAATGAACAAATCTGTTATTTCTCTTGCGGCTATGTCAAACCACCAACACAAATCGTTCTTGTCAAAGATATTGTGTTTTCACTAAAGCAGGGATGCTCTGTCCCACAGAACACAGAATAATGATTTTTAAATAGAATAATGCTTTTAAATAGAGTAAGGTATACAAACTGATCAGGGAAATACTATTCCCATCACATATTTAAGTAACTGAGATAGAAGTAAAGGGATAGAAACATAAAAAGGCTTAGGTGCTGAGACAAGGAGCATTACAGTGCCTGACTATGGCATTACAATGGGATAATTAACCCTGTTAATAACGGTATGACAGGATTAATCCCTGCCCTGCTGCAGTGCAGGTTGGCCACACCATCACACCAGGGTAACCGCTGGTTTATCCTCTGGGAGGAGGAGGATGTTTCAGAGGCAGTAAAACACTTTTTCTCCTTCCCAGAAGTGCACAAAGTTACTGATTTTGTTGCATCCACGACAGCTTCCAGAACATGAATTAGATCCCTTTAAAACCTCAACATTAAATATTGTGCAATGTCCCAGAGAGACAGCAGAACAACATCAAGCCATTGCCAATCAAACCATTCTTCTCCACTGGAGAAAAAAAGACTTTGTTCAACTAGGTTTGTGCTCCCTCTAGTTAAATGTTGCATCTTTTTTATGTCGTGAATTAGTAAATAGTTATAAAAAGTCTTAGCAGAGTGGCCAGCTTCCATATCTTAATTGTGTTTGCTACAAACGGTTAAAGCTCTACTTCATCCTTCTCGGTCGATGTTGAACACAGTTGTGAAAGATCTTAAATACAGGTTGAGGTATCTATTGCTTCAGATGCTTATGCTTCACCTTTCATACAATGTCAACATTGTTCTTGTTATTGAAACGGTGATACTTTAATTTTGAGACTTGGAAGAATAAGAATGAAATACTTGTTTTGTTTTCAGCAATGCTAACACTTTCCATTATTCTTCTTCTTGCTCTCAATTAAATGTATTTCCTTAAATGCTCTTGGCAAAAGGAAGACATTTGTTCCCGCTGTTAGAGAGGGCAGATATTAAACACAGTACTATACATTTACTGTACATAGTAAATGTTCTGACTTGATTTTTCTTTTTCTCAGAAATCATTGTAGGGGTTTATTTTTGATGGAACTCAAGAAGCGTAGGCTTTCCTAGCAGTGGGGGAGGACTAAGTCAATCAAAATTAAATATCTATTCATTCTAAAGGGATGTGATTTGCATAGTAGAAGATTATGTTCTCCTCTCTTACATTTCTTTCAGTTTCTCTGTGCTTTCATGGACTTTCTTCCTCTTATGTTGCATAACTTTACAGCTTCATATTTGCCTTATTTACTTTAGCTCATTTTTCATTGTTTTATTGCACTCATTCTATTTTTACTTCACTTTCTTACCCTGCTTTATTTCCATTTCTCTCTTAGCTCTGCATTTTTCCCTCTTCGTTTTTGACTGCTGGTGTAAGACATCCATCCCATGGAAGGGGGAGGGAGGTGTATCCTGCTCATTCCAAGAAATACATAATAATTCCACTGCCAGAAAGAGAGGTGCAATGTGTTTCCATTCAACTTCTATTACCTTAGCTGTAGTTTCTGAAGCCATGTTCCTCTTTCAGACCTCGGCACATTCCTTTTACCTGTCTCCCCCTTTGCCTTTCATTTTCCCTCTGCGCCTCTGTCAAAGCACTTGTCACCAGTCACTGCCTTGCGCTTCGTTTCCTGGGGGAGCAGCTCAGGAGCCTTTGGTTTTCCGCTGCAAATAACAGCCTGTTTGGAAGAGAAGGTCCTAACACAGAGCTGCTGCTGTTTATCTTGCAACACTGCCTGAACGTTAGATAGTATATACTTCCTAGCCAATATTCTGCAGCTACCCAAATAAATAGTTTACATTACAGACTAAACACTCTTACTAACTCTCTTTCAAGAACACAGCACATGTATATTCTCCTCTCTTGTATCTTCCCCAATGACGTAAAGGTAGGAGACATAAGAAGGGAAATGGATTTCAGTCATTCTTCCTTCACCAGGACCTCGACGCATTTCAAAACTAGAAAGGCTTTGGCAAAGAAATCTTTAGAATGAAGTTGCTCGCTGTAATGGCAGGCTTCCTGGTTTAAAACTTTCTCAAAATGTCTGAACTTTGTGGGTTTCATCACCGCTGGTTTCCTGTACCTAACTGTGGTTTGCTTGTGGAGCACAACGGGACTAATTACACGCAGCGCTGAGAAGCGCTTCTCCCCTCACCTCTTGGTAGATAATCTGCAAGGCTTCAAAAGCTCCACATCTGGGCAAGTCACACATAGGAAGGACCCATTTTTCATTCCAGTGTTCACCCCTGTGCAGTGTTGAGGGCAAAACACCAGAGTTGGGTGTCACGGGGACAACCCAAGCTGGCCAGCTGATGGGCAGGGGCACGCCGTACGGTTGAGATTTGCCAACAGAAAGAGGTTTATTTGCTGCTTTGCCCTTGATGTGGGGGGAGAGCAACTTTAAGCAAAGATGTGGTTTCTTGGGGCACCAGCTGAAACGAAATCCCTACTCTGTTATACAGAGGCAGTTTCTGAGCAAAAGAAAGCAAAGGAGTGGAAAAGAACACCTTGTGCAGATCAGGAACTGGAAAAGATACCAAATCCTCCTTTCAGGTTTCCCCCTTGTCCCTCACACCCATCAAAGTCAATGAAGATTGCAGGGTTTTTTCCAGAGGTTCCTCTAACATATAATTTCTTCCCCTCCCCTTACCGCCTTCAGAAAGGGTTTTAATTCTCAAACTCACAACTTATTAACAGAGCCAATCTCACGCCCTCCCGTCTCCTGTCGGGTGTTGTCCTGTGGCAAGGACGAGCCCTCGGGGTTCCAAGCCAGCCCAGTGGCTTCAGCCAGAGCAGAGGAGATGTGCCAGGAGACAACTACGAGACAAGCCTCAGCCTTGGGACCATCCTGCTCTGTGCAAGCATTCAAGCAGGCTGTAATACAAGCCGCAGTGTGTTTGTGTACTCTGCCAGACACCAGCACTAACGTGGTGTAGGTGAGCCACGAGGCAGCCTGGCAGCCCACAGGACCCGTGTCTGTACTTTGGCCAATGGACCAGTCTACCATCTTGCCCTCCCCTGAGTGTGCGGGGATGCTCACACACACTCACCCAATGACACCTTTGTGTCTGGTGGCAAGATGGGTCCCAGCACCTTTGTGGGTGCTACAAACAAGATGAAACCAAAGCAAGCTCTAGGAGGATCTTCAGAGTGGGTCCTGAAGTGCCTGCACACAGGAGGGCTCCTGGAGAGTTTCTCAGGACGCATGGTGGAGATCCAGCCTGGGGATGGGACACCAGGACAGTAGATGGTTCTCAGGAGGTGGAGATTGACAAAACAGTACAGGGATGTCCAGTTCAACAACACAAAACCCCAGAACTCCCAAGTCCCTGTGCCCAGCTGAGCGCTCCGGCTGTTCCCTGGCACCACACTGGCAGACCAGCCCTCCTGTGCCCCTTGCTTTTCCCAGGAGAAAGCCTAAACACATGGGGAGACCCTGATCACTGGGTCCTCACAAGCCAAGGCTGGTGCTTTAGTTGCATAACCTTTTTTATAGCATGGCTTTGAGGTAAGCTAACAGGTACCTTCAACTAAAACCTGTGGGGGCTTGATTTCAGAGCTACAAAAACTGTCTTTTTAAAAAAGAAAAGCCTCGTCAGGCTCCATAAAGCAGAAATGGCTAAGGTGATTTTCTCCAGCTTCACTACATGAGTCACGCCTGGATTGACACTAAACATCAGCTTAAAAGGAATTATTTTGAAAGTTATAATGGTGTTTCAAAATGAAAGCTTCCTACAACTTTAACCAGAAAATCATGACTGACGTCTCCAGCACAATTAAATGGAGCATTTCAGAAACTTCCACAGCATAAGCGATGAATGAAATGAAAAATCACAGCCCATTGAACTGATAATACCACTGTATTAAAACAAAGTATCTTCAGGGAATAGCTATTTAAATGTGCTGATATTTATGTCCCCTCTCTTCCTTCCTTGAATACAAACAATTTAAACATAATATCTCCAGACAAAGCACTTAAGGAACAACCCCTTTTAGAATATTTCTTCCCTCCTCCCCCTTCTTTCTCTTCCTCTTTCTGAAGAGAGGGGAAAAATCCCGGGAGGACCTGGTCCAAACTCTCCTCTTTGCTTCTCCAGGACAGTAATTTTGTGAGAGCCCTAACGCACACCTCTGTGCTGATTATGGGTGACCCTCCATACAGAACTAATCTGCTTGGGGGTTTGGGGCTCTGTCCATAGCTGTACCGGCCTGAAAGGCGGACCTGAATTTGTCAAAAACCACACAAAGCTTTTGCTGAGTTCCATTGGGTCGGGTATGTAAAAGCCATAAATGTCCACCGTGGCAGCATCAGCTTTGTGTGGATAAAGACTGAAATATTCCTGTGCCTACAGCTTCCAGTAACACCAGTTCCCATGGCCGGGCCCACAACTTCAAACCTGCGTTTGACTTCGGGAGCAGGACCTTGGCGTTGGTGTGGGCTGAATCACCCCCGATGGGCCATGGACACCCCGGGGAGCTCCCTCCAACCCCAGCTCCCTGTTTGGGATCTGGATGAGATGCTCCTTGCGTTTCAACACGTGGGCAGCAGCGCAGAAGCTTCGCGTTAAGTAAACAGGCTTTGGAAATGTTCGGCTCCTCCTCATGTTGTTTAATTCCCAGGCAAACAGCCGGCCACGCTGTTCTCATTTCAGTTATTCTGGAAAAAAACGAAGCTCGTGTTCCGCTAGTGACCAAACTGCTTTAACAAAAACAGCTTTTTAATAAGGGACAATACACTCTGGAGAGGCCCCGGTCACTATTGTTGCTAAAACTGCCTGTGCTAAGTAAGTGGGGCTCTGAACGCCGCCTCGTCAGGTGAAAGGGAAACTGCAGCACAGAACAATGCAAAAATCAAGTCTTTAGAGCCAAAGCTGGATTATTTTTAGCACCAACACATCTTATTAGACTATTAAAGAAAAGCTTTGCGTCTTGTCAGCAGATGTTCTGGGCCACAGGTATAAATATTTCCAAGCAATCTGTGGCCAGACAACACCCTCTGACTTTGTTCAGGGATTTAGTATTTCAACTATTTGTTAAATGTTGACTTCTACAGCAAATAAACAAAATTTAAGAGCCCACATGGAGATCTGCTTACAGAAAATGATTCTGGCAAATGGTACTGTGTATGTGAAATATTTCATGACAATCACAACATGTTTTTTCCTGGTTTGTATTCAGGATGACAGTTATGTTGCAAATTCTGCAGTAAGTTTAGATAATAGCATATCCTTCTGTTATCTGTGCTTGTGCTTTCCATTTCCATCTTCTCATTTCTCTGCCTATTGCCAGTTTCTAAATGCCTGTTACCAGAGTAAATCTTCTAGACCTTCTCACTCTCCACAGCTCCCTGAAAGCAGGGTGTAGCCAGGGGGGGTCGGTCTCTTCTCCCAAGTCACAGGCAATGGGACAAGAGGAAACGGCCTCAAGTTGTGCCAGGGGAGGTTTAGGATAGATATTGGGAAAAATTTTTACACCAAAAGGGTTGTGAAGCCTTGGAAGAGGCTGCTCAGGGCAATGGTGGAGTCACCACCCCTGGAGGGATTTAAACGATGGGTAGATGTAGCACAGAGGGACATGGGTTAGTGGCAGCATGGGGTCAGTGATTGGGCTTGATCTTAAAGATCTCTTCTAACCCAAACAATCCTATGACTCTATACTTTGATTCCAAAATCCCTACATTTTCTCATATGGAACAGCCCTCTAACCAGTAAACAGACACTTCTGACAACAGGCTTGGTTTTTTGCAGTTACCTTTTGTGCCCCTCTCTGGAGATCTGGAAACCATATGTTGAAATACATTGTCCCTGGTCTCTAACACCTCTCTCGTGAAAAGCGAACCATTTATAAAGCAAGCTCTCTCTCTGTAGCTCAATTTAACTTGCAGCAGCAGTAGGCCATGTTTCTGGCTGCAGGTACTTGTATCACTGAGGAGAAATGATGATTCCCATGCCAGCAAGGTTATGGATCGCTGTTCTTTGGTGGGAGTGGAGGTGGCACAGCTGCATGGGAGGACACTGGGAGGAGACCTCGTGGTGTGTTTGCCCAGATGTCCACTAAAAAGCTCTCCCTGAAAAACTGGAGAGTTCTCAACTCAAAAAAGTCCAATTTTATTTAAAAAAACCCTAATAATTTGATCTGTTTAAGCACAGAAAACCCATGGCATGGTGAGTTAGAAGGAGAATGGTTGTACACAGTTCTCCCACGAAAACAGTGCCCTTGCAGGCAAAAGCCTTTGCTTCCAGCTCTCATTTTCCCCAACCCAGTGAAAGTCTGAGATACAAAAACCTCTTGCCTGGTCTCCCTTGGTCCCTGAGCAGTTTGTCCAGACATACACCCCCCGTTAATACGTGGCAAGCTGCTAATTGCTCCCCAGCCTGCTACAGCCTGCAGGACAAGAGGGCTCCCAGCATGAGAAAAGTGTTACCTCTCATAGGTATACGTAGGGCTCTACCTCTGCTCCCCACAATCTCCTTAAAGGAACATAAAACCAGTTAATAAAAATGGATAACCAACTTTCCCTGTGGTTATATTTTTAACTTGCATTTCCACTAGCTAAAAAGCTTGGCTTCAAGTTTCTGACAGTACCAAAAAAACACCCATTTCCTCGCTATATCTCAGGAAAAAACTTTGCTGCCAGCTTTTTCATCAAGACACAATGTACCTCCAAGAATAGACTTCACCCTGACTTCTCCTTACTTTAAAAAAAAGTTATTTTTGTAATGTTCCTCCTTGGTTTTGTGTTTTGGGTTGGTTTTTCTTTAAACAATCCTGGCTATTTTGCAGTGAAATAGCTGTCTGTGGTGATGTTAACCCCCTCAAAGGTCTCTTGTGCTGGCTCGTGATTTGATAGCAGGACAAAGACAATATATTCAGTACTGACTTGCTTTCCCTGCACATCTCAGCTCTGCATTTCATTAGAACAGCTGGCACTGCCAGAAATTTCATTCTTGTCTGTACATTTCCCAAAAAAACCCCTTGTTTACTGTTGGAGGTGAATCATTACCTGATTTGCATACATGCTAATATGTACAGAACCACCCATATGCATCAGATAATCTAGATGTTCTATATAAAGCCTCCCGAGTAAACAGCAAGGTGCAAGAAGAAAACCAAAGCTGCTGCACTCTAATTCTGTTATGTTAGTTCAAACGGAATAGAAACAAAATTTCCCTCTGACATATGTAATTACCAGAGTCTTTTGGAAAGGAAAACTTAACCTTTGCAGGAATTAATTTCAACCGCAGATGAAATGGGATGGTCTGTTTCAAAAGCTGTTTCTGATAAAATGTTTCAAACTCAACAGCACTATTAAAAATAACACCAGATTTCTTTTAAAGAAATAAGGTATTGTCCTTATATAGTTTACAGGGATTTTTATAAATAAGTCTCAGAGAATATTCCAGAAAAGCCAAAGAACATTCCTTGCTTAATTTCTGTTCCCCTGTGAGAGGCTGTAAGAGCACGTTGCCAGTGTCTTAGTGAT
>JAOXNH010000002.1:21771552-21788939 GCA_028566575.1 Bartramia longicauda
CAAGACCCGCCTTGATGCAGTCCTGGGTAATGTGCTCTAGGCAATCTTGCTTCAGCAGGGGAGTTGGACTAGATGATCTCTGGAGGTCCCTTCCATCTCTGACAATTTCGTGATCTGTGATTCCGTGTGAAGATTCTCAACCCTTTGGTCATTCCTTCTCTCTTTTAATACAGGCTGTAAATTGTGGTAGGAGTTCAAAGCTAAGCTTTTAAACTCTGACCTCCAGTACCATCTTGAGACTTTTCCAGAGGAGTAGCTTTTGGGAAGGGGGCTACATGTTCCCCATCAACCCAGGAAAGTGAGGCCTTATGGATCCTGGGCATGGAGCACCACCAATCACTGTCCAACATTGTGCTTCTGTTTCAGTCTTTGGTTGTTTCTGGTAAAAAGTACTTAATCTGTAAAACGAACGGTTGCTACACTGGAATTGGAAAGTGATGGGCTAAGGGGCAGTTCCTGGGCTGTTGCCTTTGCAAACAGGGCTTGTCCTTCATTAGCTGTGAGTTCATTTGCCTAAAGCCACCACTGCTTCTGCGTGTCCTGTGTTGGATAAAAACAAAGCAGTGAGTCTTGCCTTTGGGTTGGTCATTATTTTATTGGGAAAGTAGTTTTGTGAGTGAGGGAAGGCTTGGGTTTTAAGCCCAAAGCAGGGCTCAAGCTGTACACCTGTAGCCCTGCTGTTTTATCAGCATACCTGCAAGGTGTAGTGCCTCTTCATTTTAAAACTGAATTCACCCTGGGGAGATGTTTCCTGCATTAAGAAATGAAGGAGAATGTCAGTGTGCCTGAAGTTGGGTACGCATTTTCTGGTATATCTAATAATCTGTTCCTGTTTCTTTGCTGTAGATCGCTTGCACAACTCTAGACGTGGATCTGGTATGCATAAATGTAACAGAAAAGCTGCCATTCTACTTCCGAAGGCCCCCTGTGAATATGGTAAATTTATGTCTAAATTGTTTCCTTGCTGTTAAATTCTGTATTTAATGTCAATCTGAGTTGAATTCCCTACCATTTCCCTCCCACCATTCCCATCCAAGTCGTTCTTTTATTTTCTCCCATAATGTATAGTGTTGTTTCAGATGTCCTTCACTTCAAGGCCTCCACTGCGGCATTTAATACACAGTGATGTCTGTTCTTTCTCCTTCCTGTCCCCCACTTACGAAGGCAGAAGTGGGGTTCCCAAGGAATGGAGAGGGAGCCTTAAGGCTAGCGCTGTGCAACGCAGCGAGATGTGGAGTGGTTGCTGACTAAGCTGCCTCCCAAACCGGGAGTGGTACAGCTGTGTCAGAACAGATAAACAGCCGTGCGGTTTAAAAGGCAGGAGAATGGAAATGACAGTGTTAATTTGGGATAAGGATGTCATGCCAGTTATTTGGAGGACAACTGTATTGAATCCACACTTAGACAAAGGAATGTCTTGGTAAATGAGTCAAATGTGGAACTGCTAAATATCTGCTGTGGGACACAAGGTGGCTATCAGCGTGGATGAGATGTTTTGTTAATACAGTCCTGGCTGCTGCTGGTGGTTTGCCAGAAAGCTTCATCTGAACGTGCTCTTAGGTGAACTAGTTTTTCCCTCTGAGTACGTTCCAAATAAGCATACTTAGCTGAGGTGGCCCTTAGTGCTTAAAAATTTAAATTTGGAATTGAGTAGAAATCCTACTTTGTCTTCTAAGGAAAGTTTGACCTAGAATAAAAGTGAAAATCAAGTAGCATTAATCATGAAACAAAATAAAAGTATTACTTTGGAATTTACTACAGACTGGAAATTTCAACATTCCATTTTGAGTAAGTTTTGTATGGAATGTTGTGTGGAGGTACCCTATCTGCCTAAAACTCCTGCAGCTGACCCAGGTGAGGAGCTGGGTGGCTCTCAGAGCCCTGTGTTTGGAGAAGTTTTCCTTACGAGCTGCTTCTCAGCCTCCACGCTCCCGGCTGCACAGCAGCCTCTCTGTCGGACTGGTTTGGTGCATCCTCAGGCAGGTGGTTGTGGTTGTTGTGGTGCCAGACAGACAGACGGATTGGCAGGCGGCTGAAGTGCTGGGGACGAGGTGAAAAATCTGCGTGGCTGGGGTCTGGTGCGTTGCCATCACCTGGTTTGGTTTGGATAAATTCAGGCTTCTCGTTTCACACAGAGCTGGCCCCATGCTTGCAAACACCTGATGTGTACATAGCTTCTGTTGTGCTTGCATGCAGGGGAGCTGGATTCATTCCATCTGTACTCATGTACTGGACTCTCTTACAGTATTAACGTTGCAGCATTTTTTAATAGTGTAAAGCATGGAGTAACACTTCAGGCAAATTCAGTATGGGCTAGGGACCAACGGACTCCTAGCTTGGAGTTGGGTCTTTATCGCTAACTCACCGTGTTCTGTAGCGAGTTCCTTGACCTTTCTCGGGGTGTTTGTTAAAACAAGAATACTAGGCTTTTGGTGAGGTACTTTGGCAGCAAAGGATTTTAAAGCAGTTGAAAATACAGTGAGTATTGCTGTTTGGAACCTCTCCTGTGACTCACTGTTACTGCATGTTGTCACAAATACCAGAGTACGCTGTGAGACGGGAGCGAAGGGACCTCACTGCTGCTTTTGTGCAAGGACAGATTCCTCAGCTGCAAAACGTGGGTCCTGTGGGAAGTGCTGTTTTCCTCGCAGCAGGCTGTGGGGCTAGAGGAGGAGGGTGCTCAACATGTCAAGACTTGTTTCTGACAGTGGTTACCTGTCTCCTCAGCTCTGGGACAGAGGAAAGCCAATTACAGCTAATAAGTGGCTGGTATTTCTTTGTTTGTTAAACCTCATTTATCTCTCATCCCAAGATTCAAGAACATGCATCTGGTGTACAGTGAAACCTTCCCCTCCACCCCTTTCATGCGATGTTGTGTTCTTGCTAGAACAATTCCGCCTTAATTTTTTCATATATAACACAGTTAAACTGAGAATAAGCTACATCAATAATAGACAAGAGTTGTTAGATTGTTATGCCTCTCTCCTTTTGATTTTTGATCACTCTCTTTCATGTGAAGGCAATAGATCGAGGCATTTACTTTGAACTTCTTTACACGCCTGCCATCAAAGACTCCACGATGAGAAGATACACAATTTCAAATGCCATCAGCCTGATGCAGATCTGCAAAGGAAAGGTAAGCTCTCAAAGTGCAAGCGAGCTAATTAATTCTGTTCAAATTCTTCTGGAGTTGTACAGGCTGAGCCATTTTAAATGAGTTTGATGCTGGGGTTTCTGAAGCTGTGACTGAATCTTTGCCTGTTAATACAAGGACACAATTATTCTAGCTGCAGATACTTACAGCCATGCACCGCTGTGTGCTTTCTTCAGTTGTCAAACTGTTAAATTCTTTTTTTCAGAACAATCTATCTGTTATAATTGTATGCAATACCCAAAACAAAAGGGGGAGAGAGGGGTGGAAGTGCCAGAGATCTAAGGCTTGCGCTACAATTGAGGTCCAAGCATCTCTTTAAAATCTCCATTTCATATTTCTGATTGATTAAAAGCTCTTTTTTGGAAGTATACCTCGAATGTGGGGGGTAGAAAATAATAAGAAAAAAAGTAGAAATCTTGTTCTGCTACAGAGTTAGTAAAATTTCAGAGCATAGAAATCGGACCAACAGCTGGCTGGCTGCCAGCCAGGGATTTTGCTGCAGTCAGATCCAATGCCTTCTTCCTTGCCTCTGAAACCCAAGGAAGAAGTAACACTTGCAGCTGAGATGCCTGTAATCCATTGCTCTCATGCCTCACCTCCTCCCAGGCCGCCAGGCTGAGCTGCCCATCATGCTGGGTCCTCTCAGGCCATGTTGTGGGGTGTTTTTTTTAACAGGGAAGCATATCATAACACGTATCCGAGTTGAAAGAGATTGTAGCTCCCACCACCTTTTTTGGAAAAGGCCTTTTCAGCACTGAGCTAGTCCGGAGAAGCCAAAATTGGCATTACCCTGCAGATCTAGTCTGAAGTGGGAAATTCAGCTTGGAAGGCGAATTAAAAGCAGATCTGCCATTACCTTGGTTCCCTTCAGACATGGCAGCCTATCTTATAGGACAGCAGAGTGGGTGGAACAGATGAATTCCCTTAGAAAAACAGAATAAAGTGAGTATTTGCATGGCCTTTCCTGAGAAGCTCTGGGAGTCAGTCGATTGCACAAAATACTGACCTGGAGATGAGGTACATACACACAGACCCCCTTTCCTTTGGGATTCCTTTTGCCAGTACTCCTCTTTCCTCTGTGCAGTTGAAGGTGTCTTTCTCCTGTCGTTATTGATTTGGAGAGCATTGGTTGAGTTGGCATCCCAGAGTGTGTAGGGGGTGTTCTGGCACTCAGTCTGTGCACAGCACCCTTTCTTTCTGGATCTGTCAGTCCAGTGCATCATCCGTGCCTGGAAGGTAAATCAGCAGGAACTGGGCAAGACAAGTTGTTGTTAGGCACTGGGAGAGCTGGGAGAGGACTGCTAGCTTGTCTTTAATATTTGCCTTTATTTTTTTGCCTCCAGGCTCAGTAGCTGGTGGGCCAGCAGAGATGGTTATTAGCCTTTGCTGGCAGCTTGTATCCATCAGTTATTGTAAAGGCCATTTTTTTTATTGTTTTTTAATGAGGTGAGGGGTGGCTGGTCCATAGGCTGCTTGCACTGGCACCTGGCTGACAGCTCTTGCCTTCTGGAACCTGCAGTTGCTGAACTTTTGTTCCTCCTCTGTTGTAGTAGGGCAGAGAAACTTCCAGAAATTTGCGGGTGTCCTCAGAGCTGATGTTGAGCAGAGTCCTTAAAGTGTGTTGGGATGTGCAGGGGGTGAGGGAGGGCCTGGCCTGCCTTGCTGGGCAGAAGGTGTGCATGGCCAGTCCCTCACCCCCCGTGATTTGGTAACAGAGTGTGGGTGCTGTGCCTGAAGCAGTCTGCTCTCTGTCTGCTTTACCCAGGGAGACTGTGTTTTGCCTTTGAGTTCTTCCCTTTAGCCCTGCCCTTGGGTTTGCCTTTGCCTGCCTCTCCTCCGCTCCCTAGCAGTGCTTTTCTTGTCTGCTCTTGTCTCCTTTGCTGCCGTACCCATCCCGACTGGTTGCCTTTGAACCAGATGGAGCATCTCTCCAGGGCACGGCCGTGAACCACGATCCTGTGCTGGTTCAAGGTGGCTCGCACGGCTGCTCTGGGAGCTTCTCCCAGCCTGGGGGTTGCTACAGCTCAGAGCAGGAGTCTTGAATTTTTCCCAGCAGACTTTAGCAGTCAGCACTGCTGAAGCTCAAAAGCACCCTTGGGATCCATTAGTGCAGGCGTTTTAAAGGTGAACCAGGCAGGAAGAAATGCCCCAGGCTCCATCAGGATGTGTGCTGTTAAGTCATTCTGTGTGTATTGCTTCTCCTTCTGGCTTTCTTTTTATGCCCAGGCAGAGTTGTCTGTCCCATCCTTTCCTGGAGGAAACCTTGGGCACAGGGTGGATGCTCAGCTGTTGCCGTGCGAATAGCTCTTTTATGTGTTGTGTGAGCTCCAGCTGGGCACAGAGCACTTTCTCCCCGTGCTGGGGAGGTGGCAGGACAAGCAGAGCAGTGCAGTGAAGGATCAAAACCCCTGGCTGGTAACTGGAGGTGGTGTGATGTGTTGGTGGGACTGACGTCAGAGAGGGAAAGTCTTTCGCTGCCTCAGTACAGTTCTCATTCCCGCCCACTCAGGCAGGAATTCCCAAAGCATTTTATTCAGTATCATAAAAGGTGCAAGGAATTCTTTGCTGCTGCAGTTTCCACCGGTGCCAAATCAGTCTGTCCCTGGGTGAGCACCCCTGGAGGTTTAACATCAGAAGGGCGCTGGCAGCTGAGCTGTGGTGGGTGCCAGCCCCTGAGCCATCACAGACCTCTTGTGTAGAAGCCCTTTGGGAGAGAAGGGAGAGGATGCCTGATGTTTCTCATGGGGGTGCCAGTGTTGAGGGAAGTGAGTGTTACGGCATCAATCAGCAGCCACTGCCTGGCTGCAGGAGGGGTTCCTCAACCAGTGGGAGTTTGATTAAGGCCAGTGTGGATGCTGGGGTTAGGATTGAGGTTTTCCACAACACAGCACCAAACTGGCTGCAGGCACAATCTCACCTGCTTCTGGGGGATCCTGGACTCCTCTTCGAAGTCCATTTCTGTTTCAGCTCAGGCCGAGTTGGCATTTTTGTGGGGCCCCTTTCAGCTTGTGTAGTTGAAGGGGGCAGTTGTTAACACAGCGTGTGCAGCTCTGCGTTCCTTCTTCACCCTTCAGGTCTCTTTAAAGTCTGCTCGGGGAGAAGCAGGCTGATGGGTGCTCCCTTAGTGCCATTGCTCTGATGTTTATACTGCTCAGCCTGCTCCTCTAAAAGGTGCGATGCTTGTTCAGCTCACATCTGTCTGAGGGGTGTGTGACTGCAAGAGAGGGAGGCACCTCTGCCCCTCGCTCTGGCGGGGACAGGGACATAACCTGGGTTTATCCATGTTCCCAAATTAAGATCCACACCCTGCTAGAGTTGACTTCATCTGAGGGCATCAGATACTCTGATGGTAGATTGGGCTCTGAGCCTGCACTTAGTTAATGCTCATAAAGTCTTTGCTGCTTGCTGACTGTTTATTTATTTATTTCTTAATGCTGTCTGACAGATGAACGTTTGTTCTCTTTTGTTTTCCAGAACATTGTTATATCTAGTGCAGCTGAAACGGTAAGTCCCAGATTTTTGTTGAAGTCAGAACAACTTGAGGATTTATCTGTGGCTAAAAATACATCTGTAATTATATATTAAACATATAAAAATGGCAATTTTAAATATGATTACCATCTTGTGGGTTTTTTTTAATCAATCTGTTATACCAAAGAATTGTATTGTGGGGTTTGGGTTGGTGTTGGGGTGGTTTTGGTTGGGTGGGTGGCATTTTTTCAGTTGGGTGTGTTTTTTTTTTGCTGCAGTGGTATTTTCCATGACACTTTTCTCACAGACAGGGACTCTGTTTTCCAAAACAGTAGTACTTGCTTGATTTCCCAGTGCATCTTCAGCAGCTTGCTGTTGTGTAGCGCTTAATCTTGCCTTCCCGCCAGCCCTGTCCTGCCTCCTCAGCCTCTGTCAGCCTGCGAGGGGGTGCATGCACGTACCCAACCTTCTGTGTTTTGTTTTAGCCTCTAGAACTCCGAGGTCCTTACGACGTGGCTAATCTGTATCCTTTTGCAAAGTGGTTTTGAGATATTTCCGTCCTTTATACTCCTTGAACACTACAGAGTGGTGCCTGCTGGTGATCAGTGAGTCAGGGCTCTGAGTGGATGTGAAAGGAGCAACAGATCTTGGTCATGGGGTGGCCCGAGCAGTCACTGGACATAGTAATGCCTGTGCTCAGCTGCAGGTAGGGTTTGTTGTGATATGTATTGATACTGTGTCCGTGGAGAAATTAATAAAAGCCATAAAAATCTATGGACACTGACCCAAACCAGAGATTATTCCTTATGATCTCCACGGTGCCACATCTTTGATAGAAGAAGGTATAAAATCATATTTGTATTAAGAAAGAAAAGCTTCCTATTTGAGTGCTGGTTACTTTTGCTCTGAATTTTCCAGTCCTTGGTTACAAGTAAGTGCTGGTGTGTTAGAAACCCAGGAGGGTGTCTTTTCTCCTCTTCTTTTAGCAATTGAGATGCGTTTTTACTGCTCGCCCCTCCCCACCCCACAGGCAGGTGTTGGGACTGTCCCTCGGAGGGAGGAGCGTGCTCTGAGTCATGAGAACCGTGTGGGAGGGTGTGCAGCCCCCAAGGATTTTCTGTGCAACGTTTCCTTCCTTCTTAAAACGAGCAGTCGGGCTCAGCCCAAATTAACATACCTCATCTGGTGTCATCCTCGCTGGAGGTGGCTGGGAACTTCTCAGCGTAACGCTTTTGTGTCACACAGTGCCCTTTCCCCAGAACCGAAATTTTCAATTGGGGTCATTTCTTTATGCATATAAAAATATTCCTGTGTTGATGGACTTTTATTTTTGAAAAGTACAGCTGCTTGTCTGGAAGAAAGCAAGGTTGCCAGGAGCTTTACAGGAGGGTTTCTGGGGAACTGCAGCCAGGAGAACCGGGTGCCACAGTCCCCTGACGCTGGGTAACCTTATGCAAAATGTCACTGTGAGTTACAGCGTCGCTAATTCCCAGTTATTTGTCGAGTAAGCAAACCTATCCTGCAGACAGGCGTCGCTATTCTGTCCCTGCCTTTCTGGGTGTTTGGATCCTGAGCAAAGGTGACAGAGGTTTGCTCTTCGGCCTGTCGGAGAGCGAAGCCAAGGCTGCCGTGTCCACCAACTGCAGAGCCACCATGCTTCATGGAGGTGCGTGGAAAGAGCAGGCAAATGCATCTAAGTAACACTTGCATTTGTTAAGCTAAATTCATATTAATGCATGTTTTCCAAAATAGAGTAAGTCAGTCCTTTGTCCAGTGCGTGAAGAAGGACTCTTGCCGAGTCTCTTTGCTGATGGAGTGTATGTGGAGAATCTCTCCTACCTCAAGTTGTGCAAAGGAGCCTCCCAGCAGTGGTTCTGAAATTGGTTTGGGCTCACTAGGTTGGTTGGCAAAAACGTGAGGAGTTTGATAATATCACAGAGTACTAATTTGTGGTAATGCTGAGGGTTCTGTAAATAAAATATTCTCAGCTACTGACAGCCCCTTACCTGGTGTGTGTGGAGGCCTCTGCCCATATAGCCATGCCAGCACAGTCTGCTTAAGAATCCTGGGGTATGTGAATACATTTTTAGTATATTTTTTTTTAAGAACAGTATGTTTTGCTCAGAAATCCAAAAATGCTTTTGATAATGTTTCAAGAACGTGTCCTTCTGTGCCTATGTTGCTGATGACACCTGGTTTCCGATGGGTTTGTGTATGTGCAGCCCCTCAACCCCTGCAGAACTCAGTTTTCCATTATGTTCCCTGTAATTCCGCACCATTGGATTTCCCCCTTTAGCGTCTCCGCTCCATGAGGCAGCGTATCCACAGGTCCCACCCCTGCAGGTGCCTTACCTGCTGACTGGCTGCCTGTTAAACCTGTTGAACTGTGCTTTGGGGCACAGACACCTGAAATGAGCATGTGTTAAATGCACCGGTGTCATTTTGTTTGAGGTGCTACAGCTTCTGCTTGTGTATTCCAGAAACTCGGAAGAGTGCCTGTGGGGTAGTGTACACGGTGAAGAAGCCTCGCAAGGTCGAGGAGGAAGAAACAACGCTGCCAGCCTGCAAAAAAGCAAAGACTCAAGCTTGAGAACCGAACCGATTGTCAAGAGGAGCCTCCAGCCCATCTTTTCCCAGTGTTGAGTCTTCCCCAGTCCTCCAGCCAGCCCAGCTCCTCCCTTCCTGCCTTACTTAGCCTGGAGAAGAACGGTTCTTCTGGTGCTTAAATAAGGAAGGCTGTGGGAACAAGTCTGCTGACCGTAGATCACCACGTATGGAATGTCATGCTGGGCTTCTGGTCAAGGTCAGGAGACTGTCTCTTGCCCTGTCTTAGGTCTTCTGGAATTGGTGCAAACTCCACACAGCACTCCTAACACACAGGAACTCTCAGTTGTACAAGCGCATTCCTTTTTTTATTAAAAATCTAAGAACACAAAGTCTAGCTCTTACGGTTTCTCAAGGTTTAAGCACATCTACTCCACCTTACAGCCCAGGCCAGGAGGGTGGGCTGGGAGGAGTGGCAGGGTAAGGGCTGTCTGGCCCTGGCCGGAGCGGTCTCCAGGTCCCGTCTGTTTTACTGCATCGTTTCCTTCTTTATGGGCTGGGCTGGCGGCGGTGCCTGTCGGAGCATTCCTTCTGCTGCCTCCTGCCTTTCTCTCTCCCTGCCTGGTAGTGCCTCTGAACCTCAGCTGGCTGCCAGAAATCCAATCGCCACAGATTTACAGCCGGCAGAGCGTTTCCAGAGCGCTTCCAAATGTTGACTGAAGTTCTTTTGATTAAAGCAATATAAAGCTTGTGTTAGCTACTGTACTCGGATGCTCTTGAGGCAGCTTTACTGCGAATATTCCAGTTCTCTGTTTGCACTGACAACAAGCTGAGAAGTGGAAGTTACAGCACCTGGAATCTTGCAGTGGGTCATCCCTGAGCTCTTGGTAACTGGGCTGAGCAGGAGGGGTGAAGTTCTTGGCAGACTCGTGCTTCTGTATAATGCTGGTGGAAGTCACAACAGCTTTGGCTTCATTCAACACACAATGCAACATTTTTCCTTTATTTTATTCTGCTTGTTGACTTTATGATTTAAGTCTCCTTTATTACGGGTGTTGGGATGTAAAATACATGTATGTGCAGGGGATTTTGTCATTTATGGACTTCCCTCCAAAGTGATGCTCTACCCAGAGAAGAAGCAGAAGTGTTTGTCTGGTGCAGTTTGAGTGATGTGTTCTTGTTCCTCGGCCAGAGAATAACCTGCCTTGAGCCTGAGGGGGGCTGTTGGTAACTGGTGTGTGGGAAGAGGCGTTTGAATGCTAGAGACCCTTCTGGCTGCTTGGTGGGGCTGTTGGGCTCAGCGCAGGGTAGGTGGCTGCAGGCAGAAGAGGCCTTTCTTCTGCTTGCTCCCCAGTCGGGTTGCTGTAAATTCCCTTCAGTCTCCAGTATTGGTGCTCCAGTAACAGCTGTTTGTCACTGCCCGCTCCTGACCCGGCCTGGTTGCCCAGGAGGTGGCTTTGGCTGGTCTGTGCAGCCTGTTGGCTAGAAGCCACCCGACAGGGGTAGGTGAAGGTGTGTGGGAGCCTGTGACATCCTTCATTGGGAGGCCACGCCGCGGGGTGTTGAGATTTTAACTGAATGCAGATTGTGATGTCCCAATGGGACATTGGTGGCTCTGCTGGTGGCCCTGTGGAGATCACTCCTGCTAAAGTACACTGCCTTTCCTGGCAGGACTCGGCATCTCCCTTGGCTTGGGTAACTGCCCTGTCTCCTGTGCCCACATGGTGAGCACTGACTTGCTGAGGAACTGAGACTTTCCAGCGTCTCAGTCATCAACCCGGGGCTTTGACTCACTGGTTACTCAGGTGCTGTCTTTGTGCTTTCCTATTCCTGTTTGCATTTAACAAATGACACGGGATGGCATCTGGCTGATGGCAGCAGGGAGGTAGCTCAAGGGATGGCTGCTCTGGTGCTTTTTTTGTTTTTTGGAGTTTTTAAAAATTTTACAGGGGCCAAGATGTGAACTTTCCTTAAAGAGAGCCTGAGTGAGGCTGTGTGTGCTCACCGCTCCGTAATCCACTCCGGCACATAAAAAGAACCACTCTTTATTTAATCTGGAACAGATCAGTACAAAATGTACAGAAAAGGCAGTACAAATTTACAAATATACATCATCTGGTTTTGCATTCTTCAATGGTGCTGATGGCACAGCAGTCTAGCTTAAAATAAATTCACATTCCTGATACTGTCTCCTCTCACCTTCCTCAACGTTGCATCTGAATCCCGGTTCCGTGGAGGCTGAAGCTCTGTCCTCCAGCTCCTCATAACCCGCGACTGCTAAACCCCTGCAAACCCCATCGCTCAGCTGCTCCTCTCAACCCTCCAGGCACCTTGTGCACCTCCTCCCCTTGCCCTTCCCCTTCTCCCCACTCATTTAATACATTATTTTACCAGTGAGAACTTGGCAGAGACAAAGGCACCACTCGCAAGAATTCCCTGTGCGGAGCGAGTGGGAGGCTGCCAGCGGAGTTGGGAATACTGCCGTCTGGGACACACGGATTTACACCGTTGGCAAAGATTGCATTAGGATGTAAAGCTCGCTTTAAAAAAGCTACAATAATAATATTGAAAATAATTTAAAATTACCTTTTAAATAAATAAATAATAAATAGTAATAAATAAAGCCATGTGAAAAGCAGTGGAATTTTAACACTCGGCCTGCCTTTAGAAAGTAATTATCTGCATCTTTGTTTTGCCGTTTCAGTGCAGGTACTGTATCATCCAGTACCATAAATACTTCCCAATAAAAATACTACATTCCGGGCTATTCTCCTCCAGGTTCATAAGAAGCATTTAAAAAGCAGCAAAAAGAGGGCGGTTTGGTTTCCTCTCTTCAGAGCTTGCCTAGATGGACGCTCTTGTAGGAGTTGTCTTTCAGGCTGTTGAATATCTCCTTGGTGCCGTTCTGCCAGTGAAGGACAAGGTCCATGGGGGTTTTCCCTTGCTGATGAAAAAAACAGCAGAGGAAGCGAGGTTTAATTTTGGCCGGTGAACAGAGTCCTTCATCCTTCCCTACGTCCTTGTCCTGTGCACACAGGGTCGGGATCCTTTCGCTCCGCAGGTCTGGTCCCAGCCCTGGTGAGACCCAGGGTGAGACCTGCCTGGGTTTCAGTAGCAAATACCACCGTGGGCAGAGCAGGTGTTCCTTGTGATCTCATTTACAGTGATCAGAAATACCTTTAGAGGAGCCCTCAGTGAGCCACTCTTCTCTTAAACTGAGAATCCAGCTTAGAGTTTGTGCTGGTTTAATGATGCTTTAATGAGAACCACAGCCAAATTCAACAGGAGCAACTTTTGTGTGTGGACAAAGCCTGAGAGAGCAGCTCTTTGGCCTTTGGGGCTGCACCTTTCACCATGGCTTCTGGTTTTAGGAGAAGTTCTGGTTTTTCCTCTTCTCCCTGACCTCTCCCAAGGTATCCTTTCCCTCTGTGCTTAGCCGTATGGGTTAGTGGTGGTTTTTGTCAGTGTTGGGTTGATGGTTGGATGGGATGATCCGAAAGGTCCCTTCCAGCCTGGGCTGGAAGCTATGTCAGCTCTGCTTTAATTAACTCTGAAATGATCTAATTAAATCTGTTTCTCCCAGCCTTGAAACCGCTCTGAAGGCAAAATTACTCTGAAGTGGTTTGAATTACTGCTTTTTTTGGGTTTTTTTGCGATTACTTACGCAGTTCTTTATAGTCAGATCAGCTCCGTGCAGGATCAGGAGCCTGATCATCTTGTAGCGGTTCAGCCTGACAGCGTCGTGCATCGGCGTGTCCCCTTCCTGCAGGACAGAGACATGGACCACGCTGTCATTCCTGCCGGGATCCGGCCCAGCCACGTCGCCGGGGGGGGTTTATGGCTGAGGAAGGGCAGGGGCTGTGGGTACCTACCCTGTCCCTGGCATTGAGATCGGCCTCGCAGGCGATGAGGTGCTCCCCGCAGTCGTGCTGGCCCGTCCGCACCGCCACGTGCAGGGGGGTGCTCAGCAGCTGGGGGGGGAGAGGAGGAAGGTGTCAGTGGCACAGAACGCTTCAACAGCCACCAGAAATTATCTACCTGGAATAAAGGTCAGCTTTTCATCCGGAGTTTAAGAAGCTGCGGAGTCCCAGGAGCACGCACCTTGTCTCTCGCGTTTCTGTTTATCCCCTTGTCCAGTAAGAACTTCACAACGTCCAGGTTGCCCCCCCGGCAGGCCCAGTGCAGGGCTGTGGATTCAAGCTGCAGCAGGAAAAGCAAACGGGAAGTGATTTAATTCATTATCGTGTTTTTAAATAATTTAAACCATTTTGATCAAATTTCTAAATTAATTCAAAATCCTTTTCTCTCCATTTAAGCTGAAGCACTTCACTGTGAAGTGAAGCACCAGGTTGTTCCTAGTAACAGCTTTCCTTATTTTGCCCTAATTTCTTTAGCGCTGGGAGCTTCTCACTCCTCACACTCGCTGCACGTTGCTCTTACAGGCAGAGACGTTGCCAAGGCTGCTGTGAGGATGCGTTTTGTCTGTTCTGCAAACTTGGGACTTCTCTTTAGCCAGGTACGTGCCAGTCAATTTTTTTTTTAATGCTTTTTGTGTTCTAAACGCTCCTCTTCCACCAGAAGCCTTCTATATCCGCTGCTCTTGGCACTTGTAAAACAAGGAGCGGTTTTTCGGAGGGAGCGTGAGCTGAGGTACCTACCATGTCTTTCTGTTCCAGCCGGGCTCCAGCTTCCACCAGCTTTTTCACCACCTCCAGGTGTCCTTCAGAGCATGCCCTGTGCAAGGCAGTGCGCTTGTACTGGGATGGAAACAGCCCCGGGCTGGGTATTAGATACAGCACAAAGATCCTGGAATCTCTTCTCCCACCTCCCTAGGATGATGGCAAATGCCTGCTTTCTGCTGAGCCTTTTCCAAGAGCTAAGAACTTTGGAGACCTGAGATCTGCTAAATTTTAACAGCATCCTGAGGGCCGAGGGCTGCCTCCCCGGCGTTGGAAAGGGTGGTGCGGCGTTGGAATCTCCCCCGGCCAACGTGCTTGGGCAAACACAGCTTGGGCCTCGCGGAGCAGGAGGGGCGGCAGCGCCGCTTTCCCTGCTCTGCTCACAGACTTCTTGGAAAGACCCCTGTTATAGACAATCAGGGTCTCCTGGGCACCAACAGCCTTCTTTCAAACGTAAAGATCCTCTTGTAATGTTACTTGGAAGGGTTGCAGTGGCCCCTTTATCCCTAGAAAACTTGGTGTGTACTAAAACTCCCAGCATTTACTTACTTTCCCCCCCCCTCAAAACTACAGCGTTTTGAAGCTACAAAACCTGGTGGTTAAAGTTAATTTTTGCCGTGTAACAACCCCCCTTCGGCAGCAGGCTCTGCAGTAAGGAGACCAGACCGTACCTTATCGCAGACATTGGGGTCCCCTTGGTCTGACAGGTATTTCTCAATTACTGGCAGCTTGTTCTCCAGGGCAGCTCGGAAGAATGTGGGCACATCCACTGCTCCCGTCTGACGGAGAGAAAGGTGCAGGGAGTAAATGTGTGGCACAAACCCCATCGCTGCTCCCCGGGAGGAAGTGCTGTGAAATCACTTACAATAACTTCTGGCTCGGGTTCCTTTACGACCGGCGCTTTCACTTTCTTGCATTTTTTCTGCTTCTTCAACTGAATAATCTTCTCAAGATCCTCCAAGTTTTCAAGTTTTGACCTCTGTTCCAATTTCTTCTTCTTCAGCTGAAACAAATCAAGGGAGGTCACACCCCGAGTGGTGGGACAAGGTGTGCTAGTACTCAGCTGAATTCAGTTTAGAGTGGATGAACTTTGAAATAAGTTGTCTCTCTTTTTTGGTTACAGCTAGGGCTAAGTGGCCATCAGAGTCAGTTACTGAGTGTGTGAGAAATTCTGCATCGTCCACGTGGTCAGATTTAGCTGACTTCCACCAAGCGCTTTCTCTTCAACCACCTTTACAATGCAGCCCCTGATTTATTGTAACTTAATCCTCTTTGATGAAAAACAGACCCTTAGGTGAAGAGCCAGGTTTGTACCCATCCCCGCATTTCCGTCACCACGTGTTAGGTTTTGGTGAACTACAAGGAACGTCCCCATCAGGGTCTGAGCTGTAGATCATGGACTTAATGGAAAATAATGGTGTTGGCTGAGTGGGCTGGGGATCAACAACAAACCCAAGAGGTTCTTAGCAGCCTGTTCTGGAGGAACTCAAAAAGCCCCTGCAGCAAGGGATGATCTCTCCCATGAAGGTGAAGGTCGGAAGCGTTTAATATTTCTGAGGCTCACTTTCCCACCCTGATTTTTTCAGAACAAAGTCTTACTCCCCCTGCAAGTTAAACTCTTTCATTCCCAAATCACTTCAAATTTTTAAGCCAGTTGGTTGCTTATTCACCAAAGAATTTAAAATGTTACAGCTACTGTATTTTGGTGGGGAAAACCCATGGGTTCTTAGGGATACAAGGAGAATTGGCATGGAGCAGAACGTGCACACGGGGCCATAAAACGCCAAGCACAAACCCCAAGAGCCTACCTCTGCTTCCAGTTTCTTCTCCTTCTCATAAGCCGGATCTCCTCGGCTCAGGGAGTGGTCAGAGACCGTCTTTAGGTCCTCCTGCTTCTCTAATTTCACGGCAGCTTCATACTCTCCATTTTTGAAGTCCTCGGGGAGGAAGCTGCCCATCTCTTTATCGTCGGCTTTCTTCCCGGTCACCTGTAAAAGCAAACGGGATCCAATATGAGCAAGGGTTCCATGACTGCAGGAGCCACCCCCTGGGAAGGAAGATTGCCTGGAGGCTGGTTACAGGTCATTGCTGGGAGGGACAGAGCGCTGACCTCCTTCGGCCTCTGCCTGGATTAACTAATTAATGGCTGGAGCAGTCTCTCTTGCAGGCAGATCTCCTGCGACCCCCACCTTGGCATCTCCAGGCCGTGGCTCAGGATCCATGAGGCCACCTCACGGTCCAAGTCCCTGCTTTTTCTCCCTCGGGACCTTCCATTTTTACCAAAGCACATCCAGTGCAGGTGAGTCAGGCTGCGGGGGAATTTGGGGCTGGTTTTACCCCATTTGTAGCCCTGGGGAGAGCAGCAGAAGGCGGTTCCCACGCAGGGGCTGTGGGATGCGGTGCCGCAGCACGGCTTTCCGTAGCTGCTGGAAATACTTGTGCTGCTCGACTGGGTGCCTACAGAGAGGTGACCCGTTAAACTTAGTAGAGGCTGTTGCATATTTTGAGAGGGGTTCCATAAATCCGTGTGTCCCGGACTGCCTTCCCGCTCAGTCACCTTGTAAAATTGTCCTTGTTAGAGGGTTTAACACCGGAGAAGCTGCCAGGGCCTTGCCAGGGAATTTAAGACAGCATTAACGAGTGGGATTATATGGCAGTGGCATCTTAACCTAACCCCCATGGGGAAAAATGGGGTGTCTGTAGGATGCTCCAGTGTTTTACTGGATCGTTCCCCATTTCCCAGTTTATTGATCAAATCAGGCATTCTTAGCCCAGTCTCTGCAGTGGGATGTCCCGTTACTCGTGGCCCAGTTGAGAGGTTAGTTCTCAGAGACTGGTTTTGCCATCAACAGCGGTGGGTGTGGGAGCTGTTAGTTTATTATTAGAAAACAGTACTTATTGCTAAACTGTTAGTTTGGATTTGGAAAACACTTTGGATTCTCTGCATCGATACCTGCTCCCAGCCCCTTACAGGACTGGAGTTGCTGAGCATGATCATGAACTTAATAGCTGCTGAAAAAATGAAAATGAGGACCAATGTGAAAGGAAAAATACAAAGCCAGGTTTTGGTCGGTGTCTGCTTCCTGGTGAGCCGTGTTCTGCTGCAAAATCCAGGCAGCTCTGTGGTTGTGTCAGACCCCCCTCCCGAGGAAAAGTGAGCACAGGGAGCAGAGCCTGGACTCTGCGGGGGGATGATCTGCAGTAGGGCACGGCTCTGCCGGGCTCTGTGATCCCTGCCCGGAGCAATGACGGCCTAGGAAGGAAAGGGATTCTGAGTAAATGCAGGAAGGTTGTACCTACCAGCTCCTCCACTTTCATCGTCATCATGTTTGCCAGGCTGGGAGGCTGCGCTCCTCAACGGCTGAACCCCGGGTGCTCAGGCCGGCTCTGCGGGGACCCGCACCCCGGCCCCGCTTATATATCCATGGGAGCGCCGCGCATGAGTGAGATAATCTTCCAACCTGGGAATGCCAGCCTGGGCCCGAGGTGGGCTGGCGCTCATTCCAGACATGTTAACGAGCCAGATCTGGTGTCCGGGC
>JAOXNH010000002.1:21810050-21847863 GCA_028566575.1 Bartramia longicauda
GGGAGGACGCGGTGCCGTCGCCCCCTGCCCAGCCCGGCAGCACCGGCCTGGAGTTGGGGCTGTTGCCGCCGGAGCTGCACGCCCGGCTGCTGGACCAGGAGGACTACAAGAACCGCACACAAGCCGTGGAGGAGCTGAAGAGGGTGGTTGGAGGTGCCAGCCAGGCTGCGGTGGCCTCCATGCCGGCCCCCAGCCTCCTGGGGCTCATCAGCTTGCTCTACACCCTCCTCGATGACTCCAACTTCAAGGTGGTGCTCGGGGCCTTGGAGGTGATCCATCTGCTGGCCCTGCGCCTGGAGGACCAGGTCCAGCCCTTCCTGGCACCGCTGGTCTCTGCTGCTGCTAAAGTCCTGGGGGACAACAAGCTGGCCATCCGGCAGGAGTACAACGGCCTCTTCCTGCAGCTGATGAAGGCGGCGGGTCCTCAGCCGGTGCTGGGCCTGCTGCTGCAGCAGGAGCATCTGCAGCACAAGAACTCCAAAGTCCGCGAGGAGGTGGTCAACATCTGCATCGTGGCCCTCCTCACTTACCCTAGTGAGGAGCTGGACTTGGCCAAGCTGGCCTTTGGGCTGGCTCCAGCACTGGTGGACAGCAAGCGCAGGGTCCGGCACGCTGCCATGGAGGCCTTTGCTGTGCTGGCGTCTTCCATGGGCCCCGGCAAGACCACCCCGCTCTTCAAGGCGGTGGATGCCGTGGAACTTGAGGACAACGGGGATGGGGTGATGCACGCGGTGCAGGCCAGGCTGGCCAGGAAGACCTTGCCGAAGCTGGTCGACCAAGGGTTTGTAGAGTACGCTGTGCCCTTGCCCTCATCTGGTCACAACAGGGGGTCCTGTTTGCCCCCCGGCGCTGATACAGAGTGGTTGCTGATGGGCAACAGGACTCAGAGCGCGCACAGTTACTGTGGGTATCACGCAAGGGAGGATGCTCTGCAGAACTCCGGCTCCCATGAGGCATATGCCGACCAAGGAGTAAGTCCAAGAAGAGTCTTGAGCGCGGGCAAAGGGAAAAACAAGCTGCCTTGGGAAAATGAGCGTGCTGGAGACAGGGACAGTGGTTCGGGAGCCAAGATGCCTTTCACAAAGGGTGTGGAGCAGGTATGTACTCCCAACTCGCTGGGCTCATTTATTCTAAGGCATGTTCCAAAGGGGGATTTGAAAGTTGCCAAGGTTTTATTAAATGTCAGGTATTTGCGAGGTATGGCTAAAGCTGTCTGTGCAAGGCTCTCTAGGTGTACGTCACTCTGGGAAGGCAAATTTGAGAACTTCTTATGTCCCATTTAACACTAGTAGGAACATACCTTTTTTTTAAATATAGTTGGACTCCATGCTATGCTTTTTCTGTCTAACTCTAGTGACCTGTCTCTGACAAAGGCAAGCTGGGACCCTGGGAATGACCACAAGAGTGGGAAAACTGTTTCAGAGCTTCTGTTTGTGTATTTGCGTTTGAGAGTTCCTGACTGACTGTCAGGCTCCGAAGGCAGAGCTCCGGAGTGGGGCTGGGCCGGTGCGTTTTGGCGGCGTGCTGGCCGGCAGGGAAACCTGGGGGTTGCCAGATGGCTGTGTGGCTCTTGTTCCTCCCTCTGATTCCACTAGCAAAAATGTAGGTCAGGCTGAAATAGCAGTTCTGATTTTGTCACGTACTGACCACGTCGGCAGCTGCAAAGGGAAGGAACCTTTGCAAAATTGTGCAGTTCCCTTTTACTTTGGCAGGGCTCTGTTCTGTGACGCCTGATTTGGATACCACCCACGGGTTTAAGACATGTATCTGGCTGCGGTGGGTTTTGATTGGGTGGTTTTTTTGGGGGGTGGGCGGCTTTTTATTAGTTTATGTTTGTGGGTTTTTTTTTTCTTTTTTTAACCGAACAGGTTTAATTTATCATAACTTTATCTCCAGCAAGTGAGTTTAAGCAAGTGGATCTTTTTAGAAAATCAAAAGCTGTATAGAACAGGCTTCCTCAGCACCCGTTTATGTATTCAGAATCTAATTCTTAGTTGCTTGGTAACTTGTTCCTGTGCTGGAGGAGGGTCATGAGCAGCACTACTTTGTGAAGGCTGGCTTTTAATAAAGTCTCTTAATTAAAAGAAATGTGAGTTAACATTATTGTAGAGTAGAACCCTTGAAGTTCATGTGTACGCTTGTGTGCACACAGGCTCGTAGGGGTACATATTCCCTTCACTCATGCTCCTAAAGAGATCTGTATCTTTTTGAATTGATGAATCAGGCAACTAAGTTCCCATACAAAGCAAATAGGGTCTGGTTTGTTTACAAACACCAGTTTGTTTAGTGGTAATGGGTCACCTGAGGTGGACAATGCCAAAAGTGTTGTTCCTGTAGTTACACCAAGAGAGCTGAAGTCTGATACAACTCAACAGCTAGTGTTTTGCAACCAATGGGTTTGACAAATTTGGTTCAGCCGTGTGAAAACGCAGGCTGTTCTTTTGCCAGTGGGCAGTTAAGAAGAGTGTGCAGCGGTGAGGTTTTACCATTACCCTTCAGCTGGATTTTGGGAGCCGTGGTTTTAAAAATTGCTGTGGGTTCCCAGCTGCCCACCTCTTCCAAGACATATTAACTCCAAGATGAGTTAGACCTGGCTTGTGGAGCAGCCTTGTGTCTCTGTCCTGTCTTGTCCTAATTTACTCTGCGTAGGCTGCTGTGACCATCATGCATCTCCCTCTCCAGTAGCAGTTGATAACTGGTGCTGGTGGCACTTGTGTGTTGCTCAAAAATAGTGCTGGCATTCGGTGTTTCAGCTTCCAGTGATTCCTCTTTACTTTGGTATCAGTCAAGATAAAGCCTGGCTGTCACACTGCTCCAGTGCACGGCAGTGATTTGGTGTAGCTACTGCATCTTTGCCCTCTGTGAGGGAGACGAACAGCCTTGTTTAAAAAATCAGTATGGCAAGGAGTTGTTTGTTAGAAGATGAGGCAAGCGCTGCCCGTGGCTGGGGGTGAGGCAGAAAAGAGCAGGGATTCCTTTCAGTTGCCCACAGAGTGATTCGTTAAGCACCCCCATGCTCAATGGAGAGCTGGGCTGTGCAGCTGGGAATGCCCAGAGAGCTGTCTTGGTGATCAGGGACCTAATGTAGGATGAAATCAATTCTTGTTATTATAGTCCTGTTGGCTGGACCCGCATTTACTGTGATGGAACTTTAACCCCAGTGTGATTTAAGCGTTGGAACATGGATCTGATGGCTGGCTGTTGTCAGCTCCGTTACCCTCTCCTCACACCCTGTCTCTCTTCTCCTGCTGTTGCATCTGTCTAATAGATTGTCAAGCTCTCCGGGGCAGGGGACTCCAGCTTTGTGACTTTTGGTACAGGGTGTGCTGGCTCCTTGATGCTGCTTGTTTTGTCACATCCATACCATGGGACAGCTTTTATCCCATGGAGTGTATGTATCTTCTGTGGAAGTAGGTGAACTGTGTTTTCACTTAAGGCACTCTGGGATGAGTGAACTTGGACAGTGTTTCCTGTACTTGAGGACATTCCTTGTTAACTGAAAGAGATTACTATAAGCTGTATAAATAAAGCTCCTCTCCTCGGGGCACTTGGCAATCCAAGATGGGGGAAGGAAGAAAGTAAGTTAGCCCTGTATCTCTTCTTAACTGTTGTCAGTGAGGTGTATGATGCATAAAATTTGGGTAGTCGACTTGTTCATGCAAATGTAAAAAATTAATTATTAATTCAGACATTCCTTTGAAGTGAATTTGCTTAAAAATTAACTTTTGGAGTCATTCTGTGGTTGAAAGGATGCATGAAATGAGCTTAATGTTTAAAGTTGTTTTTCTACTAGTATTTTTAGGGTCACGTTACCCAGTGATTGTCCAAGGCCATGTCTAGACTTTCCCGATCAGATAAGATGGGCAGCAGAACATGTGTAAGTTAATGTGTACTGAAAATGTTCTGGAGGTAACGCGCGTTGCCTTCCAGGGCTTGTCGTTAACTGCAGCCTCCGTCAATGATGGTAGATTGGGTTCTTGATGAAAGATTTCTCTGTAACCTGTGAAGTCCTTTGAAACTGCTTTTGTTCCATGCCCATGCGTGAATTCCGGTTGCCAGCAATGCCGCAGGACTCGGAAGGGCGATGTGGCTCTGCTGAGAACGTAACCAAGCGTGTCCATCCTGCACAAAGTCCAGCTGTGACCGGTACCACGTGTGGTGCCACCTCGAGCGGTGGAGGTGTCACCACCCAAGATGGTCAGCGTGGCACTAGAGACGCAAGCGCAGAGGTTCTCTTCATTTGTTAGGCTTGTGCGAGACCGTAGTTACATTCAACCGTACAGACCCCTTAGTGAGAAGCTCTAAAGTGAGGGATGCTTGAGCTGCCACCACCTCGATGTCCAGGGGATGCCCTTGTTCTGCGCTCAGAAAGGAGTCCAGTCCCTAGTTGTAGCAATAGAGGAAAGTGTGGCTGAGAGGTGAACCCTCAGGACCTTTTTCGGGAACCAAGTGCCTCTGGCTGTCTCTTTTGGAGCCAGAGAGTGGCCACCAAAGGTCTGGAGGGACGTGGTGAGTGCAGCGGGGCTGTTTGGTGTCCTGCTTTGAGGAGCTCACTTGAGGAGCCACCGTGCCCCTATGCTGCGGCTGAATTGGGGTAAGTTACACAGGCACAGAGTTTTGCACCAGTGACAGCCCAGCCGTGCTCTGCCTTGAGGTGTGCTTACAAAACATGGCACACCCTCCTTAAAAAGGTCATTAAATAAAATATTTATACCAGTCCTTATTTCATCAGCGAGTCTCTTTTCTGACAACTACTATCTTTTGGTTAAAGTGCACAATTCTGCGCCGCAGTGCGTTATTTACCAATACTGCAGGGTTACAGCCTAATAACTCTTCACTGAGCTTCTGATCTTCCATTTCCACCCGTCTGTCAGAGCCACCCGATGGGCTCTGCCTTTGACTCGACTCTTTTCTAAATCCCAGCCGGAGCAGCCTGACCTCCTCCTCCTTACACTGGACAGGTAGTTGCCATCACCACTCGGCTTGTGTGGGCAGGGTGACGCTTCTCTGGTTTCCAGCTGAATTAATAAAATGGTAACGGTTGGGTTTTAGCCTTAGGGAAGTGTAAACATTTCCAATGGGAACCACACCAGACCCTATTCTGGAGTAAATGCTGATGTTTTCTTTAGGACTTGCCGTGATTTACTCATCTTCTTGGGTGCTGGCGTGAAGTAACTGAAATTAGCTGCTGTGACCAAAGAAGTTGCATCCTCCAGTGGCTTCCCAGCTTGAGCCACGGGTGGGAGGTCACACAGATGAGTGTGAGGACACTGTGCTAGCAACCTCCCTTCCCTTGTTAGCTCTCGTCTTCTACCGTTCCAACATGAGCTATCAGAGCAAAAGCACTTTTGACAAACATGGATGCTACCCCTGTAGACCTTCCTATCTGCGCTGCCCTGCTGGAATGCGCGAACTAGCCCGTTGCCACAAAATTGATTAACAGCTGGAATTCCTGGCTGGCTTTGCATTGCCTTTGCCTTGAAAATGCAGCATGCTGGGAGTGAAACATACGCTGTCCGGGAATTACTGCAGGGTGGGAGTCACCATGGTGCTTCTCCCCTCTGAAACACACACGCTGCGGGTCCCTGTGCCCGCTGTTGAAAGCGGTGCCCTTTTGGGGAGAAGCAAGAGCATTTGAACGTTTTACAGAAGTTTTGAGCCGCGTTACAAAGTCAGTGGGAACTGAGTGTAGTGTCGCAGAACTGCGCTGTTTGGCAACGCCTGGGGAGTTATTCTCCATTTACATGCCGATCTGATCACCACACAACTAAGGAGCTGGACTTCACAAAGACCTCAAGTGAGTCTTCAATATTCTAGGAAAGGAGTTTTATGAAACAAATGCTCTTTGTTTTCCGCAGCGATAGTGAGGACTAAAGGGAGGGTTGGCCCATCCTCATGCTGCGAGTTGAGGTGTCAGCCGTGGTCTTTCTGAGGGCAGGGAGAGTATTTTGGGGGGTTAACGTGCTGTCTCTGTGCTGCGGTTGATCTCTTCCCCGGGAGCGGGTTGTAGGTGGTTGATGTTACGTGTGTTCGTTGAGGAGGAGGTTTCGGCTCGTGCGGTGCCGCTGCTCGGCTGGGAAGGGGAGGTAAGATGGGGGGTCTGGGCTGTGCCGCGGTACCCAAGGGAGTGGGGATTTTCTGACATGGATGGTATTAGAGGAATTTAAATGAACCTGAAACCTTTTGAGCAATCCCTTTGCCAGGGTCTGCCATCGACCTCAGTGAACACCTGGCAGCTTTAGGTCTGCGTTTGTTTGCCAGCGCCTCACATGCCTGTGTTTAGCAGATTTATAATTGCTGTAATTATAATTTCCATAGGAGAAGGCGGACAGTTTTTATTCCTGTAGCTGGGATTGAGCAAAGTTGTACAGTCGTGTCAGCGTAGCACAATTTGCTCCTTCTGCAGATATTGTTCTGTCTGTAGGGAAAAATAGGGCGTAAGTGCCTTGTACGGGTAGAACATTTATTTACGGGCTGAAAGATCCATAGTTTGGGAAGCAGGAATGGCAAGTTCTCATCTCCTTTCTGACCCTGACTTGCAATAACCTGGAACAAATCCCTTCAACGATTTCGCCGCTGTTCTTTTTCTCATTTATAAAGTAAAATTGGTGTTTCCAGGGGATGCCTGGGAATAAAAAGCCGGGATAGCGCTGTTACCAGTACTGCTGCTGCATTTAACTCCTCATCGTTCTTTTTGTATTCCTGAAAATCTTTGTAAAACTTCTTACTCCCTGCTCTGCTCTTGCCAAAGCATTTCATATCTGCTGGATTCTTGCTGCCGTCTTCACTAAAAATGGGATCCAGGTGCTCCATTTTCTACCGAGGCTCCTGAAGTGCTCCCTTGCTGCCCTAAGCAGTTACACACAAATATTTTAAGTGAGAGTCTAATCCCTGAAGGCCAATTAAAAAGTGGGGTCCTGCATCAGCGCTGCCTTTCAGGGAGGAAGATTTATGTCAAGTTTTAAGCTTTTGAGCGTTTTGGTGATTTGCTGCAAACGCTGCATGCTCCAGGCTTTGACTTGCTGCGGGGGTGACTCGAATCCCATCCGCTCAACTCGGAGCCCATGAAATGCAGCACATAACACTGAATTGCAACGGGCATTTTTGTAAGTGAAGATGAAATTTTTGCCATTTTTTGTTACCCTCAAAGCCCTCCCAGGAGCAGCCAGGCTGTTCCGTTCCCGTGGCTGTGTCGCTGAGCACCTCGGCACTCAGTGCAGGGACGAGTGCCCCCCGCTTTGGGAACCGCTTGGGTTTTTAAAGCACTAAATGGAAATACAGGCAAAGTGCCGCTTCCCTTATTTATCTGCTGCAACAGGGACCACGTGTGAGTCATTTTTTCCATTTTTGAGGGGGAATGGTCTGAGAGGGAGCAGACTTGGAAATAACCTAATTCAGAAGTTTGAATTGGGAAGCCGATTTTTTGAGGGGAAGTCTCGTGGGTAGGGAGGGGAGGTTTAATTTCTCTTGGCTTGTGTGGATATTGTGCTAAGGTGTTGTGACTCTTCTTGACTTGGAAGGGGCCTGAGGGCTTTGTGGAAACTCTTAAAGCTTTTTGTCCATATTCCCTAACCATAAAAATGTCTATTTTAAAACATCTTATGTGACAAAGAAAATATTATAATGTTCTAAAAGCAATTAGGAAATGCTGATAGCCATGCTAGTCATCTCATGACTGCGCCACTTCAAGTTTAAAGTTCTGGCCATGCTTTATTTTGTAATGCTTGTGTGAACCCCCGTTAAAATACGAAATATTAATTTAAACCCCATCAAGCTATTAGAGCATTTAGCTGCTGTTTGTTTGAGCTAGTCATTTAACACTCCAGGCCTTGGAGCCTGTTAATTCCCGTGCCATCGGTGCTGTGCATGGGACACGGAGCAGAGCTCAGAGATGGTGGCTCTGTGGGGTGGGCTGTGCCCAGTTTGCCCTCACTGGTTTCTCACAGCTGGCATTGTGCACTGATGGGAAACTGAGTTATGGACTATCGGGGAGCTGTGGTTTCACAGTGCAAGAGTCTGTGGAGATCCCAGCTTCAGAATCCGTCTTTACGGTGAACTGAGATCCTCAGTGAAATTAAAAAAGTAGATATTTTTATAAATGAATGTCCTGTGTATGTGTTAGACTAGATTCTGCCCTCACACAATCAGTGTATTGAGGAAAGGAGGTTTCTAGGCTTAACATGATGCTGTTCTTTCCAATACTGAATAAATATTTCCATTTCTGTTCAGACTTCTGACCTCTGTGTGGAGCCTTGTCTATGAAAGAGGACTTAACGTAGCCTGGAAATGATTTAAATTACTGATTTTACTAATTAAATCAGAAAGCAAGAAACTTTCGTTTAAAGCATGGTCTTTTCTTTGCTAAGTGTTTATATATTCAGATTTTTCCTTTAACTGTAACCGGTAACAAGGTGCTGATGCTGCCAGATAGAGGTTTCAGAGTAAATCTGAAACACACTTTCTTGGCACCTCAAGTAACTGCTGTCTATGTAAACTTACATAGCTTAATGTACATAATTCAAAATGGTAGTGTTTAATTTTTAAAACTGATGACTGGTGCAACTCTCCACCAGTTTGGTTTGTTGTGGGGTTTTTTTCCCTTTACAGTGAATAGTGTCAACCTGTGTTAGAGCAAGAACGGGGAACCGACTAAGATCTGGGGAAGAAAACATTGATCAAAATGTTTGGCATTTAAAAATCAACAGCCCTCTATCATCAGAGGGAGGCTGGCAGCTTGTACTGATGAGCTGCAGTGCCCTGTGCCCACTTCCCTTTTTGTAGGAACTTTCCTGCTTTTTGCTCTCCGTGTCCATGAACCTTTCTCTGCGGGTATATATGGGATTAATCCTGTTTCCTTCGGTGGGTGGACGGTGTGGCTCATGTATACACTCTGGCTTTTTATTGCTTAAGTGATGGGGAAGAAAAACTTCTCTTTTCCATCAATTCTCTCTTCTTGCACACGGTAAGAGTGGTTTGTGTAGCTTTCTTGTGCAGAGAGGTCTCTGGGCTGTGCTGGGGTGCAGGTGACAGTCACACGGGTAATTCTGCTGTTTGTACCCAGAAGGGGTTCTGCATTCATTTCCCACACATGAATGTTTCTTTATTTCCCTTTTTTTCTCTGCAGTTCTCTACATCCAATGATTTTCTTCATTCCCCAAAGTTGAAGCCTCCTCAGGGAGCACCAGTCAGTGATGAGTTATTTTTTAGTAGAAAAAGAGCTTCAAGGAATTTATTTCAGAATAGTATAGACTTCAACTCCGAGCATTCTTCTCTTTGTGCCGGTGAGTATTAACACAGAAAAGCGTTTCACCTGCTGTTTACAAAATAGATGTAGAAGAACTGGAGCGTGAATTTGTAGCTGCATGAGCATGATTCATCTTTTGCTGATTGTTTGTTTTGTTATTTATTTTCATTTACTACGAAGAACTGAGTACTGGGCAGTCCTGTTCCCATCTGTGGAGAAGTGTCCACCAGCTGAGAGCCGAGGCTGCTTTTTTTCCAGATTTTGCACTAGTTTAGGTAGACCCTGGAAAGTTTGTAGATCAACTATTTTTGCAGGTGGCAGGACCAAAAAGAACTAGTGTGGTTGTGTGAACAAAAGGGCCCGGGAGATCCCTGAGATGCAGAGCTGTCTGGTGCTTTTACAGAACTGGGGAAAAGCACCATGTAGGTCAGCAACAAATTCAACCAACGTTCCCACTGTGAAATACAATATGAGCTGCAGGTAAAGCAGTAAATTAAGAGGAGACACAGAACTTTACTGCCTTTTGAGCAGGAATAGGATGCTGGCTAGGATAGCAGTTTTTGTCCTAAAAGGTACGCTGTCAAGAGGCAGCTGGTAGTGGCAGCAGGGAATGAAATACCATAAACTGGAGAATGTGTCGGGAAGGCCATATTTACCTATGGTGGGAACTTCAGGAGAGCAGATCAGCGCATAATTATTCTAGATTTGCGTGTTACCTCCTTTTGCTGTGTATCAGCAGCCCGGGTAGAAGGCTGGCTGAGGGACGAGCTCTGAAGATTGCGTTAAAAACTGAAAAATGTCTTGTTTTTGAAAAGCAGGCTTGTAGAAGACTGCAGGTCTAGTGCTCCACTTAATTTACAGGAGCAGGGTAGCCTCGGTGATGTGTATTTTAATAGCCAAAAGGCATGTGGAAAGAGCGGGCAAGACCAGACCTGATTTGTTGCCGTCCCTTGGCAGCAGCTGGTATCCGTGGCTGTGCCGGGGCAGCGGGGACACGCGTGGCACACGGAGCCTGCTCTGCTCTGCTGCCAGGGACCTCACCCTAAAGAAACACACTGCCTTTGGGGGCTCCTAGGGTGCTGTCTTCCCTCTATTGTCATATATTCCAAGAGAGGAGTGGTCTGGGTTTTTGTTTAACCTACAGTTCTCAGTTGGAAAAACCCCCTGGAAGAACAGCCAGCCGTTTTCCCAGCTCGTGCCTATCAACAGTATTAGGAGGTTGCTTAGAAACTCTTGAATTAAAGACTTTGAAAGTAGTGATTGTTTTGCACTGAAAGTTAGACTCTGAATTTGCTGTTAAATATTATTGTATGGTTTGCCTTGAATGCCATGTGTTAAGTATTTATCTAGTTCTTTGTGTGTGCCTTTTGTCAGGTGCTATGGGCTCTCAGCAGCCGCAGGTTTCAGGGAAATGTGGATCCCTTGGGTACACACAGACGCGCAGGAAGAGTGGCAGTGTGGACTCTGAATTGCAATTTTTGGGATTAAATAACTGTCAGCAAGACAAAGGTATGTGCATTTCTAACTATTGCAACTCAGTGCTTGTTACTTTGGAAATGTCTTTTTATTTCTATGCTGCCTTAAGAAATAAAAACTGTTACTAAAACGTTGTTCGGTCCCTCCTCAGGTGCAGTTGTGCCTCCCTCCTGTGTAGTGCTTTCTATTGGTGGTTGTTAATCTGCAGCCCACGCCTTTGGTGTCTGACCGAATCAGTGTGCTGTATAAAAAGTGGTGCTGTAACAGAATCTGAACTTGTTTTTTTTTTAAAAATGGAGTTTTAGAGTTCTGGTAAGGTTACAGGTGAGATCAGCTCCCTGTTTACCCCCCGGGCCAGGTGGAAACTGGTTTCTCCCAGGGTGTGGGGACAGCAGGGGGTCCTGGCAGGAGGAGGCACCTCTGCAACCTCCCCGTGCTGCATGGACACTGTCTTGGTGCATGTGAAGCTTTTAACTGTCCTCTCGTTGCTTTAGTTAGTGGTGGCACTGCACAGGTATGCAGGGCACTGCCGTGGACAGCAGTGAGAGCAGGGGTTTGGTTGAGTGCACCCCAACCCTGGGGCTGGAGGACAGGATAAACTGGGACCTGGAACACAGAGAAACTTGTCTATTCATCAGTAGTAATAATAATAAAAATGCCAGATGGGCAATTAGTGGAGGACTGAACTCCCTGTCCGGAGGAATAGGTGGTAGAACAGATCATTAGATGTGTCGCTGTGCTGGGTGAGGGACAGAGCTGACAGTCCCCTTGGAAGACACGCAGGAGCTCAGGTTATTTCTGGCCACATATGGCCTCTAGAGACTTTGTTTTTCTCATGCCTGTGGGAAGAAGGGAGAAATTTCCCCTTTGTTTTGTGCCTCCAAGCACGGAGTGGGTGTTCTCTCCTCAGCCCCGCTCTGCAGACGCTGCCAGGAGCTCTGTCAGAACTTGTCCTCTGACGAGGGCATGCGGGGAACGCGCCTCTGGTTTTCATGGGAAACACAACACTCTGGTTCCAAACCTACACTCGTCTTTCCATTTCTGACCTACTGCTTTTTGTTTTGGAAAAAAATAATTTGGGGATTTCTTTTTTTTTTTTTTCCCAAGGAAGTAGAATTTATCACATTTGTGCTTTATTTATACTCTTGTGTCTCTGAGTGTTAAGAGTGGTGTTTGCTAATTTTGCTTTCTGCAGGCTTGGAATGCAGAGCGGGAAGCAACAGAACCACGTTCAATTTACTTGCATCATTCATTTTTTTTAAAAATAGCTCTCTAAAACATGACTGTGAAATAGCTGAGGCTCAGACTCATTTGATCAAATGAAGAAAAGGGAAATTGATGTTTTGAGGGACAGTGCAATTTGCAAAATGAAATAAGCTGATGTGTCTGTTTGCTTGGATAAAATGCTGACCTTCAGTTTCGACTGTCTAGAAGGAGTGTTTTGTTGTAAATTGTTATTATAAGAGCTGTCAAAGAGGGTAATTACCACAAATTCTGTTTTCTTTCTCTTTGCTCAGTTTGTGCCAGCCTGAATTTTTCCAGCAAGACCCAGAGAAGCTTTTGCAGCCAAGCAGAGCACACCATGTCTTTCCCAGGCCCTGGTGCCAGCCAGGGAGCCTTCATCCTGCCCTCCTGCCCCCTGTCCTCGCCCAGGGGCAGCCCCAGGCACAACTCCTCCCCGGCCGACTCTCCACAGAGGGCACAGGACAACACCTTGAGCTTCTCCAGCTCCTGGCCCCTCAAGAGCTTTGAGGGGCTGCCTAAGCCTGGCTTGCAGAAGCCGCTTCTCGGCCAGAAGTCAGGAGACAACAGTGCAGGTAGGAGCGGTGGCACCGTAACCACAGCACATCCCAGGTTTGTGTCTTGAGTGGCTTCCGCAGCGTCCAGAAAACCTTCAGTGGCAGGGAAGGGGCATTGTGCAATCCCCCAGGTGCAGTTACAAACCTGAGGGTTTGTAGCCCCACTACTCTGCTCACCTCACTGGTCTTTGTACTTTGGTAGTTTTATATACTGGAATGTTTTATGTTGGAGGAGGAATTCTGAAAGTTTTTTGAATTATGAATGACAAAACTGAAGTTGGAGAGAGAATCAGAGTTGGGTTGATGGTTGGACTCAATGATCTCAAAGGTCCCTTCCAGCCCAGACAATTCTATGATTCTGGTGAATAATAGTGAATAATATTCTGGTTTATTATAGTGCTGGTTCCTGCCACCCCTCCCAAGGGCTGACGTCTGCTTGTGTCTTCTCCAGGGGAGAACCTGCCGGAGAAACATTCTCCTGTGCAGCTGAAGCCCACCCTGGTGAGACACCCCACCTCCCGCAGGGGCCTGGCGGGGGCCAGACCCGTGCCCCCCATTCCCCGCCTGGCCAGCCCCCTGCCTGACAGGATGGAATTCAACCCGGCCAAGTGGAGAAACCAGGAGGGTGAGGACACGGGGCTGAAGGAAGTGGACAGGAGGCTTGCAGCTGATCTTTCAGAGCTCAGTGTTGATGATGAGGAGGTGGACCAAGAAGAGGTTGGTTTAAATCTGACATAACGCTATTTTAATAGTTGACATAGTGTAAGCTTTTTTTTTTTTTTCTAAACAAGAGCCAGAAAATAGTGTTTCTGACTGAAATTTCATGACAGTCTTATCAGTTCAGCAGGTTTTCAGTGAGATACCTTGGGGTGTCTGAGAGAAGCTAAGTCAAGCAATAAATACTAGACATCTTCATTTCCCCTTTTTTTCTCAGAACCAAAGTTGTAATATTTTCAGTTATCATAGCACCCAGGCAGAACTACGGGCCTGTGTACAGCTGCTGTTCTCATTATCTTGACTTCGTTTTAAATTTCATGCCAGATTTAAGTAATAATCCTCTCTTTAGTTATAGCGAAGGGCCCAAAATAAGGAATAACGTCCTTGATGAAGGTTCATTTGCCTTAACTGTCTTGGTCTGCCTTCCTGGGGTCACTACTGAAAATAATTTAGGTGCTAAACAGATAGGAGAAGAGGGTTTTTTACATCAGATGCACTCAGTAAGAGGAGGAATGAAGATGCAGGAGAGCTCTAGTCATTGGAGGTTTTCCTGCATGTTTGAGCAGGAGCCCTCCTCACTCCACACAGTTTTCAGGATTCCCGTCTGCGTACCTGGCACCTTTGTGCGGTTGGGATGGGAAGAACCTGACGCCCCAGCTGTGTGTTAGCAGCCATCAAACCCTTCCTTTAGTCTGGTAAAAAAAGACAAAAGCAGCTGATTTATTTTTGTAGGAATCTGTTCTTGCGCTGTGCAAAACCAAGCCAGGATGCAGTTTGTGGAGTTTGTGTTTGATGGCATTTATTCCTGCGCAGCAGCACAGTGAAGGGGGAGGCTATAGAGAGCATCACCTGTGTCAGTGCTCTGTCCCAGTGCCCAGTAGAGACACGGGCACTGAGCTCCCGGGAACTGAACACTCACAAACATACTTCCTTTTGCTTAAAAAAGCTTTTTTTCCCCCTGCAGTGAATAAACCCTGCCATTTTGCTTCCGATGCTGTTTAGATGCAGAATTCACTCAGATCTCTACGAAACAGCGCCGCTAAGAAGAGAGCAAAGCTGAGCGGCAACATTCCCAACCTCGAAAGTCCCGATTCTGCTGTGAAGCTGGATCTGTCCCCGGAGTCCCTCTCCCACGCTCCCTCTCCGAGCGGGGGCTCCTGCAGTGAAAGTGGGGTTCACAGCCAGGACTCCCTGACTTCACCCATGGCCGTGGGCCCCCCGAGGAGGAGGATAACGTGAGTGGCACTCGGATGTCAGCGCTGCTCTGAATTCTCACACGTGGTCTCTGCTCCGTTAGTGAAATCCTAAAGCCAGTGACATCTGTAATATAGTCTTTTATATAAGATCGCTTTGCTTAATAGCTTGATTTTTGTACGTGAATTATTTCCCGTCTGAAAATACAGTGCTCTATACAATAGCTGCTTAATTATATTACTTTAGTTTGTGCTGGCTGGTAATGTGGCAGAGTTGCCCTGTGCAGCCACAGTAACCCAGCGGGGCTGGGGAGGAGCTGCCAGGGGCAGTAAATATTTCATGAAGACTTTATCCTGCCCTAGAAGGTATGTGACCCACAGCCTGAACAAGTGAGTCAGAAGGAGGATGAGGTAAGAGGAAGGATAAGGTTTGCTTATTATAGCCTGGAAACTGAAGAGGGAATGGGTTGTGGTTTTGTGATAGGAAGGAGACAGCGTGGATGTTCCCTGTTATTGCAAATCATGAACTGTGTCCATTTTATTACTGATAGTCTATTGTTAATTTAATTTTAGAATACCTTCACAGAGCTCTTCTAAAAAGAAATTGTGTGATGACAGGTGCTACTCAGATTGTGAAGAGCAGTGGCCCAGTTGGTGATTAGCAGCATAAACTATTTCATTTTTTTTAACGAAATAAGTTTTTGAGGAATTTTTCAGATCTTTTCAGTGCAGAATCTCTGTTTCTGGTCTGGGAGCCCACGGTGAAGCTACTTATAGCTCTGATCCAAAGACACCTTTTATTTTTGTGTGTACTGAATATGTCTTTATATACCTGGCATACAACTGTATGAACAGAGTAGGAAGGGGGGATGTACAAAAGAAAGGTTTTTGAGACAGGGGGAGACTGGAATTGTTCAGAAAGCTTTAAAGTCTCTTTACTATCGAATCATGGTTTTAAAAATAATCTTTAAAAGGAAAAATGCTAGAATACCTAAGAAGTCAAGACCATAAAATTCTGTGTGCTGTTCTTCCAGGCAAGGTTGTGAGTAGGACCCGTCCTGAACAGCGTGCCGTTCCCATTACTCAGTGAGACACGGGCTTAATATTTTACAGGAGTCCAAGAGACAGGAATTCTGAACTAGTGTGGAGAGAGGGGGTAGCTGGCAGGACGACTGAATTTGTAGGAGTGACAAAATATATCCTGGAAGACCTTAAGAGCCTTGGAATGCTCGTAAAAATTTCAGGGAGTTTAGTTGAGATGCTGGTTTGTGAGCACTGGAAATTGGTATTTTTTTTATTCACAAAATCCATGTAGTTGGGCAGCAGGAATGTTGGCGGCTTCTGTCTGCTGACTTGGAGAAGGATCAGTTTATCTGCTCCTTAACCCCTCAAACGTATGCTAAACTTAGTCCTACTGTGAAGTTTACTCTAAGGATTGTCTTTATGGTGTTCTTCATAATACTCCTCAAGTAATATCTATTGAATTAATTTTCTGTTTCCAATCAGGGTGGCTGTGCGTGGAAGTGCACTTGGAAATATTTGTCCCCCAAGTACACTGGGGAGAGGAAACTGAAATCTGTTGATGTCTTTGCTAAGAAGTGTTACTGAACTGGGCTCTGACTGGTGTCTAGGATTATAATTAAAAGTATTTGTTTTATACTTTAACAGGTCGGATACCTTTCCGCTACTTGGCAGCAAGTCACAGCCTGGAAGAGTGTCTTCAGCAGGAGGCAGGGACCCAAACGTGGCAGAACACAACTCCAGCACAGGTATTTCCCTGCACAACGTGTACCTCGCGTCGCTCCTCACCCCCTCTGTCTGTTCTTATTTGTTCAGTGTCCCCTCAGCACTTAAAAAAAGGTAATTGCTGGAGGCTGTTTGGTCAAGTAGAGGTTATCCTGGGGTACTGCAGGTGAGAAGGAGCTCAAGGGCTTCTGCCTTTCTGTGTCGGGATAAAGTGTGTTAATGCAAGTGCTGCCTGTGAGTGTGTGCACTTCAAAATCCAGTGCAGGATTGTGTGAAAATGCTTTGGACACCAGCTGGGTAAGAGCAGGAAGGGTCAGAATGTTGCAAGTGGTTAATTTCCTGGTAGGAAATTGAAGATAAGGGATGCTGTAAGTGATGCTGTTCTCAAACCAGGACGTTTGCCCACTTCCAGACTCCTGCAGTGGGCAGAAACCAATTGTTTAGGAATATTTCTGTTTAATCAATTTTGTATTCAGCTGGATGGAGGAAAGGGACTGAGGGAGTCGTGTCCACAAAGGGCTTTTCCGACCTCTCTTCCCAAAGTTTGCTCTGTTGCATCCTTCGCACATGGAAGTTTGTGCAGCGTTTCATAGCCAGCACCTCGAGATCCTCCTGCCTGCTCTCAGCCCTGGAGCTCATCTCTGCCCCCGTCCTGATGGTCCCAGAGGCCAGAGGGTGCTAGACGTCATTGGGACAGAGCAGAAATTCATGGTCAATGAGTTCTTCAACCTTCAGGGCATGAAAAGATTTCCTGTGTTTTAACTAGTATTTCACTATTTTCACTTAGTTGACTTATGACTTAATCTGGCTTTTAATGCTGAATTACTTAGGATTCAGTTGTTCATATTTGAAAGACTTCAAACTGAAAAATAATTTATCAGGCTTTGAGTTAGGTTTTCAGGCTGGGTTTATCCGTAGCTGAAAGCCTTTGCCTGTGAAGAACGAGCAGAGCCTGAGCATCTTTGCTGAAATGCTTAGATTTTGGTAGGCAAAAATGCTCATACTGTGCGGATAAACCAGCCTGAGGGGCTCTGGAAATGAAACTATTTGAGCATCCTCTAGCACACAGGAAAAACTATTTCTAATTCTTTTTAAATATTTGATTTTTTTTTCCTTTTGCATGGCAAGCATTTGGTGAGAAGGGGACTTCTGCCGTCAGTGTAATTGGCCAACGGTTGAACTGTGGCAACGGGTGTGGAGATTATGAGGACAAGAAGCCAGGAGAAGTGTCACACATGATTTTTAAAAGTCAGAATATGGAACACCAAAGGAATTTTAAGCATTCAAAAGGTTTGTGAGTTTGTTACATTGCTGTTCTGCTGGGCTCCCATTTATGGCAAAAACTGAGGCTGTGTAAAGCCTTTTGTAAAATTGGTTTTGTAGAAAATACCCTTCAAGGTGTTTAGTGTGGTTTCCTCTTTTCTAGTCTTTCTACTTACGCTGACAAGTCGGGGTTTTTTTCTGACATTAACTGAAATTAGACTGCCAATTAAATTAAAAGTCAAGCGATAGCGCATGGCATGGGAAAAGGAGCAAATAGTTCCATATCTCACTCGGAATAAACGGGCAGCTTCGGAAGTTGGGTTCCAAACCATTGTGATGCTGCAGCTCATCTCGGGAGGGGCTGGTCCAGGGGCTGGGTGGGATTTAGCAAATTGTGGTTTGATTCAGGTGTGCTGAATTACATAAGACACAGTTCTGTACTTCCACTAAGTCAGTTAGAAACTTCTGTTTTTTTCAGTGGAATCAGTCAATTTAAAAATCCTCTTGCAACCATTGTTTTTCTTTACTGTCTTTAGGCAGCAGTTTTGTTTCCTGTGCACTTTCCAAGACACTGAGGGTGAATCCCATTAAGTTCAGTAACTTGACAATATACTGGCTTGTAAAAGTGATAAATTCAGGTGTCAGTGTATGATGACATTTTATAAGAATAAAGCATGTACCAAAGTGTAAACTACATGATTTATATTGTGTGGGTTTTTTTATTTAATTTTTTTCTAAGGTCTTGCGGAGTCGATGTCTAGTTTTCCACAGATGAACAATCCAGATTTCATTTCGCCAAGTGTCCTGGCTGAAGATGCAGTTGTAATTGTTGGTAAAGGTATTGCAAAACCAAATGTATCTTTTAATGTTTTTAAAATCAGGGAAAAATACACTTTTCTAGAGTGGGGAAAAAGAGAAGTAGATTCTTTACAATTTAAATTGTGAAGAATCTCCAGATCAAATGGAGATAAAAGGAATTTTGCTTGGATGTTTTGCAGTTGCTGGATACGCTGTTCCATTCCAACATGGAATGGCAGCAAGCTGTGAAGGTTGGGTGGTGGCTGTAGCCCGGTGGGCACTTGTACCTGCCTCCATCCTGCTCAGTAGAAGAAGAGAAGAGCAATTCTGGATGGAAATTGGCACTAACAGTATAGGAGCAATGTTTTTATCTTCTTGAATGACTTTTGGGTTTCTAAGTTCTGCTGAATAAAAGGATTCATTTGGAGAGGACACAGCATGTTATGCCTTTCAGGTGTTTTTGGGAGTCCTCCTTTGGCACAGATGTACAGCCAGCCTGTAGCCTGTGTCGTGAATGGAGGTGACCAGGGTGGCCAAGAGGAGCCTGAGCCATTGTCAGGGATGCGTAGGAGGAGTGTCCCACAGAGCAGTGTGTCCCATTTCCATGGTGAAAGTGAAAAGGAGGTAAGAATTCCAGAACTGTTTTGTTGTCTTCCTCCCTGTTTCCATATGTATGAGTACAGCTGAACACAGTTTTATAGTCTCTGTTACGGTAAACAAGATTTTTTTATTAAATCTGTTTTGCTGAAAATAGATTAATTCCTGGCTCAGGTGAGTTGCAACAGTAACAGGTCCTGCTCTTGATGTTATTTGTTGAGTTCCATTATAAGATGAATATATATATTTATGCTTATAAATACTGAAAGGGTGGGTGTCAAGAGGATAGGGCCAGTCTTTTTTCGGTGGTGCCCAGGGACAGGACAAGAGGAAATGGGCACAAACTTGAATATAAGAAGTTCCATCTAAACATGAGGAGGAACTTCTTTCCTGTGTGGGTGGCAGAGCCCTGGTAGAGGCTGCCCAGAAAGGTGGTGGAGTCTCCTTCTCTGGAGACATTCAAACCCCCCTGGAACATGGTCTTGTGCAACCTGCTCTGGGTGGACCTGCTCTGGCAGGGGGTTGGACTTAGATGATCTCCAGAGGTCTCTGCGAACCCTGTGTGATTCTGTGATTCCGAAGACTACAGCTGGATTAACAATTTGTCACCATCTGGTTGACCGCATGCAAATTTTTGCTCTAACTGCTTATTTAACCATTTTGCAAACACCAGTAAGAGCCCATTGGTTTCTCTAAGCCCAAACCAGAAATTTCTTGTGATTCAGCATCGTGTTGGGTATGGTGCTGCCCGGGACAGGGCGTTGGAACTGGATGATCTTTGAGATCCCTTCCAACCCAAACCATGATTCTATGATTATTTTCCTAACAAGTGTTTAACAAAAGCTGGGTTGTGTTTCCTCAGTAAGGTGCCTACAGCAGGTGGTTCCTGCAGCTGAAATCAGACAGGGCTGTGGGGTCGTTCACTGATCAGGTACCAACACAGGAGAGAAATTTGGTCTTGGCATGGGAAACCTGTGTTCACCTCTCCAATGGGCCATTGCCAATGGCACCAATTACCAGTGCTGTTGATATCAAATTAAGGAGACTGTGTAAAGTGGTTTTTGGTCCTGCCATATTTTAGATTTTAAAAAAACCCCAACGGTATTAGGATCTCTTTAAGCACTGCATAGATCCACCAATATTTGCCAGTAGTTCAGTAGTTGATCCTAAAAGCACTTTTCAAGGCAATACTGGAATCAAGAGAAGAGAATGAACCATAATTTTGCTATCCTGGATGAATCATTAACAGTATTTTTTTGGGGGGGTTTCTTTGTTATGGGAGCTTTTCTTCTCTGTGTAAATAACTATATGTTACTGGGAATGCAGTGAGTGGGGGAAAACAAAGTCATTTCCTAGCTGAGTCTGTAAGTTAGTGTCCCAGCTGTGTCTGTTTTAGTGTCCCAGCTGTGTCTGTTTTAGTGTCCCAGCTGTGTCTGTTTTAGCATACAATGTTCTGCAGGGAGGCTCAGGCCCCTGCTCCTGTAAGTGTGTAACGCTCCGGAAATGCAATACCGGTGTCAGCGGGAGCAGCCGGGAGAGACCCATCTCCCACAGTCCTAGTGCCCGGGGCCGGAGCCCGGTGGTTCCTGCGCTGGGACCTCGACCTTGTGTGCCAGAGCAGCCTGCAGCCATGGTGCTGCTTCTTCCAGCTTTTCCCTTGGGTTCCACCTGCATATTTCAGAGCCACAAGTGGCCGTGTCAGAAGCATCCCTGACGGAGGCAACGTCTCAGGGAGAGGGGCTGGAGGAGGCACAGAGCTGGGAGGTGTCCTCTGAGCCCCACGGCACACAGGAGTGTGGGAGGAGGAGCTGCCTGGGCTGAGCATGGCTTGGTTTCTGGATTAGATGATTAATCTGGCTCCATTCATAAGTTTTTTAAAAAAATGCCACCTGAATACCTGTCCTGTAGCTCAGTTTCACGAGGGATGGTGCTGCTTTGGTAAGTGTTATTGACACCCCTTCTCAAGGGGAGGGAGATTTGTCTGAATGAAGCAGTGATAAGAATTTTTAAAAAATTGAAATGAAAATCAGAAGTCTTTCTGAAAGCATTAAAAACAAGTGCTTTGCATTAGATATTAAGTAAGAAAATAATTCAAATTTTAAGAGTACTAAAACTTTAATGATAAACAGTGTTTTAATTTTCTGGTTGCCGCTGAAGGTGTGTGAGCGCTGGGAAAGGCCATGTCCAAAGCAGTGAATGTCACTGAGCGTCCCTGAGGAACATGGGTGTCTTAAACACACAGGAGACAAGGGGCAGGTCACACTGTCACACACCACTGTGTGCTTAAATGGCAGTGAGTGTAGACTGTGTATTTGCTACTTAAAATTCTAGGAAACTGCAGCACGCTGCCGGAGAGATGGTAGCCCTTGTATTCTAGACCTCGATTCTCTAACTGCTCGGATATTTTAGAGTAAGTTATTACTTCCCTTAAATGTTTAAACTTGGAGTGGTGCTTCTCTTTGCCCCTTATCGTGCAGAAAACACACATTCAGCTCTTTTCAGCACTGGATGTAATGTTTATATGAATAGTTGCCTTTTGCTTTGTAGAGTAATGGGCAAAATAGTAATTTTACACGCTTACCTGAGACAATATCTGGAACCGGTAACAAGTTCTTGGGGAAATGGCGCGTTATATCATCACGGGTGCGTTCATTTTCTGCAGATAAAAGTCACCATGTCAAAATCTGCCCAGGAAAAGATGAGTCGGAAGAAAAGAGAAGAGAAGGAACAGTGTCATAAAGAGCATCAGGAAGGCAAAGACCTGGAAGAAAAGGAGGAATACCTTTGGGAAAGACTTAAACTAAATGAACCAGAGAGAATGGCAACAGAAAGTGAGATTTAGTGTTTGTCTAAATGAGTAACGTACTAGTGAATGCTGCTGAAATCAAAAATCTGTGATAATTACCAAAAATCATGACTGTCTAATGAGACATAAGGTATTACTAGAATTAATTTTACACTACAGTTTACTCTTTAGTTGTTTGTTGTCAGTCTTGTAATGCAAATTGGAATAAAGTGCTTCTGGGAAATACTTGTTAGACTGTAGTTAAGAAAAATTTCGGAAGACAAACCAGGACTGTAATTACTATTTTTTTCCTTTTTTTTCTGATCTATTGTTGTTGTAGTTTGACCTTTCCTTCTATTTTCTAGAGTTCAATCTCTATGGGGATATATTAACATCGTCAAGAAAAGTATCTTTGTCGTTAGAAAGCGCGGCCTTGAATAGTGCCTTAAAGAGAACATCCAGTTTGAAGAAGGCAAAATGCTCAGCCCTGCTGGATTCCGGTGAGCTGTTACAGTCAGCAACAGACTGATGTTAAAATATTGGGGTGGGTGAAGTGGGACGGTTCCAACATACAATCGGTTTTAATACGATTCATGCGGACAGTCCTGAGCAGCTCGGGAAGATGAGGACTTTGCTGGGGGTGATGAAAGGGACTGGCATTCCTCACTGCCCCCTTGACACATTTTTCACCTGTAATTTAACTTGTTAGGAGGGTGTTTGAGACATGAGAGGGTTTGTTGTTTGCTCAGCAACTTAAATGATGTAATTAATGGCAAATTGACTCTCTCTCAACCCCTCCCCTCTCCAAGCAAAACATTTCTATGTACGTTTTGTCACTGAGACACCTTGAAAATAGGCCATAGAAATCTTTTCGGAGAAGCTCATTCTGGTGACTATCAAAGGTCTTCAGAATTTCTGAAGTGTCTCTTTAAGTTTGACTATATTGTGTCTGTGCTTTAGCCCATTCTGTGTCTGTTTTTACACTAAACAACCTACTTCATTCCCTGTTTGTGATGTTGAAGTGGTGGTTGTTTGCAAAAATACTAATTTTTGCTGAGTGGTGGAGGATGTAGCCGGGCAAGCTGTCTGCCTGAGCACCCGCTGCCTTCATCACAGCAGCCTGTACCCCAGACGTTTCGTACTTCCTTCCTTTGAATGAATTCGTTTCTTCAGCTGATGCTGATTATTAGTTGTGCTTCACGACTTTGCAGATGAAATGTCCCTGGGGGCACGAGGACGCTACAAGGACCGGACAGCGTCAGTCACTCATAGCCCAGAAATCATGGACCCCTCGGAACTGCAGCCCTTTCCAAAGCCGGAGGCGGCGCTGACGGACGCGCTGGCTCTCCTAGCTGACGATGACTGGTGGGTGTCAGCGTCTCTGCAGCCTGAACACAATGTGCAAGGCCTTTCTTTTGATCACTTACTTTAAAAAAACAAACAGCAAAATGGACATAATGTGGAATATCATGAGAAGGATTGCAAGTGATACGGGAGAAAAAAAAGAAAATAAGTGTTTTTTCAGTCCCAATCTAGGTTAGGGTGTAGCTGTTGTAAATTGAGGGTTGACAGCTGGGCTGTCAGAGGTGTCCGAGTTCCAGCAAGGTTCTGCAGGGTCCCCACCAACACCTTCCTGCTGTTTGCTGTGGGATGTGAGGCTGCGCTGGGCTCCGGGGGGTGAAATGGGGCTGGCAAGCCCTGCCCATGGAGATCGATACTGACAGGTTATCCCACAGCTGCTGTGGGGCTGGGAACAAAGGAAGCTGTTTTCTCTTAGTGGGTATCACATACTCCCAGCTCATGCGTTAATAGGATTAAACAGTCTCGCTGTGGCCTTGGCAGAGTCACATGTACCCTGGGGCAGCAGAGTCTGGTCTCCCTGCCTGTCCCAGGCATCCTCACCCCTGATCCTGGCACAGGGAACCATGGCTCCAGGGGCATCCAGGCTGGATCCAGCCCTAATGCCAGCTGCCTTAGTCTGGGAGCAGGTTATTCCCCTCTAAGCATGTATTCATCTGCTGACTTGAGCTAAAAAAAGGCAAAAGGTGAGCTGGAATACTGCGTGTGCTGCTGCAAGCGGGCTGAGGGATGGGCTTCTCTCCAAGGAGAACTAGGCAGGAAGCATTAGGAGTTCAGTGCCATCTTCCTCCACAGGAACCTTTCCCTCCTTCCTCTTTTGCCATATTCCATTCTCTCTTCTGTGTGTCACTTGGTCACACAGCAATGTGTAACATCTAACACAGAATCACCATCCAAGGGTGTCCCTGCTCCCAGCGTTGCTCATTCCAGGCTGATCTGCTGCAGAGGGAAGGAGGTTGAGAGCCTGAACCCAGACTGGTGTAAGCAGCAAGGTTCATGCTGGGAGCAGCAGGTCTCATGGAGCAAAATGAGTGCCTTCTCCTCGCTCTTCCCTCTCTGCAAAGACAGTACAACTTCTTCTCGCTTACTCCAATGTCCCACCAGCTACATCTGCTTTGCTTGTGTGCCAGCTCTCCTGGTGGGTCTGAGACAGAAGCTGCGGACCCACATTTTGGTGCCTGCCCAGCAAACTTTGGGGAGGAGGAGCGCGTGCAGCTCCAGGATGGAGGCTTCCTCTCGCTGGTGCCTCTGAGGGCAGCTCTCTGGAACAGAGTTCCAGTTAAAACCAGTGACTTTAGAAGACCAGTGCTGGAAGCTGTTTTGTGTTATCCCACGCATCTGGTTTCCTCATGGAAATGCAACGTGTTTGTGTCAAGGCTATAAAATAAAATGAATAAATTAATCCTGAATTCATCGGATGGCATCGCCGCATATGCCAAACAGAGAAGGGAAAGGCAAGGCAACAGCAGCTTGTAATAAAATTCCTTTTATTGAGGCAGTAAAGACCCACGTGATCTGCCACCTACCCTTTAAGATAGCAATAAAAGTGACTCAGCTTGGCAGCGCTGGTAATGAGTGGTAGATGGCTTCAGACTTGTTTTGTCAGAGGAAAACCACACAATACGTACAGCATTGATCAGGTATTGGCTCCTGAAGTAAGTGTGAGGATAAGGAGGATGATCTGCCTTTACTGCTCCAAGGCTGATGAGAAACACATCCTATGGAGGGAAAGCATCCTCCGCTGCTGGCGCTGCCTCTCTCTGCCACCTTCCCAGGGAGGCTCCTGTGAAGAGGAGCTGAGCAAGGAAAAGTTCAGAGTCTTGCCAGAGGCTGCGGCAGGAAGGGGAAGCTGAAGCTCTCTATTACCTGAACAAAGCGCTCACCTCCCACACTTGTTTCTAAGTGAAAATCACCGCTTTGAGGTCTTGCAACAGAAAGCTCTGCAGCAGAGTGGGATGTTGAGCTCCGTTACACTAAATGACATTGGGAAGTAGAGACTCTCTCATCCCACTTCTATTCAGCTGCTTCTCTACTGTCTTCTCCAAACGTTGCGTATCTGCCGGAGCTCCATAAGAGCGATCTGGTGATGTGTGTCTTGTGTGAGTACTCACCTACTGCGTGTGCCTACTGGGCATACTCGTGTCATAGCTGCGCTGGTGGTGGCATTCCTCTTCTTGTTTCCCCACCAGAAACTCAATTTTTACTTTTTTAAAGATCTTATGAATCCATCCTCAGCTCTGACCACTGACTGTACAAACCTCTGCTTTCATCTTTGACAGGGCCTACACAGCTTTGGCTTCAGGCCCGGGAATCCTGCAGGTCCATGCTCAAGCCCATACAGCATTGCTTGGCAGTTTAATTATCTGCCACTCTAGGCTGTGCCTGCAGATACCGGGAGTTCAGATTCAATCATCTGCAGGAAGATGCCTTCAAGGCTATCTCAGAAGAGCAGAGTTGAGCCGGTGCCCTGTGGCGCTGCTGTATGAAGCAGAATGAAGTCACTAGATGGCTTTGGGAGAGAGGAACCAGTTCAGTTCAACTTGAAAACACTTTGGCAAGTAAAAATGTTGTCATTGGCTCAATGCAAGGAAAAGATGCCGAAGGCTGAGGAGGAAAAGGGGATTTCGTCTGTTGTGCTGAAAATGCTCGTTTCAGAGGTGGGGAGCAGACAACGTCTGTTGGTGTCAGCTTCCCAGGGCAGAAAAATTGCAGTTCTGCCCCTGCTGGGCTCTGAGAGCTTCTTGGGAGACAAGAGCAGAGGCAGGAGGGCTCTGCATCCCAACCAGCAGTGAGCGAGCGAGAGGAGCTTCTGTTAATAGCCTGCTTGAGAGCAGGGCTCAGGTTCTCCCAGAGCAGCACTAAACTGTAACAGAGCTCAGTTGGCAGCCTCGGGGGATGAGAAGTTATTCAACCTTCTCATCTGGTACAGCAACAGCCCTATTAAATGGACCCCTTGTTGTGAACAAAATACCTCAATGAGAGGCCAGTGAGACCTCTCCAACACCAGCTCCCTGAGGGTGGGAGTGATCCTCCTGGTGCACCCACACTACCTGGTGGTGCTTCTGTAAGCTTCTGCTTCTCCCGATTAGGAGGTTTTCCCCGGCCAAAGAGAAAAACGCTTGAAGCTCTTGTCAGAACAGGACCTGGTAAGGTTGTGAGCCCAGGGATGTGGCATCTGCGGTGAGCTCTTGAGTCACTGGATTATTCCAGGATAGAAATTTTATGCCCATTTATCAAGCAGTTTCCTCTGTTCCTTCACCCCTCAGAGATTTATATAACAAAACAGAGGAATCTTTTCCATAAACCTCTATTAGCCTTATGCCGATTTTCTATTTTTGAATTGCATATTCGATTTGTCATGGGTGGAAGTTTGCTGAGGGAGCTCTCGGTTGGCACTGGTTAAATCTGTTTGCAGATTACTAAATCCTGTTGTGTAAGAGCACGTTCACGTAGCCGAGGGCCACACAAACACCTAGATAAATGTCGTGTGGATAAATTGCTTCTAATGGCTTTGTCTTTCTGTGCAAACAACTGTTGCTTTCCTGGCAAGGAAGAGTGTTGCAATAAACATAAAATACAAAATTATGAACAATTGGAAGTACTTCTATCAATTGAAAATACTTCTAACAAGATAAGACAAGAAATGTAAAGCATTTAATGTTATTTACATGTTATGTTGGGCACTCGTTCTTTGTTTAAATGTTGATACGAGACTCCAGCGAGTCCAGATACCGGAGGAAGGCAGGTTATTCCCCTGCTGCAGCTGTGGCTGAGGTGCTGTTCGCTTTGGTGGTAGAAGGGGGAAGCTTTAAACAGGAAACTTCAGTAATGGTCACTCTAGTTTTCTTTTAGATTTGAGATTTGCAAGCGTTTCCTCCCTATTTTTTTTCCAAAGCTAAATTTCTTTCATGCTTCCACATAATCCAGTTTTAGATGCACAATACGAGGTAGAAACAGACCCAGAGGAGTTGGTGAATCCATCCCAAGGGTTGTTTTTTTTGTCTGAAAACTGCCATATAGTCACTGCACTTAGTTGCTGTTGTATCACAGTAAACTTTTCTTTATTAGTGCTAATTAGTGTACCTGTTTACTGCTGGCAACAAAAACATGGAACAGGATTCAGGTCAGAAGAAACAGAAGCTGCAATAAAACTACTAATTCGACAGGTGCCTCATTGGCGTGGGATTATTGAGTTATTGCCAAATCCTTGCTAGTCCCGCAGGTCGGAGTGAACAGTACCTGAATCAGCTGTTAAAAGCATCTTCTTTGTTTTCCAAAGTCAGAATAATTACCACTCATCCTAATTTAATTTGCAGTAAAAAGCCTCAGTAACGCATGACAGCACCTGCACCGCTGCTTCTCACTGATGAATTCTCTTGGTCTCCAGACTTCTCTTTAGTGTCAAGCAGCTTTTGCTATTCCAAAATTGGGTTTGTAGCCTTAGACGTGTGTGGATTTTACAAACAGACTTCATTAAGGGAGCAGGATAAAATTCAGGCAGACCAATAGATTTTGGAGTTTAATTAAATCAGCATGTTAATTCTGAAAGACCAGACTTCCAAGGATATGGGATTTGATACAATTCTTTGATAAGTATTGTTTCTGCCAATAAAATCTGGGTTATGGAAACAATGAAGTACCCTCTTTTTCATCACTTCTACAAAAATAACATTTTGTGTAAGAAAGGTGTCAAGGTGTCAACCCTACTTGGAAAGTTCTTCTCTTCTGTTGCTGATAAATGATTATTCAAACATTTAACCCTTGTTCAGCTCTACAAACATCACTGCCAGTGGAGCAGTATCTGTACCCAGCCTCCTGAGCCCAGCAGCTGAAATAGGTTTTACAACCAGGATAACTTAAAGAATAACTTAAATTTATATCCTGAAATTGCACACGGTGGTGTGTTTTGCTTGAACTGATGCAGTTTCTCCTATAATTGAGCCTGTGAAACATCCCACTTCTGGGCATCAACAAAAACCACCTCAAAGCTTTGCTCCTAGAAATCAGGAGGGGAATGGGCTGCAATTGAAGCTGCCCAAATAAGCAGGGGCGTTCGGATCAGCGGCTGAGCTGGAATAGCTGAGACTCAAAGTGAAACTCTCTTGGGTTTGTTTTCTCAGTAAAATAAGGAAGAGCTCTTACCTGTGGCTGTTTCACGTGACTCAAAAGCAGAAAGTTTACTTTGTTTTAGCATTTTTTTGGCAATTGTCAAAACTTTCCTGGGTTCAGGTCAGATGTTGGTTCCCTGAAGTTTTCTTGCACAGGAGTCGAAGCTCTTCATTTTCATACATGGTGTTTGGTATCTCGTGGTAGCTCACACCTGGGCAACCCTTAGAGCCGTCCCAGTTCACTTCCTGAAGCGCTCTTCTCACAGTGCTTTTGGGACAACAGAAAAATATGTGTGTAAGTTCCTGCATATGTAGTTTTTAGTGGTGAAAAGGGTTTTTTGCTTTAATTAGAGCTGACTTATTTAACGCCAAGGTTTTATGCGTTCACTGGTGTTGCTGCCAAATTTGTAAACTGAGTGATTCAATAATTCTTCTTCTTGTATTTTGATAATTGCTGTGAAACAAGATAATGTGAGAAAACTACAGACTTCTTTCAATGCTGAATTGTAGATGTGGAATATTTGACTTAATAGATTCATTAAAATACTTAATTTTTAGCCTTGCCCATTCAGGAGGAAGGTTAAATCACAACTTGGGCTGACACAGAATTTTAGTCAGGAATACTATGAATTATATTATCACATCAGAATATTTTAGCACTTAGGAAAAAAAGAAAAAAAAAAAAGGATAAAGCAGAAAGAGGAAACTTTTGAAGAGATTTTCTGTTCTACAAAGCCCAAAAGGAAAATCTTTGCATGAGGGTTTCTTTTCTGTTTAGATTTATCATTTAAAATTCTAAAATGCTTTGTGTCATGGCCCCAGCTGTGGAAGAGGAGGCAGAAATTGTGAAGGAGCCAGCAGAAAGCCTTCCCCAAACTTAACCATTAATGTGCTTACGTTAAATGGAAGTGTCACGTTAACGTTGCCAACCAACTGCATCAGGTTTTACTTAATTTGTGGCCTGGTTTGGTAACACAATAATAATTAAAATGCACTATCCTCATTAGAAGAAAGGAAAGGTTTGTTGTACAAAAGACTAATTTGATTACTTATACCCTCAATGTCAAGAGCTTTTGAAATCAAACCAATAACTATGTATAATTCATGAGAGGTTTGTTTTTCTTCCACATGTAATTACTAATCCAGAAAAGAGCCACAAAATGAATTGTGATTTACCTTTGAGGAGCCTGCAGCTCCTCAGCTGTGGATTAAAGAAATAAATTAGGTCTTATCCATTAAAAAAACCCCAACAACCCAAACTGTGATAGAAAGGATGTCAGGGAATCTAGACCATTTTTCCTCCACAAAGGAGGAGAGGCTTCATTCTGACACCCTGTTGATGGTACACTCCCTGGTGGGCTCTCCCTTTCTCATCTTCTGCTCTTGAACACCACTGCTGGTGGATGTCCCCTGTGGTGTCTTCAGAGCTTTATGGAAAGGGGGATTGCTGCCCCCCTGGGCTGCAAGTCGCCAGCTCATCTGAGGCATTTTGAGATGCATAAACCCCTTTCTGTCTGGTTTGCTCTGAGCATCATGATCAGAAACTGTGGAAGGTTTCCCTCCTGATATTAATGGCATAATTATAAAATTTGCCTCAGCTATTGCGTTTTATGGCGCTCAATCTGACCCAGCTAACAACAATACAGAGCTCATCCATCGAGCATTCGGAGATCACAGAGAAGTAAATCACAGGGAGGATGCCTGCTCAATTGTGTGACTCTGGATGGGTTTTTGCCTCCTGGGAATGCAATGGAGGAGCCCTAGTGAAGCCAGAAGCGACCAGTGATACATTATTTGATGGCCAAAAGATGACTGGAGATGCTCTGGGCTAGATCTAATGCAGCTACAGTGCTTCAAGGCAATTGATTTCTGTCAGTCTCTGTTAGCAGAGGATTTAATCCTCCCTCTTCAGATGACATAACTTTGGAAAAGCACTTGTAAATGGAAGTGCTTCTTTCCTCCCTCTCCTCCCCACCCACCTTTAAGGAGTAATGAGAAGAGGATGGCAATGCCAGCTGGCTTTTTTTCCCCCCAGAATTCAGGGTGCATAAGAGCTGCCTTTTAATGGGCCCTGTGGTGCATGGCCTTGGCACCGGCCTGTGCCGTAGCCTGGCTAGAGAACAGGCTCCTACTGAAATGCTCCTGTGTGGATACTGCGGATCCATAACCACACTTGCCATTGCAGGGGAGGGGAGAGGTGCCTGAGAGTTATCAGAGATGCAATTAATGGTTAAGTGCAAAGTGGCTCCGTTGTTGCCCTGAACTCTTGAGGAGGAAAACACCCTCTCCTGTAGTTTTCCTCAGCGTATGTCCTAGTTATGCAGGCTGTGCGTGAGGGGGTCGGGGTTTCAGCCAGAAATCAAAGACTTAACACTTTGACTCATTTGCAAATACTGTATAATGAGCTCTGAGAACTCCTCTTTAGTCGGAGTTTGCTCCCGTAAGGAGTTCTGTAGTCCGTGTATATTAGGGCAGCATAAATGACAGATGAGTCAAAGCCTTTTTCTGTCTCTTTTCTTTTGAACCTGAGCAGGAATTGTCTGACTCTGACTGTGCTCTCCTGAAATTAATTACAGCTTTATTTCCACTGCTTCAACTCTCAGTGAAAGTTTGTTTCCCACTCATCATGACAAGAGTGAGAAGCTGCTTAAACAATCTTTATCAGCAAGTTCAGCACTCTCTGGTTCCCCAAAAAATTCAAAGGTGAGAGTTTGGGTTCAAAGTTCCCCCAGTTTCTAGATTCCAGGACAGTAACTAAAATCCTGAATTGAGCAGAAAATTCTGCGTAGAACTCAGATTTGGCCTTGTTGAGTGAAGAGGGGACACATCCCCTGAGCTAAAGAGGCCAAACCCCAGCCAGACCCCAACTGAAGTACGCTTCATGGCTCTCGCTGTGAGCCTTCTGACTGCGTGGGGTAGACATTGATATGGGTTTGTTCTCCTTTTCCTTACTTTGAAAACGTTTTAATTTTGAGGTGCATTTGAGACATTAGTTTTGAAAAGCATCTGATATTGGCCTAACTGCCACTGAAGTCAGCAGGAGCTTCAAGTCATGAAGCCTCCATAAACCAAACTCACCAGTGTGACCATTTCCGATGGAAAAGAAAGGAGAATGGTCCCACCAGAGAATAAGGTGACTCCTTGGGATCCAGAGAAGCTGCTTTGGTAGCAGACTTCTGGTGCGGCTCTGCTGTGCCAGACCACAGTTGTGTTCCTGGCCAGTTTTGATGATGTACCCCTGCATGAATGAGACAGAGGATCCAGTGCTTAAATACTTACTCTGAAATCCAGTCCTGCAGAATCTCACCGTGGGTGGTTGCTGTCATCCTCTCAGCTCTGTTACAGTAACCAATATAAACTACACTTTCTTCCACATCTCTCTTTAAATGCTTCTTGTTCTGAAGGCAGAATCCAGAGGATCACTTGATGCGGAATATTCTGTGAGCTCTGCTGCTCTGCAACAAAGGAAGGAAAACCAGGAAAGGAAGGATTTGAACGGAAACAGAAAAATGCTGTGGGGGATAAAACCTTCCGGTCGGATCTTGAGCTAGAAATAAGCCCTTTGTGCTATGAAGTGTTCAAATATAAAGTATAAATGAAGAAACCTTTTTTTATATTTTTAAAAGGTGCATGGGTTTGTGTCCTCCCATCCTGAAGGAGACCAGGGTGCTAAAACTGAATCGTAGCAGGCAACTGTTTGTACCTGAACAAACCCCAAGGGAGGGAGGTGGGGATGTAGCAGATCCCGTGAGAACACATTCTCCTCCAGCAAGAAAACAAGATGAGTCCTGAGCAAAGAGATTTGATGTCTCATATTAAGAAAAAAAGGGGCAAATTCCAATCAGTGCTCATCTGAATGCCCAAAGCTGCACGTGACAAAACTTTCCTCCATATAGATCTCATCAAAATCATTTCACTTCTCACCAGGAAAAATGTGATTCTGATCGTCAGCAGCCTCTATTAATTCTGGGTTTGTGCTATCATACTTGTCATTTTACGAGCTGGTGCTTGGTGCAGAAAATAGAAATACTAATGCATGCTGATGCTTGTCTTGGATCTAGCATACAAAGGAACAGTTCAGGAGATAGAGGCAACTGGCAGGCTGTCGTTTGGAGATGAGAATATAACAATTCAAATGTGATACAGAAAATTACAAATGTATGTGAGAGCAGTAAAATTCTCATCTGCGTTAATACCTTGCTATTACAAAGTGTTACAAGGGGACCATCACTGCCCTAGTCCTGCTGGCCACGCTGTTCCCGATACAGAACAGGATGCTGGTGGCCTCCTTGGCCACCTGGGCACGCTGCTGGCTCATGTTCAGACCTTGTCGACCCACACCCCCAGGTCCTTTTCCATGGGGCAGCTCCAGCCACTCTTCCCCCAACACCAAGCCCTAGGGACACCACTCGTGACCGGCCACCAACTGGACTAACTCCTCTCACCACAACTCTTTCACAATATCCTTTGGTAGCTCAGTTGTGTTCACAGTATGAAAAAGTGAAACTCTTGTGGTAAATGAGAGCCATTAAGCTGTTTTTCATCTGTGAACAATATTCGCTTTAAGAACTTCCTCGTGTGTGTTTGCTGTGGATAGGAGTAGGAGGGGCTTTTTAGCTGTTGTCAATACATTGTTTAAATTGCTCGTTTCTTTCTCTGTAACTTCCTTTTTGTGGATCTGGGAATTCTGGGTCTGGTTTCCCAAGGGAACGAGGCTCATGCGCCCATGTGATGTGGATGTGGTCATGCATCTGCCTGTCCTGCTGTGGCAGCTTTGTAACCCACCAGCTATATCTTCACCAAATTAGAGCAGCAGCAGCAGTCTCCAAGGAATTTATATCCTTATAAATTCATGAAAATCAAGCGCCTGTTACAGAGGTGAGAGAAAGAGGCTCTAAGAGTGCCCCTAACAAGGGAAAGCCCCTCTACTGAGGACTTGGCTCTTACAAGACACAAGAGGAGCATATTGATGTTATGAGTTTCCCAAATCTGGGAAAACTTCACTTAAAATTCACACCCAGTTTGCTCCCAGATAAAATCCACAGCATAGCAGGTTCCGGTGGCTCCTCTGCTTGCTCCTCCTTTCTTTTGTGTATGTGACCTTGGTCAAGGGGAAGCGAGATCTAAATGCTGCCAATGCATCACTAATACCCTGTGTATTTAGAAATATCTGGGCTAGGCATGAGGAAATAATCATAAAAATGCTGCATTTTATGATTCATTAAGCTTTCAGTTGACACTTTGTGACATAACAAATAGAAGTGCACAAAAAGCATTTCTAGGGCCCTTTATTAATTGCCCTGTTTCTGGGAAATGTGTTTGGAAAGCGGCCTGTTAGTGCCTCCTCCTCCCCTCCCTTCCAACAGCAGGCAGCTTTTTCACCTCTAATGAAGTTTAATCAACACCAAAAAAAAAGTGGCAGGCGTTCCAGGTCACGGGCGTTGGGGTGGCTCAAACATTGTTAAGTGTGTGCTTTTGACAGGGCAGAACGCACTTTGCAAACCTCCCCTTGTTCCTCTTGGATGGACAAAGGCAGGAGCAGGGCTCCTTGCTGCCCTCTGCGCATGGGTTGTGTCTCGATGGGGGTAACTCGTTGCTTCATTTTTGCATAAACAAAACTGTGGGTGAAATCATAATTTTGGCACGTCGCTGTTTGAATTCTCTTTCTGTTGTTCAGCACTTCAATAGTTCTGAAAAAAACTACCCACGGTGATCCACCAGTTACTTTATGTAGAGTTATGTTATGAGCTATGTTTATGTTATATCTTCCTGAGATGTTAAATGTATTTTCATGGCATAAGCCCAGTCCAAGATGATATTTCTTATGAAACGTTGTTAAATCTCTTACAGGGTTATTATAGAGCTGATAATTGTGAAGCTTTCCTATCATTTTCAACATGCAAAACTAGTGGTTCTGCTGTTACTTCCTTATTGAGGAAAAGTCTTAAAAGGGAAAACCGAGAACATAGTTTTATATTTATAATGTTTTATACCTGAAAAAAAAACTGCTGCTCTCTCCTACCTCTGCACACTGAAAACATTTCCCTTCCATGTTGCTCATCTCCTGGTTACAGCACTGGTGCAAGGTAAGAACGTTCAGCTCCCAGTCACTTGGGTTCTGCTGGTTTTCTTTAGCAGGTGGTGACTCTCTAAAGACCTATCACCTGTCTCGTGCTTCACTTAGGTCTCTGGGCAGGGATGAAAGCTGAGCTGGGACTGGGTTTTGTTCTGTGCATAGTTCCTTTGTCCTCACAAAGGACTGGAGATGTCACAACTTGCGTCCCTCCAACAATACTGAGGTAGATGGAGATGAACCACTGAGGTGGGCCGCTTCTCGGGGGGCACTATTGGCTTTGCTACCAGCTGCAGGTGACAATGGGGATTCAATGGCAAGTGGCAGCCTGAAGGCTTCTTGACTGTGGTGCAGTAGGATTACTTCAGCAGTGTTATTTCCATCCCCCTCCATGAGGACAGCTTTCTATTTTTTGCCATTAGGGAAACCACACTGCCTGGAAAGATGTCTATATTAAGATGACATATTATATGCTCTTGGGAAATAGATTTGCATCTGATTGGCTTATTCTTAGAAGATTAGAGATTAACCATATACAAAAGTATTTCTTCAAATGTCATATCTTATGTTTTATGTACAACTTGAAAAGGAAGGCTCAGCTAAGAGCTGTCTTCAGAGATGCTTAGAAACTTCCACAGGAATCGAATACAGGCAGGGAATGATGCCTGACCCCCAAATGCTCTTATAAAACTAATTAATATGTGTAAAAGGATGCTCTTGGCTTCTGTAGCTCTTTACCTTCTGCTCTGTTTACAAAAATGTCTCCTGTCTGCCTCAGAAGAGCCAGCTGCCAATGGGAATATTAGTGCAACAGGAGGGGGAACAACTGGAAACACCCAAGATGTTCTCCTGCGATCCCAGGGATGCTCTTTAAGCAGGGAGAGGGGCCTGCAGTCCACAGCCTTCAGCAGAGTCTGCTGGGAAAGCAGCTATCCTGCGATAGCCAAAAAACATCTGTGAAGGCCTTTTAAGAGAAAAGGATAGGAATAGGTTTGCACTGCCATCTTCAGCCCCAGGAAAAAATGGAGCCCTTTCATATAATGAGCCAGAGCAGAAACTCAACCATGGGGACACCAAAGATCCTCGAAGGAAAGGTGCTTCTGTGCCTCTTCATACCACACTGACCCACTCACTGAACCACACATGGAGAGATGGAGGCATCTCCTCCATGCAGCCACTACAGAAGGAAAATGCATAACCTCTGCAAGGTATAGCAGGAGAACAGAAATACAGGAGGAAAGTAACTTCCGTTGAAGTAAGACCTGTGTTGAGGAGAGAGAAATCTGGAAAAAATAGGGCTGCTTAGAGTCCTAAAAGTGAACAAAGAGTAGAAGGAGAGGCTGGGAGGACCGAAGGGAATCTGGGACAACATATCTCCAAGTCTGCATTTGAAGTTTGAAAAATTGGTTGTGGTTCTCCCCTGTAATACAAACATCTCTCCCCTTACTGCAGTAGCACAGTTCCACTAGTATTCAAAAGATACATGGTCTGGTAATGAAGAGCTTAATCAGCTTTTAGGATTTTCCATTGGGTAGGAATACGTATTCACTGGAGAAATGTATCATTATCATTGACTTAAATTGCTGTGATTCTTTGCCTCTTGAAAAATCTTCCAGTGACTTCTTGGAGAACACAGCACAAAGTGCTCCGTTGGGGTTAGTGGGGTACTTGCCTTATTAACCCGTCCTGTTACAATTTTGGAGGAAAATCCATAGACATAACGTGGTGTGTTACAGGAAGAAAGCTGCCTGTTACTACTCTCCCACCAATGTCTCTAAGCAATGGTGGAGGCTTCTCTTTCCCTCTGGTTGGTCTACACGATTCTCTATAACTCACTGAATTTATACGTCTAAAATTAGTGACTTCTCTCAGTAACTCAGGGTATGTGGGGCCGGAGAGAATGTAGCAGAGAAAACACAAACTAAACAGAGCGGGAGGAAGGTGGAAATTGCCGTAATTACACAGTCACCCAGCCTGGCGAGCCATTTAGCATCACTGACAGATTTCATTCGTGTGGTCTTGTGGGCAACCAGATGGAAAAAGTGGCATTGATTTTTCTTGACTTCCCCCTCTGGTGTTTGTGAATGAAGTCTCTGAACAGGATGAAAAAGCCTGTTCCTGCCACTGTACCTGCAGCGAGCTCTCCCACGGGCAGCCAAGAACTTAAATTATAGAGGCACCCGTGCTGCCTCTTTCTCTCCACTGCTCTTCTTTTTCCAATCTCTGTTCCCTCACGCTCTGCTGCTCTCTCTCATCTCATCTCTCCAACCATGAATTTGTCTTTATCGAACATGATATACACCAGTGAAAAGAAGTAACACCTTAAATTCCAAATTCAAATTAACTCCACAGCAGTGCATATGGATCCTGAATTTGGCAGGAATCTAGATGAGATCTTGAAATTTCCATTACATAAAATTTGGGGGTGTAAAGCTTTTCAGTTTCACCAATTCATCTTGGAGATTCTTCCTATTTAGAATTTTGGCTGGGTGAAAACAGATTCAATGTTAAGTTTAGACGTCCGCCTGCTTTCATTGATTTGTCACTAAGGATGGCTGTGAATTTGGTTTCTTAAAGCTCTTCCTCAAAACTCTGAATTTCAATTAAAAAATAGATGTTTATCATAAGGTTACTGCAAATGTAGTTTGAGCTTTTAACCCACTTTATAGCAAAGTGTGTGTTAAGAGAACTTTTGAAGGCTAGATCTCACTGGAGTTCAGCTGGGGGTTTGAAGGAGCCAGGACCTACAGTCCCACAGTTTGTCCATTTGCTGGATGATTGAATTTACTGACGCGTTCCAGCTGTGTCTGACAGAGAGACTTGGAGAACATGAAGGTCCTGGAAGCTTTGTGAAAAACAGCAACTGGTGAGAGGAGAAGGACCCCGATTAATGCCACCCCAATTAATGGCACTTAGTCCCTGACAAGTGCTTAACTCTGATGGGGAAGGGACGCAGAAGGGCCGTGGGTGATGCTTTGTGTGCTGTGGGTGGGAGGGGAAACCAGCAAAAATAGGACAAAAATGGATTGGGAGCAGGCAGCCACAGTCCTGCTGCTCAGAAAACAACTTGTTGGCTTACAAAGTAATTTGTATTTAAAAAACAGCAGGAAGGGGGTCTGTGATGAGGGAAGTGCTTTTGCGTGGTCTCCCCCCCAGGTCTTTCCAGACTGCTTACCCAGAGGTGGAGATGGTTGTCTCGGCACGCTCCTCTGGAAAGAACAAAGAGAAGCCACTGGAGATGGCTCTTCTTGTGACCACGAAGCTGTGGCCCAGCTGCCCAGGCAGGGGCAGCTCTGCCTAAGGGGAGTGAAGCCAGGAGAAATAACAATCAGGCATGGGACCAAAATATTGTCAGGCTGCTGTAAACTTAACTGTAAAGAGCAGAACTCCAACAAAAAGAGCTCGTGCACCTCATTAAATAAAATGCACTATAACCAACTAATGCCCCCCACACCACTGTGGAGTGAGGCACTGCCTGCTTTTGAACGTGCCAAATCAAGTTATGAAAGCCCTGTATTTTTCCTGCATGGATTTGCAGCTATAGACTCTTCCTGCTTTAATGAGTGAAAATTTTCACATAGTGGGAGAATTTTGATGCATTTGATAAACCAAAATATCCTGGTAACTGTTCTGATTACAAGTATAAAGAGCTGTC
>JAOXNH010000002.1:21888977-21916645 GCA_028566575.1 Bartramia longicauda
GCAGATGAAGTGGAGGAACTTTTGTTTACTTTGGGTGATCTACATGACGAGATGGAGACTAAGAGGCGAAAACGTAAATGCTGTTCCATTATTAATGAATGATGTTTTGGTGTATTTAATAGAGAGAGTATACACGCTTTCACGACTTGGCCCGAAATACATTCTGTGACCCTCCAAATATCCATATATTTAAAGGGATATTTATATTTAAACATGCATTTTGCATGTTTTCTGGATTTCTGATGTTACACCCTGTGATTGAGACCCTGCAGCACTTTTATTGAGCAGATTCTGAAACTTCAGACCAGCAGGTGTACAAAGTTTACACCCAAGTTCTGCTTGGAGTTTTGAGTCAAGCAGCTGAAAACCAAGCATTTGTTCTTTTTCTACAAATTTCCTTTCTAGTGACCTTTTGAGTTACAATAGTTGGGGATCTGCACCCAGCAGTTCTTTATTAAGAATCTGTTGTATTCAGGCAGGGAAATGAAAGGGACACTGAAAAATGATTGCAGAATTGTAATTGGTTTATTACTGTTTCTGTTTATACTACACCCATGGTTTTTTGAGATGCTGTGTAACACACAGCCAGATAACAGCTAAATAGGTTTTCCTTGATGCATGAGTATATTTTAAATTGCAATATTTAACTTCTATTTCTGGTCTGGTAGTCAGTAGCCCTTAATTGCCTTGTATATTTAAATATATTTTTTTTGTTAGATGTCGTATCTCTATTTCTTCTCTTTCTTTTTGCTTGAGTGTGGCTGTTGATTGTTCCTCACCCTTTGCTGGTTTGTGGTCTGTCACCACCAATGGAGGCTGTAGTGGGGTGCAGCTGAGGCTAAGCACTGGGCATCTCTTAATTCACTGAGCTGTAAAAAATTCCAAACTCTCAGTACTCTTTTTTTTTTTTAAGCTTCCAAGTGCTCAGAATTAAAACCACTGGGGCACGGACAGAGAAGACAGAGGATTAAGCACACTGTGGAGTTAAAAATTCACAAGTTTATTAAAATTTTGCCTTAATATGAAGAGAGAGAGATAGAATAAAAGAAAGATAGATCTGGATAGGAATTAGGGGAGTTAACGTATATAGGCAAGTATTCATTCATTCTGAAAGTGATATTGCACTGAAATTTGGTGATTGTTGAAACCTCAGTATCGGAGCAATGAGGAAACTTTAAGCAGTATTTTTTTCAGTCCTGGTGTGAAAGCAGTTGTTGTTTGGTTGGTTTCCCATCCTCTGCTTTCGTTAGCAGTGGCTGTGCTATTGGGAGATGTTGAGGCAACAGCTTTAGCGATAACGGAATTCTCTCAGGACACGTAGCGCTGCAGCCACTGTCTACAGATGGGCTTTGGGCAGCTGCCTTGGTTTAAAGCAGCAGTAACAGTCAACTTGACAAAAGGGACGTTATTTGTACTGGTTACAGTTTTTCAAAAATCCCAGAACTATCATTTTTATCATTAAGTGAATGTAAGAGTCGACAACTCTTGATTAAATGTATAAGTTGTGTCTACATACACGGCGCATAGTCAGGTGTGTGGCCATGGTTTCATTTATGTAGTTTTAACTCACTCCCCTGAAGTCAGAGATGCCAAACTAAAACCTGTAAAAATTACAGGGGATAAACCCAGTAACATTGGGTCTGTTAAGAAAACAGAAGTTCTGGTGGTAATGAATTAACAATCTTTTGGATGAAGGTCAAGTAAATCCATTGTCTCTATCTTTGGTACTTTTCACCACGAGGTCTTACTGGCACATCTTTGGATCTTACAAGAGGTAGAGTAGTAAAGGGAAAATATCCATTTATTCCTTAGAGAAGTATTTCCTGTTTTAAATAAGTAGATTAATTTTAAATTTTACATTTGAAAATTTAAAAAAAAAAAAATAATATGGTAAATGCATATGTCCAGCTGTGGATGCCTCTTATCTGATCAGAAAATCATCTCCTTCGCAGTTTCGGTGTCAGAACTGCTCATCTTCGCAAGTCTGCCCAGAGGATGGCACTTGGTATCAGGTAAGAGGCACTCACGACTGTACAGACCACAGTCCTGACTGTACATACCACAGCCCTCGGGCTCCTGGCGGCACTGCCGTTGGAGCCCGTCTTGTGGAGTTTTTATAATTCCCACCGACAAAGTGCTGAAACTCCATGAGTAAGGCCTGAGCTTTTTCGTTCCCTCAGAGAAAGCTTTATTGAATGAATAAACAGAGTCCATTCTAAAGGCTTAGGGGTTTCCTTTACTTTCCATGAGGCCGTTTATGTGTCTGTTAGAGAGCTGGTGTTCGTAGGCTGGTGCCCCACCTCATCCTTCCAGCCAGCAGCGTTGGGATCAGAGCTGCAGAGTGTGAATCCAAAGAGACTGCTTTGGCTTCATCTCTTTGTGGCAATTTGTATGTTCTTTTTAATGGAGTAAAGAAATGTTAGGTTTTTCCAATATTATATTCCTTTCACATCTTTTAAATGCCATTTCTTATCTCTGGTATATAACAAACCAAACTCTCCAGAACCTGCAAACTGAAGTTTATTGCTAAGTCTCGTGATCCAACTGGCTCATACCTGTAGGAAACAATATTTTGGTTTCCTTGTTGAGAATTCTGTTTGGAACTAATTTCTAAAAGTTACTTTGGAAGTTTGAAATAATATTTTTGCTTGAGCGAAAAATCAGAGTTAATGCTAGAGGGTGAGTCCCCAGTGTGGATGGGAGTGACCTGCAGTCCTGCCGACGTCACTGACTGGAATTGTCCCAGCCTGGTGCATTTTGTTTGTACGGTTGGTTTGTAATTGTGTCTGCAAAGCCACCGAGCCTCGCTGGTTCACACGGCAGTTCCTGTGAGGTGACTGCTCTGTCTCTGCCCCTCTGCACTCCCGTTAGAGCTCAGTACTTCTAGAGACAATTCATGTAATCAAAGTGAAAAAAAATGTAAAATAGCACTTAAATAATATGGTAGATGTATTCTGTGCAAAAATATCAGAGGCCAAGTAATTTATGATCCTACAAAGTTAGGTTTGTTAATGGCACACACCGACTACACGTGGTGCTCCCTGTCTTCTCTCCCAGACACTCCTGCTGCTGCTGAATTCCTCTGGGTTAATGGTTTGATGTCTCTGCCCTCCAGTCTGTACATTCCCAGCCAGTGCCATCCCCAAAACTCGATGGGATCGTAGTTTCACTGCTGTGGCACGGGAAGCCTATTAACCCGTACAGGTCTCTGCAGTGAGATCTTTCTGGTTTGGCTCACCTGCATTGCATTTGAAGGATGCAGTAAAATATTCCTGGTTTTAATTGTAACTTTTGTAATAATTCTTTATAATTCTGAATTTGCAATAAAAAAGCCTTGAATTAGCTCTGTCCTCTGCCCTGTGGCAGAGAGGTAGTTAGGCCCATGCGGTTGCTGAGACAATGGGATTTTCCTGGGTTTTATGCTATAGAGAATTTACAGTAGCCTAATAAAGTTAAGAGGAAAACCTCAAACTGATATGAAATGCTGACGGCCTGAGAGATAAGACATCTAGTAAAGCACAGCTTCCAGTAACAAGTGCCCAGGTATTTCCACAGCCCTTTCTGCCTCCCCTTCCACAACAGTTTTGTCCAATTTGGGGATCCAAGCTGTTGGTTTGCCTTTTTATTTTTTCCAGTGAGAACTAATAAAAATGCATCACTAGATCTGCAGTTGAGGAGTTTGGATCTGGGGGAGGTATTAACCCTCATCTCTCACAAAACCCACTGGCAGCATTTTGACCTGATCTTTTTCGCCCTTTTTTTTTTTTCCTTTTTAATACCAAAGTGGCCTGGCTCCTGTTAACTAGTGTTGGCTACTGGTGTAGCCGTGGAGCCTCTGCACACATAACAATCAAAGAACATCATCTGTAAAGGGACTTTGCTTTAACACCTCAGGATTGCTTTGCCTCAAACACAGCCACGCGGCAATAAGTGGAGTTGTCTGAGCACACCTAGTGTGTATGTCATGAAAAACATCATGAAACACATAAAAGCAGAGACAGGAATTTCATATTAATAACAAATAGCTACAACTATAGCTGACTTAGAGATTAAATATAGATTTGAAGTACAGATATGGATTTAACTGTTGAAATGTATAGAATAAATTACATCTAAATAAAACTGATTGCCGTATACGTGTGTCTTAGGGATAAGCTCTGTCTATTCCTAAAGCAATCTTTAATTGCATTTTCTTTGTATTTTTTTATGAATTATGTCTTCATGTTTTCTTGTCTGTTTTTGTTGTTGGTTTTCTTTTGTTCTTGTTTTTAGTCTTACCCTATGGTACTTCAGTATCGACCTAGAATTGACTTCGGTTAGACCAAAGGGCCAGATCCCACTGAGATGAATCCTGCACTATTGTTTACCCATCGACAGATTGCACAATGAATGGATGTGCCTGGATTAGGGGGACACAACCAGATTTTCAGCATGCAAATAAGGACATTGTCTTTCTTAAAATCATCGGTTGCATCTCTGTTGTTTCTCTTAGAGCAAGCCAAGTGCCATTCTGCTACTGAAATGTGCATCAAGATATTTGTGTATCTTACGAGTGTGCTGCAAATCATAGCCAAACCCATGACGTGTACAGTCCAGATTCAAAAGCTATGGAATATTTTTGCTTGCGTGTTAGAACATTTCCTGGTCCTAGTACGGATCACACTAGCGAAACGGCAGAGTGCCCGTCCCGTGTGCTGTCGCGGTTTCACACACTTGCTCTTTTACTGAATAGTGTTGTTCAAATCATAGAGTACTGTAAAAATAACTAAGGATTATACCTTGAAGATATTTTGTATAGAAAATATATTTAGAAGAGTGGTGATTGGGCCACTACCTTTTTCTTGATAAGCTTCTCATGGGTCCAGGTGTAGCTCACTCATGAGTGTGCAACGGTCCTTTTGCGGTGAGGGAGGATTAATTACCGCTAACGAGAGATGTAGAACGTGGTAATTCAAAACAGTCCTTTTAAATCTAAATAGATTCTGCTAATAATTGCTTCAAAGCATTGCAGCCTTTGTGATTGCACTTTTCTATGGTTTCCCTAAAGATTGGAGTTTGGGATACTAGCTATTTTTGGAAAATGGCTTCTGGTCAGATTACATTTCTTCTAATAAAGCCTCCATAAGAAGGAAGTTAAAAATGATGTGTCTACGGAAGAACTAGATTTCACTGCAGGATTACAAACCAAGGCAACATTTTACATAAGTATTGCCTTTCATAGTAAGCATTTCGTTTAAAGATTGGTTGGAGGTATATAATATGCTAAAAGAAAAGTAATATATAGCTTTAATGCCATTATATATCTCTTGTGACTACCTGGAGTTTAGCATTCGTCGTAGAAGTTCTCATTCCTGTTTCCGTGAGGTGAGAGGTGATGCAGGACTGAAGATGAGCCGTCTGACCAAACGCAGCGCTCGGGTCTCGTTTTCCCTCAGACCTGGTAGTGCTGGATAAAAAGCGATTGTTGCCTTAGGTATTGCAGGGGTGATGGTTCCAGTATAGAGTGGTACTGGGGGCTCTGGGAACGCCGCAGGGAACACATTAACCCATCTGTTTTCCGTAGTCTTCCATTGTCTTTGCTCTGCTTAACGGTCAGTTGAGGTTTTCACTTCAAATTGTGTGGAGAAGTTTGGAGTTCAGTACCTTTATGTCATTTCCACTTACTCCACTTACCATCTCCAAAACTGGCTGGTGGTGTAGATAACCATCGGCTTTCTGAGCCCTTTGCAGACAGTGAAAGGAACCAAACCAACTCTTCAGGAGCTACTGTAGAGCAAACTAATGGCAGTTAGATAAGGCAGGGTGGAAATTCTGTCTTGGGATCAAGTACAAAAGACAGATGCAGGGCTGTCACCCCTTTGTAGATGTTTGTTCGTGTTTCTGGGGGGGAAAAAAAAAAAAAGCCTGTTGTGGTTGAAATCTGTCCCCGTTGGTGTTAGCAGGAGATCTGACACTGATGGCTGGAGGAACGGGGGTCGGGTCGGGGGAACGTCTGCCGTTGCACTCCAGAGCCCGGATGAGGTGCAGGAATGGTGCTGTGGGCAGCACTAGGAAACCTGCCATTGCAGGTCGAGGTTGCACATATTGTGCGGATGCCGGTGAACCTGGGGAAGAAAAGCCTTGGGGAAGATGCTGCTCCTTTCCCCGGACTGGTCCGGGCACTGGTTTGGCCACCCAGTCCATGATGTGCTAGGTGACAGAAACCAGAAGGTTCTCCATGGAGCCGGGGGGTCTTCTCCTCTGCAGGGTCTCTAGGGAAAAACAGGGTTTTTGTGTACATAGATAGAAGTCCTCCTCCGGGAGCAGCTTGGAAGAGCAGGGCACGCGTTCTGATTGCAAATCATTCTTCTCTTCAGTATATCCAGATGTTTTGTACGGTAGGAATAGGATATCACTTGTAAATATTTACATGCACATACCAATGACACCTTACAGTTTTTATATATGTCACGTGTTTTTATACCAGAACTTTCACTGTAGTCTCACTAGAGGTAAAGCACGAGGTTCAGATTGTCACAAAGCTAAGGGTAGTGCTCTTAACTCTAACTTCTGCTTGGGTCAGGGGACAGGTTTTTTCTCACCAGTTGTGCTGCTTTTTTGCCAAATTTGAACAGACTGGTTTCAAAAAGAGAAGGCCACGTATTTTTAATTCATTTTCAGTTATCTTGCACAGAAGTTTGCATCCACCTGACAGGACCCCTGCAATAGGACCACTTTGGATTTGCTTCTGAATGACAGCTAATAGAAGATTTGACAGTTTAATTACTTGCTGTATTCGCGGTTCAGAGAGCCATGGATCTATCTTGATCAGAATTGGACGTTGGTTTAATTCATGGTATTTTCTTGATGGAGCTTAAAGCTTGATTACAGAAGGCAAATCTGTATTTTAAGCATGGGAAATGCTGACAGGTAGATGTGAGTTCCCAGCTGAGGTCACAGCGTTAAATGCCTATGATCTGGCCACTGCTGCATTGCTGATCCATCGGCGCAGTGCCGTTATATTCTCATGCTGTCGCTGTCTGATACTGCTATTGTTTAATAGTTTCTGTGGCAGTGAAGTGCCCATGAAGTACATATCTTAACGGGGCAGCTGGTGTAGCACAGGCATTGCCTTTTTTACAGGAAATTTTGCTTCCGTGTAGCACGTCTGTGCCGTGTGTCTTCAGATCCACAGGTGTAACTCCTTTGTGCCAAGGGGGAATTGCTGAGCAGCGTAGGAATACGGGGATGCCTGTGCAGAGTCCTGTGTGCCAAAGATGGGATAAAGTGACACAAGAACATGAGCATTCCGTTAAAACTGCGCTGGATGCCACCCTGGAGCAGGTTGCTGCATGCAGCCACGCTTCTGGGCATTCCCATGGCAAAGTGTCCCCCCGGCACGCTCATAAAGAATAGGGGTATAAAATACCTGTCTCTGCCTTTCCCCCATGGGCAGTACCTTGCTGCAGAGGAATAAGGCCTCAAAAATTCCCCTCTCCTACCTAACCTTGCTCTCTCTTATTCAGCACATTTGGTGCTTTTTTTTTCTCTAAAAGTGAAAGACTTGCACGTGCTTTAACCCTGGGGAACTCACGACTGAGCGTCAGAAGCAGGTTTCTGTGGAGCGCAGCTGCGTGCTGCGTCTGTCTCCTAACAAACTGGGCCAGATCCTGTAATCCCTCAAACAATATGGAATTAGATGGTCAATCAAGAAACGTATCTTCCACCACACATCACTACACCGCTCCTAGCGAAGGGCCTAGTCCTGCAAAGGTATTTTTATTTGGATGAGATACCAAATGAGATTTCTGCAGCGGTCCATGGGACTCAGCGCTGCAGTAGGTCTGTTCCCATGAAAGCTTCTGGGATCTGTGTCCTAGGACATCGTGCAGACTCACTAGCTTGCCCTTATTATGCAAAAAACATTTCTAAAACATATTATTTTGACTTTACTGAAAATGCTATCTAAAGCAAAGTGCCTGATTGTTAATACAGAATACCTTTAAAGCCCATTGTTTGCATTCGGCAGGGTAACGTTTGCTTCTGTACTCTAGCTGTGGTCTTAACGTTTTCAGCAAGACTATTGTTTCATAAACATGTGATATTGAGCAGCTTGCTTTCATGGAAAACAAGCAGGCATTTAAAATTGAAAAAAAACTATCTCTGCAGAAACTTTATGAACAGAATTACTTTTATATTGAAATGATTTCATTTTCTGCATGAAGAACCTTTGAATTCTGGATCTTGGTCTTTTTTCTCCTTAGGCTCCAGCAATTTGGCTTGACTTTTCTCTCCTGCAGCTATGGAGCACGGTTCCGGTGTGTCTGTGGGAGAAAAGAGATGGATCCCATTCCCTTTAGGAACCAGCTGGGCTCTTGTTCTCCTGCAGGCACAGGGATGGTCTGCAGTTCCATCTCATCCCCTGGCTGTAATTGTTGGAGGTGACTTTGTGAGAGAAGCAGACAAGTTTTCCTTCTCTGCTCTTTTCTGAAATAACAGAACAGGCCAGGCTTTAGTCACTCAGTTGTGTTTTTCCATTTGTGTCTTATTTTTACATGTTCCTGTCACTGAAGATACTGAGAGACATTCACTCCCCAGAAAAAATACTTTTGGGAGGACTTGCACCAGAAGGAATAGCATCCAGCTCAGGCAGGTACCACGTCTGGCAGAAATACTAGAGCACAGACAGTTGTTCAAAGCCAGACTTAAGTCTCAAAAGAAGCAGGTTGAGCCCTCTTCGTGGAGGGGCCACATAAAATATTCGTCAATTCCGTGGACTGATCCCACTCATTTTTATCCCAGAAAAGACCAAAGGCAGTTAGGGCTTAGATGCCTGTCCACGACAAATATATAAACATAGAGATGCTTAAATCCAGAGCTTGGTCCAGTTTCTTCACGTCACCCAGACAGGTTGAAGGTGTCTGTTTGATTCCATGGAAAATATCTGGCAGGATATTCCCCTCATTTTACTTCATGCCGTGTTACTCTGTTCATCTCAGTTGAGGTGTCTCTTGGGGCACCCTCTGTCATCAGTTCTAGGTTCTTACACATCCCTTGCCCATTCCATGCCCCACCCCAGTTCATGCCCAGGGAGGAGAAACATTGAGGAGTTCCCAAGGAGAAATGTGGATGAGGAGCGGGCTCGTGGGTTTGGGTCCTCGGGCAGCTCTCCTGTGCTCCTTTCAGCAGAGTTTTATGTTGGAACCCTCCATGGCCACTTGGGACAAGGTGGTGCTTCCACAGGGTTCAGCTGAAGGTACTTGTTTGAGGAAGGCTTGCAGGCTGCTGGAGCCTGTTCCAGGGGAATCCCAAGACTCAAGGGGATTGATTCACCCGAAAGGGAGTGTGTAAAGCTTCCAGCTGCTCATTTCCCACTAGTTTTATCCCATATGGGCAGTCTGGCCTTCGGACCTCAGCTGAAAGAGCTTTCTGTAGGAATGTCCTCCAGAAGAGGATCTTATGATGGTAATGCATTTTTCTTCATAAGCAGAACTTTTTAAACTACTGTCTACGCTGTCTGTAGGTCAGATTGAACCATCAGATTCCAGGATAGGAAATGGATTAATTAATGAATTCCTGGCAGATTCTTCCATCCCAGGTATGTGCCATAAATAGTCTTCTGGATTCAGGTAGCTACCGCAGCTGGGTGAGGATGTTATTTTATTCTCCAGTAAGGGATTTCGATCCGTGTGATTGTGGAAGGTGGCAGTGAGTTGGAGGAGCCCAGGGATGGCCGGAGACCTCCCGGCTGCCCTTGGGATGTGCAGAGAGAGACTTGTAGGATGGAGGAGATGGTGTGGAATGAAAGATGTCCACGAGTGGAAGGTTTTGTGAGTCCATTCAGTTTAACCAAAGAGAGGCATTGGTTTGACTTGGTGTGTTTTATCTGAACCGTTAGGTCTACTTTTCTTTGAAGTAACTTTGTGTGTATCTTTAGCAAACGCTCCTGTTAAGGAGGTTAGTAATGTGAGAGCTGACAGAAGTCGTTACCGAGCACTTTCCTTTCTCCTCCTGGTGGCCAGTGGAAGGCAAAGGGTTGAGATGAGGTCGCTGCAGAGTGCAGAAGAATTGCTGCAGCAGCCAGAGTGAGCTGTGTGTCACAGCTGTGAGAAAGATGCTCACTATCCAAGCACGATGCCCGTATTTTCTGATGGGATTCCTCTCCTGAAATTCTGGTTTCTCTTACACTGAGTGCAGCAGACGTTGCTGCTGTGGCCTCATGAATTTTAATGTAGTAAAGTGAAACGTGCTCCTATTTTCCTGAAAAATATCCCACATTAATTGATTTAAAATTACCCTTTGTTGTCAGATATTTAGTTTATTCTTTAAAAAAAGTTTTTTTAAAAAAATAAACTATTTTTATGGATAGTCTGATTGCCTGTCAGTTTTAAGAGACCTGTCTAATGCCAAAGGTAAAGCCAGCCAGGAGCTGGCCTGGCGCAAGGCGTTGGCGCTTTCCTGGAGTGCAGTGGTCCAGAGAGACACCAGGGATGGTCAGGGAGAACCTGGCCGGTGGGACCTGTCCCCGTCACCCAGCCGAAGGGCCGGGCACAGCGGGCAGTTTCCAAAAGAAACAGAAAAGGTAAAAAAAACCCTCCTAACAGGAGTGGGAAGAAGGTTAAGGGAGGCAGAGTGGCTGTTGGAGCTGGAGCTTGGGAAGGGAAGCAGGAGGGCGTGCGTTGCTGACGCGTCTGCTGTACCTGCCCCAGGGCATCCCCAGAACTGCTCAAGCACAAAACTGTTACCCGGCTGCAGGGGGCACTTCCCGACCCAGCTCAGTGACATTTTTGGAGGGTGGAAAGGACAGAGCTGGAGGATAATGAGAAGATACTAAGTGCGTTTTACAGATTTTTATAGGTATTTTTTTAGCGAAGGGCGGTGCTGTCCGTGACGTGAGACCATTGGTTAGCAAGAAGGCGGTTATTTTACTTGAGCAGTATAAAATAGAAATAAAGAAATCCAAACATCTTGATTTCCTTTTCCAGGATAGTGATTAACTAAACTGGAAAGTAATAGGACAATTTAATCCTTTAGCTGACTGATGGTATTTCTTTCCTCAAATACAAGTCTCCTGGAATAAACACGAAGCGATGCGTCGTTTTGTCCCTTACTGCAGACTTTACCTGTTGAAAGGAAAATAGTTTGTGGGTTTTTTTTAAAATGAATGGCAAGGCTGAATTGTTGGAGGTTCCAGGCTACTGAGTAGATGCTGTAGAGTTACTCTCCATGGATTATTTTTGGGACGGGGGCCTAAGTGTCCTTAAATAAGCTGTGACCCAGGTGAGGGTAGGGAAGGAGCCTACGGTGAGCAGAGGTGATGTTCTCACGCTTCCTTGCGTCGGATCAGTAGTTCCCAGTTTTTAATAGAGCAGCCCTCCCAGTGCTTAGGAGCTCATAGAACATATTGTGATGTTACGTTGCTGATTTGTTTTAAAATATAAAATGTTTTAAGCTTTTTGTCAAAAGTGATAACATCATATTACAAATAAACCTTTTTGTGGTTGTAAAATTTAGCTTATAAATCATTCAAATTGAAGTGAAAAAAACACAGGTCATTGTTAATGACAGTCTATCCTACTATTAAGAATATATGTATTTTTGTAAAGGAAAAGCACTTGTAGATATTTAATCAGTCCGATATCTATCTATGTCAATGTTTTGGAAAAAAAAAGAGAAAACAAAATGCTGCTTAGAGAATCACTCACATATTTTTATTGTTTGTGCTCAGATGCATTTTCTGTTGGTTTGTGGAATGTTTATTCTGTGTGAAGCTGTATGGTTAGTGCAGCTGGGCTACAGGCATTGCTTCCCTCCCTCTCTCCGATGGGAGTGACCGGCAGCTCCCTGGCTGGTCGGAAAGCTGGCTGCCACGCACGGGCTGGGGGTGCTGGCCTTCATCCTTGGTATTGGCTTCACCCTGCCTCATCACGGTTCCACTTCATAGTAACTGTAAAAACTACTAGTAACGATTTTTTGGTGATGTTTGTGTTTTAAGGGATGTTTTAGGGTGTATTTGGTTAGTCGGGTTTATCTTACTGTACCTATAAACATTTTTACATAGGGTATCCCAAAAGCAGTTTCCCAGGTGAGAAGTGACACCAGATTAGTCCTTTGGTACTTCCTGTCCCCAGAGGAAGGTGCTGCTGGGCACGTGCTGGGTCGTGATTGCATCGCTACAGTTTCCCAGCATTTCTACAGATGGTGTTGTTTCAATTCAGAATAACTCATTTCTTGCAATGTTTTGCAGCTGTTACATGAATATCATCCATTGGTATAATTTTTATTTAGAGCTAATTGCTGTATGAATTCATTGGGGGTCAACATCTCAGGGTCCATAAAGCAGCATTGTACAAACTTCAGTGCATTGGAGCTGGGGGTGCAGTCCCAGCGGTGCAGTCCCGTGTCCTTCCGAGAACCAACCCCCCCGTGTTTTGAGGAATTGTAAAACACTGGAAATTTCACCCAGTTCTACCAAAGGAATGTTTGTTGGTTTTTCTTTTTTTTAATCTGTGCTAAAATCCTTCGAAGCCGAGCGTGGCCCTGGGAAAAACGAGCCCCCTCTCCCCGAGTTCACACTAACGAGGAGTTTGATGATGAAATGAGGGGAGTTTGGATACCTGGGGGGGTTGGCAACCCCCCGTGATCCTGCCTCCTGGCGGAGAGCTCGGTGTGCCTGCAGCGGGATTTGTAAGAGAGATTTATTTTAGAGCAACAGTTCCTGCAAACCCTGTAAATGGACCTTGTAGAACCTCATGTATAAATACATCTGATTTATCGTGTTTCTCTAACTCTGGAACCACCTGTGTGGCTCCGTACGCTGACATTAAATCCAGTGCTTCGTGCCAATGTCAGGGATGTTCCCAGCACCTTTCCCACGGCCGATACAGGGGTTTGGTCTGACCCGAATGCTGCAAGATGCCTCTAGCCCAGCTGGATTAATTGTATCAAAAATCTAGACGAGCAAGAAGTATAACTAACCTGCTTACTAGCACTGACCTGCTCCCTTCTCAAAGCAATAACTATTCCTGTTGTAACATCTGTTGTGCAGCCTACAATACCGGTCGGTTTGTTGCATTGTTTCTATATAATTTATTTTGTGCAATAAAAAAATCTCTGGTTTTATCTGACTTCTCTCTGGTTTCTAGTAATGTTTGAATTAAAACATTCACGAGCTTTATATCCCAATCGTGCAAGCGTGCTGTCAGCTCACGGGAGTGCAGAGTGGAGAAGGGAAGGCAGTCGTTTTGCCGTGCAGGGAGATGGGAAGGTGCTGATGGTGTGTGTTAACCTCACGGAGAGCGGTGCCGGGGGTGGCCGAGGGTGCAGCGCTGGGTAACGCTAACGTTGCCTGGATTTGTCACCCCGTCTGTAAAACAGAACCAGGTGGGTTACACAGCCCTAATGTGTGTTTGAGGCTTCTTTAAAAAAGTACACTTTGGTGCTTAACGATCCCGTAGAGCTTCTGGCACAGGTGTTTTAAGCCCCATCTCACTGTTTATTACCGCCTCAGCTTTAGTTTTTCCTTTTTGGTCTCTCCCTTTCTGATGTTTTCCTGAGTTGATGTGGTTTCAGTGGCACTGCTCTGGGCGGGTGCCTGCTGATTGCCCTGTATTACGTTGTGGGGTTTGCTTATCTCTAAGGTAACGTGAAATAAATGTGTGTGCCAGTTGGAAGCTAGAGGATATCCTTGGAAATGAGCCCTTGGTGTGAACTAACAGCCTTCCTGCTATATCCTGAGTTACTGCAAGGAGAACCAGTGGAGGGAGAGGTGTAATTCAGGAAAACTCCCACCTTGTATCTGAGATGCTGCTGTGGGACCCACAGGAGATGGGAGATCGGTTCAGGTTTGGAAATGATAGGAAGGATCACAGATAAGGGAAAACGACCCCAGGCAAACAGCACTTTGCATCTGCTGGGGAAATCCGTCTGGATGGTAGCGGAAGAAGATACCCATTGCTTGTCAACACTAAATGTGAAGGTATTCTTAGTATATTGCAATATGTAAATGGAATTTCCATGGAATTTGGAAGGAATGTGGCAGTTTGCTGATTCCCAGCCCTGGCACCACTGGCTGCCCTGAAACCTCTGCAGCCTCCCTGGCTTCATCCAAACCTTTCTCACCTGGAGTATTTCACCTCCAGATCTGTCAGAGGTCACAGGCTAAAGCCTTCTCTCCTTCCAAAGTGTTCCTGGGACTCAGGGTCACCAAACTTTACATAATGCTGCTACATTCTTTGTGATCAGAAATTAAATCATGATTAAGTGCAAAATCCTGCTCCTAAGGACGGAGCAGTGTTCTGTCGAGCGAGATTTCCATTCAAAATGTTGGGGATTGCATTATTTTAAAGAATGACTCCATTTCAGGGAGCTAAGAAGAGAATCGTGGGGGGGATCCCCATGCCTGTGACTAATTCCAGGCCTGGTCCATCCTACACCCGGATTGTTTGTCGTTGCGGGAGGGGGGTGGGTGGTGTCACAAGCAGCCGTGTGCATGAGGGGCACCGCACACGGATTTCCCTCCTGGAACTGCCATCCAAATTGCTTTCCAGCACAGTTATTATTTTTTTTTCTCTTTTATTCTGGAGGAGACTCTGCTGTGCACCGTCATTAGAGGCAGAAGTAATGTTTTTCAAAAGAGAAGTGATTTAGTAATCTCGTTTTCATTAAAGAAGCAGAGATTTGCTGGCAGTGTGTAATAGGAGCACCTCGTTCCAGTGGCAGACTTCCAACGTCTTCATTTGGGAAGGAGACTGCTGCATTCATCATTCAGAAAAGCCTTGGCATCTCCCCCGTTAGACTCAGGCAGGAAAACATTCTCCTGTTCAAAACCCCTCTGTCCCACGTTTCTGGACTATTTATAGGTGAAGTTCTGTCCCTTCCCCCAGCCAATAACCCCAGTGCCTGCGTTTAGAGATAGGGACAATGATTACCATAATGAGCCTGTTCTTAGGAAAAGCTGAACTGAATACTGGGTTTGGAGATTCTTTAAATTCCTGGGATCTCTCTTCCCCTTTGGTGACTGGAGATGTGCGTGGATGCGTCGGTTCCCCTGCAGGCTCAGTCCTGCTGCCAGGAGCCTCCACAGATTTTCATCTTCTGGTCCGTCTGTGGAACTGGCAGCGCTTCTTACCACAGCTGGAGCAGCTCCTGCATTTTCACAGGTATTCTCTCTCCATCTCCAGTGGGGATTGAGTTGTGACGTTAAACAGCGGTTCCGTGGGCTCCTCCTAGGCCCCTTCTCTTCCTACAGACGTTCAGCTGGGATGGTTGTTCTCGGGTAATGAAAATCCCTGGAGCCACGGGAAGCAAAGGCACGGATCTGTGCTGGGAAATGACTCTGTGACCGGCAGCAGCCACCCTGCCCCTCTCTTCGTGTCCCGCTGACGGCCAGAATCCTCCTGCTCAGAGCAAAAAGGTGTTTCCAGAGAACCTTACAAATACATGGAATAACATGGCTGAGCTGCTCAGGTAAGAAACACGTAACTTGTTTTTATTGTTGAATAATTGCTGTTCTGAAGAGCTCCCTGGGCTGTGAGGACGAATGTGTGTGTTCAGAGCATTACCCATCCAACCTGACTTATTTCAGTATTTACCCACAGAAGTGTAAAACCAAATATGTGTGGTCATTGTGACAGACTGGTGGACATGTGTGTTAATACAAGAGCAAATAAATAAATAAACAATGCTGCAGTTATTTAGAGAAGTTACACTGTGAGGGGTGAAGCCTGCACTGCTCTCGTGCTCAGCCAAAGGCTGCTCTCATTTAATTTTCCAGACGTGCTGTGAAAACCACCAGGAATTACGCTGCAACGTGATAACGGCACGAAACCAAAGACATGTTTGATCCAAAAACCAGGCACGTGCTCATGGGGTACACATGTGTGCGACGTGCAACACGTGCACAGGATCCCAGTGGTGCTGCTGGGGAGGTAGGAGTTGGCCTGTGGGTAGCGTGTCCTCCCTTTGTTTTACAGATTTTTATCTAAAGCAAGAAAATCACCTGGAAAATAGATGCTTGCTGTGTCCAAGGAATCCGAAGCGCTTTGTGGGTTCTGTGTTTCAAACATCCAGATGCAGGAGTGACTTTGCCATGGCAACGTGGCCACGGGTGAAAGCAGAGTAGAGCAACGTAGCACAGGAGAGCAACACGACGTTCAGCTGCAACCGCAAGATAAGTTTTCGAGGCAGCGGCAACGTGAACTCACAATTCACACTGACATCTCTTCAGGTCCCTCCCCAGCCTTGAAGAAAAGTGCCCAGAAAAGCCCTTTTGGTGGCTGCACGTGGTGAGATGCTTTTCCATCCACCTTCAGCCTCGGAACGCCCTTATTTCTGCCTCCTGGCCACGGCCTGTTCTGCAGTGAACAAATTCCCAGCAGCACAAATATCCTTTCACCAGGAGACGGAGCAACGTGCGTTATCCCTGAGCGTCCCACGGGTTCACTGCCCGCGGTGGGGCAGTGCAGTAACCACTGCTCACCCGAGCTGCAGAGAAGCTGAATTCTTTCAAGCTCTTCATCATACCTGCTGGGTTTTGAGAAGGGGATGGATGTGGTAGGAGCAACTGGTGGTGTTTCCCAGGGAGAAGGCTGTGGACTGATTGTCTTTATTCTGATGTCATCTGCTGCCCATCTCAGGAGGAGGCTGGCTAGAGCCAAAGTCAGATATCCTGTAAGAAATTCCATCTTCAGCCCTGGTAGTTCTCAGCAGTGCAGAGTGCTAAGAGCCTACAGGTACAAGCACCTCTAATGCCCAGAGAGCAAGGCACATCCACGTTCCGAATGTGAGGAGCCGAAGCCGGACTGAGTCTGTGTCCCTTCACGCATCAGTGATGTTCAGAGGAGGAGGAGAAATCCAGCTCTGGTGAGTGATGACCCGTGAAGGTTGCATTAAGGATGCTCAAAGTGTCGTAGATCCCTTCCAAGCAGCACTCCAGATGCTCCAATTGCTTCTACAAAATTGGCAGGAAGATTTTCCCTGATGCCCATGAATATGAGAGCAAGGCAGTGATGCACACGTGCCGAGGGGACTCCGACTTAGAACGGGGAGCAGCAACAGAGCCCTGGGGGTGTCTGCGAGGCCCGGGCTCCAGAGAGGGACTCGGAGGAAACGGAGGTGTCCATCCCGAGGAAAGGGAGGAAGAGTTCCTCTGTGACCCTCCAGACTCAGCTGGATCACGGCTTGTTCAGCTTTCACCCACCCCCCTGCTTTTGGCAAGGGTGGGACGCACAGGGAGGGTCTGTGCTTTGCACTCGAAAAATCACTTTTTGACAATTTCCCCAAAAGCAACATTGGGTTTTTCTAAATTTAAGAGTAAAAGGCAACAGTGGAAGGGCAGAAAGCAAAGCCCCTCCCTTAGCACCGAGAGCCCTTCAGTGGCACAGAGAGGCTGCAAATGCGACAGCAGCAGAGGAAGAGGGCTCTGTGACTGAAAAGTGTCTTATTACATGGAAAAAAACCTACGGAATATGTAAAAAATTACCCACTGGACTTTACATCAAAGTAGAAGCCAAGGAAAGCAGAATTAATTTTAAAAAGAGATGGTTTTACAGGTGTTCTCCACGTCCATTAATATCTGGCCTTTTTCCTGTACAAAGACAGCAGCCCAGCCCTAAGCCGGGAGCTCAGGATTTCCTGCTGTCCGTGACCAGCAGCCGCTCCCTGGCTCCACGTCTCTCCAAGGCAGGATTTTGAGCTGAGAATAATACCTTTGCAGTGAGGTAAAATCCACGCTGAAAAGCAGGATCAGGTGCTGCAGATGGGCCGTGGAAGCCGGGGAGGAGGCGCAGAGAGGCACCTTCGGGTTTGGGAGCTCCACCTGTGAGCAGCCCCTCGTCAGCCCTGACCCTGGGGAGCTTGGTGTTGGTGGGACAGAGCGACCCCGTGCCCAGGCAGCAGCAGGCACCAAACACCACCCTCAGCTCTGGTCTCTTACGTGGCAAAGGTTTCTCAAAACATCCTTAATCTCCAGGATCTATCGCTGTCCTTCGGCGATGCCGCTGGACTCTTCTGGTGGAATTGATGCTGGGTGGTTGTGTGGAGAAACTGATGAAAATTGCTCTGATCCTGGCTGCCCTGCAGTTAGCAGCACAGGGAGGACATTCAGGCTGGGGCCAGCTTCGGTGCTGCCTTTGCCAACGTGCCAGGGTCAGGGAGGCTGCGGGTGGCAAGAAGTGGGACAAGGCAGAACCCTTCTGGAGGAGAACCTAATTCTAAGCGTTCTCCGTTTAAGTCCAGACTCATTCCATGACACCTCGTTCATGTGAAGCAGAGATCAGATCCCAAAAGCCTTTTTTTTAGTCCATGCAATGTTGGACCTAGCTTTTCTTGTTGCAAACAGAAGAGATGTAAGAACAGTGGTGTTGTGTGTTTTCTTCCCAAGATTAAAGCTCTCATGTGTTCCTTGCCACAGGCTGCAGCTTTGCAGAACCAGACCCTGCTCCAGGCGTTTTGAGGGTCTGCATCCACGGAGGAGCTGCGGGATTCCCTCAGGATCCCAGGTCAGTCTTTGCTCCTTTTCCAGTGAGGACCTGCTCCTGGGGTGGGAAGAGGCAGTGGGATGAGTTCCCCCGTCCCATGGGACCAGCTCCAGGACTGTGGTACTTTGTGCTGTGCACGGGGGACACCTCGTTAGGGTTAATGACACCTCTGACTCAACGTGAAAACAATATTTACAGCGGAAGCGGGTTGACTGTAAATGGTGTGAGAATGGAGCAGAGCTCGTCAGTGCTGTTTATTAATCCTTCAGTTCGCTAATTAAAGCAGCAGAACGTGGTCTTCCCCGTTAGATGAAGTATTGGTGTCAACCTTGGCTGCGTTGGCAGGAGGTGTTTGGATCCCAGCAGGATTCCGGCTTTGTTTCAGCCTCTTTCTGAACATCTGCTGGGGTGGGTGGCTGCTTCGGGGGGGAGGGAAAATTAACTTTATTGATTGAGTAATTTCCTTTATGAAGGATGTGAAGGGGACGGCTGCCTGCAGAAATAATGTTTGTGAAATGGCCATATTTGGGAAATGAGTCAGTGAGAAAATAGCATGCAAATCCCCAAGCTTATCTCCAGCAGGGAAAGAACAGGGACGTGCTAAGAAAGGGGGAGAGAGGCTGCCTTGGGGATGCCAAGCTAAAATGCCCCTTGCAGGAATTTAGTTTAGTTTTGAACTGAAAAAATCAATCGGGAAAATGCTGGAACTGGGTATTTTAAAATGTTAAAACTTTTTCCTAATGAAAACATTTGCACTGAAATAACTGTCCACCTGCAAAATATTTTGAAGGTCACAAGTATCCACTTGAGCTGGTATGTAAGGATCTGCAGCTCCGTCCCTACCTGCCTTCCCAGGCTTTTTCTAGAAAAGAGACCTAATGGAGAACAGAGTGATGCGTTTGAGGTATAAATAATAAAAGACGGGGAAAAGAAACATCTTTGTGTTGTATGAACTACATCAGGGTGATACATAAGGCTGGCAAGGCCCCAGAAAGGTAAAATGAAGTGGTGTCTTGCGGACAGATCCTTGGGTTTTGGAGCGCAGCCCATCCAATTAGCCACAGGTCCTGTCTCCTCAGCAGCTCTGTCACCCCTGACCTTCCCCGCTCACCGCCACTCTTTGTAGAGGACACTTTCCGTGTCTCTTGTGCTGCCGCTGGCTCTGCAGACCCAGGAGCAGACTTAAAGAGGGTTTTGGCCACTCTTTAAAAGATGATCCTCCCGAGAATAATGTTTAAACCCTCTATTTACAGTAAGGGTTGTGTTCTGGCCCCAGGCTGTAGAGCGTTGTTATCCTCCTTCTGTTTGCTTTAATAAGGATGGATGTATCGCCCTCGTGTCCCAGTGAAACAGGAATTAGGTTATTTCCTTTGAGCTGAAGCTTCTTCTGTGTCTTAATTGGAAGTATTCTCATTTGCCTTGTGAGGCCGGGGCAGAGGAACATGCTGTGTGGAAAGGCCTGCCCAGTCCTGGCCGTGTGGGAGCTGTTCCATCGGCTCCCTTCCTCTGCCCCGAGCCCCCTTCCGTATCCACCAGCCTGCGGAGGAGAAAGTGATTAAGTGTTGCCTTAAAAGTTTGCACAGTGCTTAGAGAGGGGTGAAGATCCACACTGCTGTATGTAACCCAACACAATCAGTTAAATGGGCAGTTTGGAAATTAGAAAGTTTTCCACCACCTTTTTGCCCCGGCAGCACAGTCTCAGTTTGAAGCAGGCGTCGCTTGTGCCCGTTTATCCTGTCCCTTCACCTCCAGCTGCACCCTCCACTAGCGCCTGGCTCTGTGTTCTCCTCCTCCCGCTCCGGGGCTGTCTCAGGGAACTGAAGAAGCAAAATCCCACCTTTAAAAGAAAATCTTTAATATCTTTCTTCCTGCACGCTGGTGTATTTGGGCTTACTTCAGTAGGAAGAGCAGCTATTTTATTTTTTTTAAAAACAAGTGCAATTATTGACAATAGGTTAATTCAGTGGTGAGGCATTAATGGAGGGGCTGAGGAGGAGGAGCGTGTGACAGAGAAGAAGAAGAGAGCGAAGAGGGGTGGGTTTCCTTATCCTGGAGCAGAAGGGATTGGCAGGATGTAACCCCACTCTTCTGCTACTGAAAAGGGGTGTTAGAGGGTTAAAAGAGGTAATGTTCAGTAAAGAGAAACTTCATCAAGTACCAAAATTCTCTGTGGGGGGAGGAATGGGAACTGCCACGGAGATATCAGAACCCTGGGAATTAGCACGTGCAGGGGTGATTCCTGCCCCCTGCCAGAGGGAAGAGCTCGTGCAGCATCCATCAGGGATGCCTGGGAAGGGAATATCGGGGGGGTTCAGCATTCGTGCAATTCCTGAACGTGTATCGCGTCCTCAGGGTCGCTCTCCTGACAGCGGGTGGGAAAAATAAAAAGCTTTGAGTTAGAAGCCTCTGTTTCATGGGAAATGTGGGAGGAGGGCTGGGAGCAGGACTGGGAGCTGGCAGAGCCATGCGTGGTCATTGCGGGCAGTGGGAGACGGTCACCAACGGCTTCAACTCGGCTCCTTGGCCAGGTAGGAAACCGTGTCTGGGAGGGGTGTTTATAATTATCGAGAGAAAACAGTGAGATGTCGTAGGTGTAGCCAAGGGCTCATTTTCGTTTTAATAAACTGGGTATTTCTGACTGAACAAGAGAAGTTCCCAACGCCAAGAGAGCAAAAGGAAGTTTTGGAGCAAAAGCCGCGTCTTGCAGCCCTTAATCCAGCCAATCTCCTAATAATTCAGATGGAAATCTTGCTGCAGGAAGGATCATTTTTTGGCAGCACAATACAAGCGCTACAGCAAAACATGAATAATTTTGACATGATTTACTTACTTTTTCCTTTGTAAATGACTTTTTTTTTTCTTATTTGTGCTTGTAACAAGAAATCTCCTCCTTCCTGCACAGCCACAGAGCCTGCCTGAAAACCCCAAAATTGTTACTGGCGGATTTTCAGCTGCTTCTCTTGACGTCAGCAGGGAGATGTGGCTCTCCCTGAAATGCATTAAAGTAGTGGATCTGAATGTTATAAATATATCAGGAAATACAGCCATCCCTTCAAAACAAGGGAGCAGCAGCCCCTGCCTCAGCAGATTCCCCGCCACCTCCATGCCCTTCTTCTGAGCTCCTGTCCTCTGTTCCAAAGCACATCTATTATTTCCAAAGGATTCATTCATATCATGTTAAATCTAAACAAAGGAAGGTCCTGATGAGTCAAACGAAGAAGTAGTATCATTTTACTGCCGAGTCAGAAATAAATCAAATATTTGCTGTAATATATAATATAATATATATATATAAAATGTTTCCTGTGCAGGAAAAAAAAATGCTTTACTTTTCATTCATGATGACTGGGGTTTTTCTCAGTGTTCTTTCCTATGGAAGGCAACACGGAGGGTAACCCAGGACATGGGTAAGTGGCTTTTGTTGTAGCAGGAGTTTGGGATGCAGGGGGGGGTGGGAGCACCCCCGCAGGCAGCAGCAGCTCTCCCCAGGGTGAGGGTCAGTTCACAGGGAAGGCATCCGCACCCTCTCTCCGGTGGACGGCTCGCCCTTATCAGGACCAGGGGTTTTTCTCCTGGGAGGCTGCGCTTCCCTGGGCTGCCGTGGATCCTGGTGGGGGGGGGGGTGTGATGTGACACCAGTCTGACTCGTGCTTTTTTTTCCTGCCAAATCAATTATTCTGTTTCGACATAAGCTAGAGCCTCCTTTCCCTGAGCTATATGTTGGTGTTTCTTTAGAGTCTAAATATGTGTTTTTCTGTCTTTGGGAAGGCAGCGATTGTGTTCATCGCCATCTGTGGGTGAGAGCGATACCCTTCACGAGTTTAGGTCCACATCAGATCCTACAGGTGTGCATCCAGGAGGGGGAATTTCTACCTGAACCTCTTCCCTCCTCGAGCTGCTAGCGGTGGCTTCCTCGCGTGGGAACTTCCTGAGGAGCTGCTGCAATATTATTAAGCAATTGTTGCTTATTATTGCTATAAACTATTGCTATAAGTTATTGCTATAAATTATTGCTATAATTATAAATATTGCTGATTTCCACCCTTTGATGTAGTCTAGCCCATGATCTTCAAGCAAGAAGGTGTCCTGATATTTGCCTCCAGCTTCAAATATATAGTTTTCTTCAAGTTGACAAATTACTCTTGTTTGGTCTAAATTTGCAAAAGTAGGAATTTCTGAATGCTGAGCAAACAGCTGACAGCATCGTTCCAGAATGGGCTTAACCAGGTACCTTCTGCTTTTAGCAGAAGAAGTCGGACGTGAGGCCCCGTGGCTGCACGTCTCTAGAGCCGCGTTTGCCGGCGTTCGTTAGCACGTGGCTGCAGGCAGAGCAGGGGCTGCCTTCGGTGAGAGGGCGTCAGGAGCTGAATCCCACCCCGCCGGGGCTCTGCTCCAGCCAGCATCCGTCCATCCCAGCAGCTGGACGGGACAGCGATAGTGCCAGAGTTGGCTGCCAACCCGAGAAACCCACCGGCCCTGCTCTCCTTTGCCTCCCTCCAGCACAGGAGCCCGGCTGGTAATGGAAACCATTTACAAGGCAGTAACTTTTAATTGCTGTCACTGATTAACGGCCGCACACCCAGAGGCAGAGCAGGAATTCGTCTGTTATTCTTCCAAGAAATAAATACCTCTGCCATTCATTTGGCCTTACAGTAAAAAAGAGCTCATGACAAAGATTTCTGTGGAGTTTGCTGCTGGTCTGAGCAGATCGGTGCCCTAAAGAGAGGGACCCTTTCTAACAAAACAGGGCAGGGCTCTCATCTTCTGAAGGCAAGAAAACAACCTTTGGCTTTGTAGAAGGAAGTGAAACAGAGAGGTGGGAAAACTGCCCTCTCTGGGTCCTTCTCTCAGCATTTTCAACCCGTTTTCTGACCCCTCCTAAAGTGATTATTGTGTTGTTTAGCGTAGTCAGGATGGTGGGTAGGACCAGAGGACTGACTGGATGGTGTCTCTCTGCCCCTACTGAGTTTTTAAGACCCTTTAGGGAGTTTTCAAGACACTTCCATCTTGTGTCATTTGACCAGATTTTCTCTCGTAAGATTTATGACGTGCTCAATTTTAACCCTGTTCCTTTTGCAAATGACAAATCATCTCATTTTATCGAAAAGCGGCGTTAGAATCAGCACCAAATGCAAAAATAATCCGAGTTTTTCTGGCAGCGTGGGGAAAGCGGTAACGTAAGACGGGGGAAAAAACCTTTTCCTGTTGCTGACCTGCTGAGGGCAGCTGGAGACTGGCACGGCCTCTGGTGTAATTTCATCCCAGGCTCTGCTTGGAAAGCGATGTCTCACACACCCCGATGAACATCTGCAGAATCCTCTGTCACCACTGCCTGGGGATGGAAATTATTGCGGGCTTGAAGCAGAGATTCGGGGCTGGGGTTTCTTCCTCTTTTTTCTACGTCTGCTACACAGAGCCCTTGTGTTGGGGGAGCGGATGATCATCCCTAATAATCTCTGCAGACATCTTCCTACCTGCTGCCTGTGTCCTTCTAATGGCACAGGGCTGGATTAGTGCCAGGATCAACGTGCATCTCCTTAACGCGGGGAAGTGGAACATCACACAGATAACTACCTTTGACTTGTCTCTGGCTGCTCTTGCCACTGTCTCTCCAAACTGGGCAACAACAATCGTGCTCGGGTACCGATCTGTATCCCTGTCCCTTGCCATGGACCTCCCTGGCCCCTCTGCTCTACCCAGCACTTCCCAGCACAGAGCGCTCTCAAAACCTGTGAAGTGACTAAGTCATATTTTTTTATGCCTGAGACCCTTAATAAATTATATATAAATGCCTTGGGATTGCCCTCTCACATCTCACTGGGGAGGGATCCAGAAGCCAGGCTCAGGTATACATTTTGAAAAGGTACTTCTAAATCTTCCAGTAAGGCAAGCTAAAAAGGCTGCAGTTTCCCCAGGACAAGCCCCGTGAAGTGTGCTCTTTAAAGGCCTAACTCCAGTCAAGTGTAGTAATTGCCAACATGTGTGTCTTATTTTCAAACTGTAATCCAGCCAATTCCAGTTCATAAACTGGATGGTGTATTTGTTTACAGTACTCTGTTTAAGAGAGAAGTCACATTTATAATAATCTCATGCACATGGAACCCCTTTTATTCGTGTTTTATCAGTTGTTCCTGCTTTTAGAATATTCCTTGTTCCAGTCTCAATGAAGCGAGGATTATTTTAGTTCAGAATGTGATTAGAGAAAAATTAGCCAAACAAATGTGTTTGCTAAGCACTGCAGAGGAAGTGAGAATTCCTTCTGCGGGTCCCAGCTGTGTGCCGGGGGTTCTGCTGAGGTACCACCCGGGGACACTCTTTGCCCAAAAACCCTGCCCCGTGCCAGGTCAGACTCTGCAGCTGCCGCCGAATGACCGCGATCACCTTATTTTCCCCGTTTATGCTGGTCTTGCCCAGAGCGAGTGCACGCCCCAGGCGTTTGACAGGTCCGAGTGCTCCCCACAGATTGCATCACCCCCCTGCAAACTCAGCCAAATGAATGACTTTTTTTTAAGTCCCTGTTACAAAGAGCAGAAAGTGTGTACATAGGAGTTTAAGGGATTAAGGACTTGCTGCCAAAACCGATGGCGAACTTAACGTCGTATTCAATTGTTTTTAACAACTGCAAAACAGAATGTTCTCTTTTCCAGCTCATTTAAGTTTGACGATGGGCTCAGCATAAACTATGATTGCATTAACAGGAGGAGGTAAATAGTGATGGATTTGCTGCTGGAAGATATACTTTTTCATTGCTGTGCTTTAGCTTTCATCTGAAGAATCATTGTTGTCAGTTTAGTCTCTATCGAATTAATATATTTATGTTCCCTGTTTTCCTGTATTTTGCAATCCCAAAATAAGTATTTAACCACACAAAAAGACTTTTGAATATTTCTGCCCATTGTGGCTCCCCTGACTTCCCCATTCCCAGCAGGAAGATCGGCTGTGAGACACCCTTGTTCCCTTGGAGCGGCGGGTGGCCGTGCTGTGCCTGGCAGCAGCTCTCCAGCTGCGATCTATCAGCCCGGTGAGACTCCAGCAGTTCCAGTGGGGTAAGCCGTGCCCAGCAGCTCTCGTTATCCCAGAGTGAGGGTCCACCTGGTGCTCAGCTGACTTCCAGGGTCAGGCAGAAGCCAGGAGGAAGGAAGACTCTCTTTCCTGATTGCAGCTAATAAGAGATGGGCTGCCGAAGGTTGAGCTTGAGTGAAGGAAGAAGAGGGAGCTTCAAAAGGGTGAGATGAAGAGCCTGGACTTTGCCTCACACATTTTCCCACAGAAGGAACTGTGGCAAGAGCCTCGGAAAGTGCATCGGAAACATCAGCACCCCAGGGACAGGTTGTACATGGGATTGCCTTGACCTTGGCCAAGGTATGTGGAAAAGATTCCCAGCCTTGTACTGTGTGTCTTTCCATTGGATCAAGTGACACAAGTGTTGGGTTTGGGAGGTTATTTTGTCACCCATCGTGTTGTGAAATGAATACAGGTGGAGGGCTGGTTGGTTTGGGGATTTTTACTATGAAAGGAGAAGTGAGGTCCAGTGGAAACTCTCTTAAGTGTCTTAACTCCAGACATGTAGGTGTCTAACCAGACCTTGCTTCCTTTCCCAGGCAAGATGTACTGTGACAAACTGACCCAGAGGGTTAAACATGACTTCTTTTACAGATACTGCTATGGGAATTTCCAGTGTGGAAACTGAAGGGGGCTTTGGCTTGAAGAGAAAGGGAAGAATTAAATTTTAGCAGTCTTGCTTTTTTTTTTTTCCCTCACTAATGAGGCCATAGCTGGTTAATTACAGGGTTTCCAAACTCTGCATCTCTTCAAACTGTGTCACTTCTTTATGTGGGAGACACTGAAAAGTGAAGATGAGGCAATACCAGAAACAATAACTTTCACCGTCACATGAAGCTAGTTCTATAGTGTTAATGCAGGCAATAGAGTGTAGGGACAGGATTTGCCTTTAGTATAGGTCTTGTTGAAATAATTAGCACTAAAGAGACGAAGCTTTGGAGAGTCCCGATATGCCGTGAAATATTCATTTCTAGTAAGTCATTTAAATTAGAAGCGTTGAAAAGGGAAATTGTTCCAAGACTTCTCACAAAGTCTGTTGGATGGTTAGAAGGGAATAAGGAGGGGGAGCAGGGAAGGAAGACTTGGTTTGGTTTGGTTTTCTTTTTTAACTTAAAACCTGGGATGTATCTTCCCAGTTATATTATTGATGAAACCCTTGCTGTTTCTCTCGTGTAGTCACACGATGCCGACCAAAACCAGGAAGGAAGCGTTTGAAATGTGCACCTCAGCCCCTGCTCCCCTGTCAGCAATTTGTTCTGTGGGATATAGAGTGGTATGAACCAGCAAAACTGCCCGAGGGCTCGGTTAACACTGTTCTGGAAGATTTATTGCAACCCAAAACATGAGAAATTCTTCTCAGTTGACTGGCTTTACAGTAGTAAGATCTCAACTGAAAAAAACCAAAACCCAATATGTGCTGTGGCAATGTTTGAAAAAATTCGCTTTGTACTACTGTGTTGTAACAAGCTGCCAGGCAATGTCATCCTCCTCTCTGCTTGGTAGCAAAAAAGATTTCCAGCATTTCTTCTTACTAAAATGAAACATTTTATATATATTTCCAAAGTATCCTGTCATTTAAAATTAGATCACATACATTTAGTTTTACTTTGAAAATGACAACAAGGTTCACACCACTTAGAGTTTGTCTTCACCTCCTATCACTCACTCCTTCTCTTCTTTTTCAATCATCTTTCAGCAAAAACTCCACCATGCCAGCCAGTTTGAAGCAGAATTCCTTAGATGAAGTGGGACCAAGCGTATAGAGCAGAGAATAAAGGGCAGGGTGCTACAACTCTACTTAAGGAAATGCCATCGGTGGAGTTACTCCCGCAGCCTGGGCGTCTGGAGCCTGACTCACCATGTGAGCTGAGCTCACATGAGCCCCGAGTCCATCACGGTTAATGCTTTGCCCACAGGGCTAGGACAAGCCAAGAGAACAGGCTGATAGTCATTGGAGACATTGGCATCGTGAGCACATGGAAAACTGCCGAGGCAAGGACGTCTCGTGTTCTTGACCTGTGTTCTTAGTTGAACAGCAATCTGTTGCCTTTAATAGAATCATAGAATCATTCAGGTTGGAAGAGACCCTTGGGATCATCGAGTTCAACCATCAACCCCACTCTACAAAGTTCTCCCCTACACCATATC
>JAOXNH010000002.1:21930437-21942764 GCA_028566575.1 Bartramia longicauda
CGCTGCAGAGCCCGCCGGCGGCCACGGCAGCCGCCGACCTCCCCTCTGGCCCCGACGCGGGGCTGCCGCCGGGCGCGGAGCTGAGCCAGGGCAGCGCGGCCGCCCCCTCCGCCCAGGAGGGCGGCGAGGATGAGGAGGAGGAAGAGGAGGAGGAAGAAGAAGGAGAGAAAGAAAAGGAGCGGGAGAAGCTGCCGCCCATCCCGTCGGCGTCCAGCGCGGCTGCCGGGGTAGGTGTGCGGCCGTCCCGTCCCCGCGGTCCCGTCCCCTGCCCCGTTTTGCCGCTCTGTTGGCGTTGGTGAGGAAGCGCCGTGTTCGTTTTCTTCCGTGCTCTTTTCCGCCGAGAGGCTTCCATTCAAGTTTCTTAAAAAAAAAAAAAGAAGGCAAGTACGTCTGTGAGCTGTGACATAATGAAGCTATAAATTCTCCGTCTACTTATAGTTCTTTAACATTTTACAACGGTCTGCGCTCCCGGGTTAGTCATGCCTGGGGGTTTGCGGCGCCGGGGATGTGCGTTACGGGGTTTCGGGGGTGGAGGCTTTGGGCTCTTAATTCCCTAAACAGCGGGAGAGGTACCTGGAAAATACTCCTGCGTTTTTAACTTTTTTCTTAAAAGGTCTCTCCCGGCTTTTACATTGCGTTGAAGCAAAGGTGACAAGACGTTTTGCTAATTGATGAGTGAGTTAACAAGGGTAAAAAAAACCAAAAGCTGCGAGAAGGATATTTGCCAGGATAATTTCATTTCGGGAAACCTCGTTTGAGATTTTCAGTTTTACTGGAGTTGTGATTTTCTTTCTGCTGACCATAGAATATTATGAAACATAAAATTTTCCTGGCAGGAGTTGATATCTTACCTGGCTGAGCGTTACAGCTTGCTGCAACGAACTTCTGTCCAACAGCTGAGCAAAAACTGCACCACTCCTGTCGTAAGCAAGGCAGTTAGGAGACTTTAATTCAACAGTTCTGATAAGCACCTGATATGTTGTACGTTACCATTTTACATAACTTGCATTTAAAAGATTGTTTATGACTGTCATGAAATAATTACACTTTTTAAAAAAGTATTCATAGGAAACTGCAAACTCCTTTGAGCAGCTCTGCCAATTTTGTTTTGCCTGCAATATTCCAACCTTCTGAAAGACTTCCAGCTTTGCAGATCGGGCTGAACGTGGCAGAGTCTGCCTGTTCTTGTGATTCACATACGGATTTGGTGGGAGAACCCTGTAAGGGACAAGTGCCCGGGAGTTATTTGTACCTTTGGAAATCCCTACTTCAGACCTTGAACGGCAACTGGCAGCCCTTAGGATAAAGATACAGGTGCTGGTGTAGCTATTGCCATGGCCCTAGGTTTCTCTGGCTGTAGCAGAATGCAGTTTTTGATCAAATAGGCAATGCAGGTGTGCTTTTGCACAGCACTTGAGTTGCTGTAATGAAGGTATTGGCCTCTTGGCCTGACCTACACATCAAATTTCAGGGCTTTGTGATGTATTTTGTGAGATTCTTTGTATATAGCCTGATTTTAATACAAGTCCTTGTATTCAAAGTTCTGATTGAACATCAGAAGGCAAGTGGTACTTAATCGAATCCTTACAAACACTTTTAAAGACAAATATGTTCTCAGCTTCCTACTCATTAAACTGGGGAGAAGTTTTTAATGGGATATAATGACAAAAGGGAGAAATTGCCTTTTTAAAAAATATCTTTGCTTGCTTATTTGTGGGGTTTTTTTCTCCAATAAAATTCCCTTCCTTTAAAAATACCTGATATAAGTACAGCGATACTCCAGATGACTTTAATTCTCTCTGCATGTTATTCCTAAATCTATAGCCATGATAGGATGACTGTGGTGATACAGATACAGTATCTTGTCTCTCCATGAAGGGGGCCTGGGATATCCCTGTCTCAGAACATCTCCCCAGATTGTGTGTAACTGATGTTTTGTTCAGTACTCTAAAGACCCACCACAAATTTGGGTGGGGGGAGTGACTAGAGCTTCCTCGAAGGCAGCGTGAAGGTGTGACACATCCTTTAGAGAGTTTCTGTTCCCTGCAGTGGCTGCAGAAAAGGGCAGAATTTCAGTAAGTCAACAGATAGCTGTGGTATCCTTTTTCTGCGATGTTTGTGAAAGATGTCTCATCTGGAGGTGAAGATGGCTGCAAGTTGGAATAAAGGGATTATATGATTTACTGCTATTGTCATTCACATCGTGGCTTTTCCCATGCAAGGGCCATGTGGAATTGTGGAACAATGGTGGGGGATTGGGGGTGGTTTGTTTTGGGGTTGGTTTTTTTGCTTCTAAGGAAAGTTGTGGAGATGAACTAAGTCCATGAATAAATTAACATGATCCTGCAAGGAGTTCAGGCTTTCTTACATGCCAAATGGTGATTGGAAATAAGGGGTAAGGAGTGATGGTTTGGAGGTCAGCATTCCAATTCTGAAAATAAACTTATGGGAAGTTAAATAACTTGCCCCCAGGAAAGCAGGAACATGTAGAGGCTTCTGTAAAGCAAAACCAGTCCAATGTTACATCTTTCAAGATAGGAATGAAGGGGAAAATCCTACTTCTTGCGTAGGCTGTTGCATCCACAGCTGCCTTTGGGTAATCTGAGTGTCCTCCATGGCTTCTTGCAAGGAGGAGAAAACCATTTACTCCTTCCTGGCCTTTTCTTGCCAGGCACATATGGGTCTTGAGTGAGTAGTGTTGGGACTAAAGAGTACGATTTTCAAGAAACTGTTCCAGAAGATCTTTTTGCCTCTTCCTAGAAAGCTCCCTCTATGTGCTCTTTGCAAACAGCTTGGCTTATTTTCCCCATCTGATTTAAGTTCAATGGTGAAAACCATACATGTATATGGTTTATGTATATGTATCCATGTACATGTATACATGTATATGTACCTCTCCAGCCTTTTGGAGGGCTTAACTCTGGAAGACTTCCACTAAGAAGCCAGCAGTTGTGAGTTATTGATATGCTCTTAAAAAACGGGATTAAAGATTACTTTGCTCCACTTACTCCCCCCAAGCATGCTGGTTCTTTGTGGGGGTTCAGTTTTCTGGGGGCGGTATGTGTGGAGTCTGGGGCTCTGGAGGCTCACTGACCTCCTACAGATTTTTGAAGTGTGCCGTGGTGCTGTACACTTGTCCTAGATTGCTCTCCTGGGAGATGGCAGAGATGCTCATTAATGAGCATGTACTTTCCCAGTATTCCCCTAGGGGAATACTTTCCAGTAAAATTAAAAAAAACCTCCACATTTGTTTAATATTGTTGGAAGGGTACTTGGAGCAGGATGGTGGAGTTAAATAGCACCTGCAACTTCTGTTCTTCCTGATGGATGCTGAGGGAGGTGGTGTTAAGAAGAAGGCTTTTAAACAACTGTTCAACTCTACTATTTCAGTAGTGTGGCCGGAGTAAAACCTGGGAAGTGAGATGGTCAAAAAGGCTATCAGAATAGTCTGTTTCATAAAAGCTCCTCCTATCAATGATCTATGATGTCTGTTCCCTGTTAATCATAATTAAACTGATCCAAGCTCCAGAGTTTTCCTACCTGGAGTGTACATTTTGTGACACGGCAGATTAACCTCAGATCCGGATTTGTTTAAAAGTCCTTTTCCAGTCAGTTAGGTCTTGCCATGTTTGTTCAGGGTCTCTTTTTCTCCAGTTGTGTGCCAGGTGATTTTTAAGAAGCATCTTAATGATATTTCAAGGGTTATAGAATAAAATAAAAGTTAATGTAAAAATTATAGTGGTAGTGAAATCACGTTTTATTTTTGAATGTTTGTTGCATACAAGGAATGTGGAGCTAGAAATTGAAACTTGGTATTTTTAAAGCCAGAAGTCCTGCTGATTGTTCAAATTTATAATTTGCTGAGTTATAATCCATGGAATAATGGGCCACAGTTAGTTAAAATTCCTGGCTGTGTCCCAGCTGGCATACGCTGTGGCATGGCAGGTCTATGGGCTGGGTCATTGCCCTCCTGGTGGGATTTTGGGCTGTTGGGGTGGAAGTGGAGTGCTTTCCTCAGAGCTCTGAGTGCCAGTGTAGCCCCCTTAAGGGGAAAGGGAAACGAATGGGTTTAAAACATTGCTAGTATCCTATGTTAATTATTCCCCAATGTCTGTTCCCTGCTGGGGAGTTAGAGTTTTGATGTGCATGAGAACATCATCCCTCACCGAGAATGCAGGGACCCCATCTCGAGCAGATCAATCATCGGGGTAGTGTGAGGCTGGAAACCCCGGTGCGTGGGAGAGGCTGGGTGTTTTCTGTGGGTTGTTCTGCCTCTGCCTCATGTCAACTAATGCCTTGGAGCAGAGACTGAAATGAAAATCTCCATCCTGGGATTTCTGTTGTCTCGGGCAAGCCCTTTAACACACTTGGGCTTTGTAACTCCTCCAGAGTAAGTAACCGTATCTAACGGAGCGACTGGTGGCACCCTTTGGAAGCCTGTTGTGTTTCTGCACTTGTGTTTGCTGGATGAAGTGTTTGCTCTGCAAGTAGTGACAAATATAAAATCTGTTAGAAGTTAGGATACAGAAAGTTAAAATACAGTTGAAAGCATTCTAATTGTACTGTGTTTTTCTCACAGTAATCCGAGGGTAACTTCATAGCCTGCAAATTAATCCTTGAGTTTTTGAGTGTAAAGGAATTCTATGGTATCTCTCTTGACTCAATTTGAAACAAACTTGCAGAAGCATTATTTATGTCTTAATTAGGTATTACCACTCTGATGCTAAGATAAAAGATATTTAAGTATTCTGTGTAATACTCATGAGTAAGATGACTCTTGCGGTAATGTACGAGCCCTTTATAACATGCTGTCATCTTAATTACAGGGGTTGGAGAGAGGAGCCAAAAATCAGTTTTCCACTTTCAGCAATTTCATCACAACCATCAACCAAAAGAAAGAAGGCATCGGAAACAGAAATTCACCTACGCAACTTGTTATACCCAACATCAAAAATGGTAAGAGAATAAAAGCCCTATGTTACTTAGCTACCAATTTAAGAAGGTGCTCAGCGTTCTGCCAATATGTGTATTGTGGTACTGCCAGAAAATCAAGAAGTTGTTAGTTTTCACCATGCTAACGCGTGGCAATATTTGTTAGAGTCATCTGCCCTTGGCTGTGTTGGTCACTGTGACCATAGCTGCTGTTCTAAATTCATTCACCCGCAATTTCCTTGTACTGCTCAATTCTGGTTTGTGTCAATGAGATTTTCTTCCTCAAAGTCCTTGATCACTCCCTAAGCAGCTGTGCATTGTTGAGTGTTTTTACTGGATGTAACTGGGCAAACAGCCAGAACTGATTGCTTTTTCTTGTCTTGTAATACTGTGTTATGGCAGCTTAGCAGCAGCATGAAGCTTCACGTTTCTCCTCAATGGAACTCAAGTGACAGATCTTAAGTAATATTTTTGAATGTCAGACAAGCAAATAAATCTATTTACAAATCAACTTGAATTATGGCAAAACATATTGAAGTTGACAGTATTTATGAAACATATTATTAAAACTGAGTTTTAGTATATCTAATTTAAGCTGTGTATATTTCAAAGAAAATTACATCACTGCCTGGGTGCAAGTTACCAGCTCAGCACCTGCAGCTCAATTCACTGAGATAAGGAACAGCTCTGTCAGCAGCTGTCTCTTCTGCAGATGTGGAGAGAATATTTTCCTCTCCCCAGTGTGTTCAGCTGGTTATAAATCAATGCTTAATCCATTAAAAATTGAGAATACATAATGAGAGCTAAATGAGAATGACTTGTCTTTCTCAGAGTATAAAAATAAGACATAGTCTTAGGTTTTTAAGTGGGTCTGTCCTGCTTTCAGAGAATTGTTTGGCAGGGTTGTGTGGCACCTTGGCTTGAATTAATTTACTATCTCTTTGTCCACTTGGCTTTTTAAATTACTGTTCTTCTCTTTAAATAGCTTTAAATTCCAGCTGTGAGGGTGGGCAAGGTTGCGTGCCCATAATTGATGCAATACTCAGGGGGGGCTGAGGGCAGCTCGGATCTGTTACCGCCTGATGAGCAGTGGCTGCACACAGCCACAGTGACAGTGGCTCTGTCATTAGCCTGAGCGAAAAGAGCCTGCCTTTGGGCTTTGGGGATTTTGGTAGCATCCATTTCCCTGCTGTGATAAATGGAGTAGGCAGCAGAGCAGTGATACTGCCTTGATGTTTAGTTAATTTTAAAAAACAACAGCTCTTGGAAAAGGCTTAGAGGGCACTTGGACAATTGATAGAGGATTTTAGTTTAATATGTTTGACTTTTGAGGACACTTTTATATAGTATCTTATATCTCAAGCATACATCATAATTCATATAAATGCTTTTTAAAACATGCAGTATAAATAGGACTAAAAAAGCATTTTAAGGATATTTGAGAAGACACTGTCATAAATGGATGCTTTTATACTTCATTGGAATATTTTTTTTTCACGTTTTTGGTGGGTTTACCTTGGCTGGCTGCCGGACACCCACTGAGCTGCTCTCTCACTCCCCCTCCTCACCAGGATGTGGGGAGAAAATAGGATGAAAAAGCTCATGGGCTGAGAGAAAGACAGCAAGTCCACTTTCCAGCTACCGTCACAGGCAAAACAGACTTGACTTGAGGATATTAATTTATGGCCAGTTAAACAAAACAAAGCTCAGAATACCTTCCCCTGTCCCCGCTTCTTCCCAGGCCAAACTTCACTCCGTTGTTCCCCGCCTCTGTCACTTCCCCCCATCCAGTGCAGGCCTTAGACAGGAGACGGACTGGCCAGGGTTCTCCCTCCATTGACAGGAGGGAGCACTTTGTTCACAAAAATAGGGGTTTTTTTTCCCTTCATCTAGTTGAAGTTTCCATCGTGTCTGGGATGAGCATGTGGTAAGAAAAATACTTGGATGAGAAGGGTTTTAAAGACCTGTGGTCAAACAGTGTGTTTTCTTTTTTTTTTCCTCGTTCCTATATATCTGTATTTTACTAGCTAAAAGTTTTGTGTATGATTGCATTGTATTTATTGTTCTTTACTTTTTTCTTTCACAAGTGAGAGACCTACCACCGATTTGCCTCGACGTGCGACAGAAGCAGCGCATCTCTATAGATACACTGCCCCAGGAACTGAAGGCACCGGTTCCCCCCGAACCTTCCCTTCCCATCCGAACCAAAACTGTGAAAGACTTTCAGTAAGTTACACTGGGGCTTCTAAAGGTGCACTTTCTTTGGACTTTTTTTTTCATTTTTGTCCTAATCCACACATTTGATTTTGTTAATCTCAAATGAGGGAACAGTTCAGTAGTCTGGTTGTGGTGGTGGGATTGGTAACTCGGCTACTGTGAGAATTATCAAATACTTTCTCTAGCTTGAAGTGGTGTTCTGTTCAAGAAGTGGCAAAACTTGTGCTTCAGAGTTAGAAATTAATTTCCTCATGTTCAGTAGATATTTAGTTTGCGGAAAAAAGTACATATGGCTTATTTTAGGCTGGAAAATCCCTTTCAATCTTAGGTATTTTGTTTGTACTGCCAATTACGGTGATTCCTGTCCATTGAGGTGCTGGGCATTCCCAGGCCTGTGTGAAACAGCAGGCACTTCAATGTATAGTGTTGTATTTGAGCAGCTGGAGTGGCCATTATGTGGACTGTGGTATTTCTAACAATTTCTAACACTAGTTTTATGGCAAAAACTAACTACTTTTTTCCTGTATCCTTGCTGCTTATGTGACCACAGTTTGAAGCAGTGTAAGTGGGAGCCGTTCTAGCGCTTCTCTGAGAGGTGCTGTGCTTTGTTTGTGTAAAAAGAGTTTTAAGAGTAAAGAGTCTGTGCAAACACTATTTATGCTGTTGCCCCATAGCACTGATTTAGCTAGAATTAGAATCGATGTGAAAATGTCTCTTTTTTTTTGGTTCTTTTTCCACATCAGTATGGACCCTTAATCAAAACAGAATTCCATTACGTTTCTTCCAGCACTGTTAGGATACTGGGCACACAGTGCCTGACCAGCCTAGCTGGGCTGGCAGGACACCCAAATTGTTTTTAAGTGGTTAGAAACAAAAATAAATCACAGTTGCTCCAAGAGCTGTACGAGCATATACTCTTCATTGCTCTTTTCCATGTTTGAAACTTTGTGTGTTCAGTGAGGAGGAGGAATGCTTTTGGATTGGTCAGTGTGTGCTTGGTGGGAAAGGAAACAGGCATAAGAGAATCTGACAAGAGGTGATCCTTTGGTGTTGAGGTGATTGGAAGAGCTGACACTTTTTCCATAATCCGATTTTTGTATCTATTGACTGCTGCCTATATATGTAATTATCAAGAATTTTATTCTTTCAAGTAAAATACTAAAAGGTCGTTAGCATCTTTGGTATGTCCTTCTGACTTTTTAAAAATATCTTGTGCAAAGGAATTATCTGGGAGGGAAAAACAGGGATTTGTATCACCAGCATTGTAGGTAGCTAAAATAAGTCTACTCCAAAGGTTGGTTGGGTTTTTTTGTTTGTTTGATTGGGTTTTTTTAGAGTGTATGATATTAGGCAAAATTTCATATCCAGATACTTGCTTTTAAGCTCCAATACTTAGACTTTAAGAGTAAATCCATATATTTTGTTGTTCTCTTAAGGAATGTGTACGGTTGCATACCAAGATTAAGTTTGATTTGAAACATTTGAAGAGAAACAAAATTATGTGCAAATAATAATGAATTTGACTAGTTAGGAGCCTGCATACTTAAATAAATTTGTCTCAGAGACTTTATCATGTCGGTGTGTCTTCAGTGTAACCTGCTCTGCTAATTATTTGTCTTAACATACTGAACTGTGACACCAGGAGTGAAGATTTTGAATAAGAGACATTGCTCAGGTGTAGCAAACACAAACTGTGCTTTTGTTCTCTTGTAATACCCTGATCTTAAAATGACAAGGCAGATGTTAGCAAGATACTGATATTATCCTTGTCTGTCTTCTAAGAGTGCTTGGTGAGGAAAGCTGGGCGTCACCGTGCAGTCTCGGGGCTAAACGGCTGGGAAGATGGAACCCTTGTGTTGCCAATATTTTAATATACTCTTTCTAGGGATGATGTGGAAAAGGCTAAGTCATCAGGAGATTGGAGAGCTGTACACGATTTTTATTCTACAACATTTGATTCTTTCCTGGAGATAAATGCTGCATTTAAGGTAGAAAATAATTTATAATACTGTTTAGTACTTACAGTGCTTTGTGTCTTCAGAGTGTTCACAGAAACATCAGGTAAAGGCTTGCTAGTATTAATGTGGCAATACAGAGCACATCTGAAAACAGAAGCTCCCTGTCCCTAAAAAAATGTGGGATATGGGCTCAAGCAGTATAGCAGTTCTCGTGTAGTGATGGCATACTAGGTTTTCCTTGGGAAAGATCGTATTTGTGTCTGAAAACTTCCTGAGTCCATCCTAAATGAATATTGCCTGCCTGTTGCAGGGCAAAACGGGCTTATGGTGTTTAATATGGACAGTGGGGCCTGAGTCTGGAGAAAATAACCTGTGGCTTTTAGTTACTTAACAGATCTTGAATGCTTATGTTTTGCTGCTTTTGTCTGATGATGGATCAACAACAAAGATGAAAATTTCTTATATTTTGCTAATTGAAACCCTCTTACATTTTTAAAATAGAATGACAAGGTAATGGAGTTACATGAATATGGCCAGTGTGTAGGATTACTATTGTTAGGCTTCATCTTTCCCTTATTAATAAAGGTAACTTAGGTTCTTGTGTTTTGATAGTAAATAGTTACATCTGTATGTGTTTTGTTTAAACTTGCTGTTAAACTTTTATTTTTCAAAGATAGCTAAAATATTGAAAACTTTTGAAAACCAAAATGCTTTGTGTGTTATCTAACTTACAGAAAGATACCAATTCTCCATTCAATACCACTGAGGACTCTGGAATCAATGCTAAATTTGTGAATGTTGTCTATGATGCCTTATTAAATACTGTAAGTAGAAGAAAAGAATTCATGTTTTATAACATTGCAACGTTATTTCATCAGAGAAATATGCTAAGAAGCAATTTATACCAAAACTTCTTCTCAGATAGGCACGATTTCTGAAGAATCTCTCAAAACATACTTAAAACCATCCCATGAGAATTGCCATAGAATCATGAAAACTGCTGTAGTAAAAGAGGAGGAAACTTTGCTCCTGGTGATGCACAGTTCCTGCTGTGATGGATCTCAAAGAGCATTTGCATGGTGCGAGGTGGCTGTGAGGGGACACTGGGTGGGGAGAAATAAGGACACTGCGAGGATGGGGGTAGCAGACAGTAGGTACTGTGCCTAGTACGAAAAGGGTGGGAGTAATTCAGCAAGTCTCTCTGCAGCTTTCAAGTTGTTTAAAGTGTTGAAAGCTGCTACTGGCACTGCTCCAGGCTCAGCTGATGGGCTGCCAGGAATGGGACTGAGGAGCTCAGCATCATAACACAGCCATTTCTTACCTGGCTTGAAGCACCAGCAAAACAAACTCGCTTGTTCATATGACTTCTTGTAGAGACTCTGTATCATTACATCAGGTATGATTTTTCCTCTCCTTTTTCCACAGCCTCAAGATGTTCAGAAGTCAGTCCTAAAAGGAGTAATTAATGGTCTGCTACAAGAATGGAAAGGGTAATTATAACAACAGTTTGCATTAGTGCAGTGCCAGCACTTACAGCTGATACGCGTTTTGTGTTTATTGTTTTAGCCAAAGAAAGAAAAGATTCTGTTTTGTGCAATTTCTTTAACTCATAGGAACTTGTCTCCTTTTGGCAGGCAAACCTGCTGAAATACACCCTGAACTCCATCAGCTGACATGGAACCCTGAGGGACAGACCCAGCCCCAGAAATACATTTCCCTCCCAAAATGTCAGCTGCTTGTTGCCAGGGCAATCTTAGGCATCTGAACTGTGAGACAAATTAAGGAATTTATCCAGAGTAAGACATATTCTTCCTGCCCACCCCCCAGCAACAACTGGGAAGCTTTAACCTAGATAACTCCTTGAGCCAAAGTTCATTTCATGGTACTGCTGCTGTGTGGCCGCAGCATAGAAGGAGCAGTGCAGGGTACAGGAAGGGGTACCCAAAGACAGCAGGTCTGGAGGTGACAATGTTCCAGTGAGAAGCAACAGAAGTGAGAGTGCAGTCTGATCCACGAAAGGGTACAGCCAGAGACAGCGCCTGGCCGTGACTCCCTGTCACCCAGCCCTTTTTTTCCTCCCTTCTCTCTCGTTATGCCACAACAGACAGATGCTGAAGTAGTTGTCAGACTCTTTAACTGTCCTTTGCAGTTTCTGGGAATGGTGGAGATCCTCGAGTATGGTATTCTATGTGCAGTGGCAAAGCAAAATCAAATCGTAGGGTGCATGATCTCACGGCTCTTAATGTATGTGATGTATACGTATGGTTCTGCTTCTGTTTCATTCGTTCAAAGGCCACGGACAAAAGATGATCTTAGAGCATACTGTATACTTCTACAGGTAAGCAAAACACAGTGTCTTTACTTAAGTTTGTCTGCTTTATTTATAATCTATAACCCAGTATACTATGCAAACAAGATACTTTGTATAGCCTGTATACTTCCCACTTAATTTCCTGTTATAAGAATGTATTAAAGTATGGAAGAAGTGTGGGATGTGCATGGTGGGAATGGGAGCCTCATGGGAGAGAGCTGATGGGGAAAGGTTGTGTAGATCAGAACTATGAACTTGCAGACATGTAACTGCTTCCTGTCACTTTGTGAGTTGAAAGAACAAATGTTTTAGCAGGTTATTTCTTCTTATTTCTTCCTTATTCCCAGATTTGCTTTACTGGTATGCTGTAACTCATCTTTCCAGAAAGTTTCAGTATATGAACCATTTTATCTTGCTGTAACTTTCTCCAGTGCTGCGTTTTATCCAGCAGACTGGCTTACATTGATTCCTCTCTGTGGTAACCTATGGCCTTTGCTACTATAGGTGATTTACATTTATAGCAAACTTCCCTTGTGAATTTTGCCAGTGTAGATAACACCTCTCCACCCAAGGAGAGGTTTCTGCTGTTATTGGAGAAGATCAGATGGCAATTTAATTTTCTGAGACAATAGCTTTCTTCTCTGGGGCAGTACACTCACTCTGAGCTGTAAGGATGCCCTGCTGAAAAGTAGGAACATGAGAGCTCACAGAAAAGGGAAAATCAGTTTGGATTGATGTGGGGGCAGACAGGAGCTGTGAGAATCCTCATTACTGAGATGGAAAGCACAGCGCTTAAATTAATGTAATTTATGTGCTGCACAGTAAATGAGAAGCCAGACAAATACATTGTGACGCTGGGGAGCCTAGACCCAGCTGGGCCTATGGATGTGACCAGTGTGTGAATGTTTA
>JAOXNH010000002.1:21976685-21987645 GCA_028566575.1 Bartramia longicauda
GGTTCCTGAGACTGGGAGCTGGGGGGGGGGTTATTTATAGTCAAATAAGTCACTTTACAATGCTTGAATCACGATTAAAGAGAAACTTTTCTCATGACTCCAGCAAAGCTCACAACAAATCTCATAGTCTTGTTGTTACCCACAGGTTGGCAAACATTTGCCAGGTTTTCCAGACATCCTGGCACAGAGTTTGTTCAGCAATAATGGGAAAAGTGCTAGGAAATGGAATTCTGATGGCTGATTGCATGTGTCACCAGTGAAAGTTCAAGCAAAATGACAATCTACGGCTACTTTTCCATTGCTTAACGAGATGAAGGTAAGAATGAGAGTGCCAACAGTAATTTATTTTTTGAAAAAAAAGTACAAATAAAATAACCCACCAGGCTGAGAGACAAACAAAACATTCACACGAGTGAGTCTAGCAACGCTGAATGACTTTTTCAGAGCCAGGCACCCTGGCCATGGCTGAACATGAGAGCAAGGTGTGATCAGTGACCCAAAACCTTCACCCCGTGCCCTACAGTCAGTGGCACAGTCAGGACGTGGCCGACAACTTGGCAGTAGAAACCATGATGGTTATGGAGCATCATGGATGCTCCAGGGTGACCTGGAGCCATCCTACCCGCTACCTCCCGACAGGAGTTATATGTACATTGAAATAATTAAAGAGCACTTCATGAATGTATAGTTAATAATCAGAGAATAACGAAGGGCCTGTTTTGTGAAGGTTGAAACCCCTGTGCCTGCAGACAGTGTGTTTACACGGAGGGGACACCATTGAGCAGAGGAGACAGGTGACATTTCAGCATGATTTTACCAGACAAGTGCTGAATTGTACAGCCAGCAAGTGCCACATACACACGGCAGCAAATCCCCTATTTCTGGAGTCTGATAGATATTTAGGTTTGTACATAACGACGTGTCAGCTATTGCTGGCAGAGTGTTTGGAGTGTGTTTTTACCCAGGTATTTAAAAACAGACTAGAAAGCAAACCAAGCTGTGGTGCTAAGTGTTCGACCCGAGCAGTTAGTAAGGACAAGAGGATGGCTCAGCCAGCCCACAGCTCCCTGCCCTCAGAGAAAATTCAGAAGGATCCAGAACAGCACAAAGCACCGTGTTAAAGAGAGGGAGATGGACCCTGTCCTTCACAGAAAGCCCCTGTCCCTCTTCTCCTGGTTAAGAGAGCTGCTCCTGTTCCTTTTGCACCACGTGGTCATAAAAAAGCCCTGAGAAGCAAAGTATGAAATATAGAGCTGGGAGGGCAGAGCCTGTGTCCAGGGGGTGTTTGCTGGAGTACATTCCGTGGACATATTGACAGAGAAACTCTTTAGTTCCAAAGGAAATGGAAGATCTGCTCTGTTTTATCCCCATAACGCTGATGCTGGGACCCTGGGCTGCCAGAACCGAGGATGCCCAGGGACAACCCCACCAATTCCAGCTGCAGAAGCTGCCAGAAACTCCCCCTAACATCAATCCTGGTCCTAAACGATGTTAAGAGCTGTCTCAGGACAGCCCAGGTTTAACTATCACATCACACAATGATTCATTTTAATATTTATTTTTGTTTTTTAAACAGGCAGCTGTGGAGCTGATCACTCGGCCTAAAGAGGGTTCCGTGTAGGAAAAGAGTTTCCACGTAAGTGTATTATTCACCTTATGTGTCTGTATTTTCATACACAATTATGCCACAACAGCAGCTCTTTAGAATACGTCACATGGAAGTTTATTGTTTCTCCAGGGATTTTGGGGCTCTTACCAATACCCAAGATCAGGTCTTCCCAGTTATGGTTGAAGGTGAACAGAAATGAGAAGAGCCCTGTGTTATCAGCCACCCTTGTAGCTCTGGTTACAGTGGGGTCCTATGTTCCCTCTGGTTCCCTCTTAAAATACAAAACAGCATATTTACCATAGAAACTGCCATGGGCTACATGAAACAAAAGCACACTTCAGCAAAATCACTAATTTTAGAATGATCATAAATATTTGTACCAGACAGAGCATAAACAGCACCTTAGAGACTACGCTCTGTTTATATAAATCCCTCTTAATTTAGGAAACACAGATTTCATAGGCTGGAGCAGCCGTAGCCAACAAAGGTACATTTGAGGAAGCCGCTGCACCGGCTCCCGCAGCCCAAGCGTCCCCTGGGTACAGCATCCTCCTCCTGTCTCTGGCAAAAGCTTCCCACGGGAGCTGCCCACCGCACGTCTTTTTACAAGCGCCTGGTCAGCCCGAGTTTCTAATGCTGGGAAGTTTGCTCAGACCCAGAGATTGCAGCTGGAAGCGTGGATTGACTTGGAGCTGTTGAGAAACCATCGTCCTAGAAATGGTTTCTCTAAAAGTGCTTTTACAATTTGATCTTGGCCCGGGGCCACGCGAGTCTCATTTTTCTGCCCAGAACAGATGATTATCTCTGGAAATGTCTGCTGTCCATGGGTTATAATTGCGGTCGGAGGTTATTTTCAGTGGTTCTTGACCCAAAAAGATATAATTAACCATTAGTTCTGTACACAGGGTGGCTACACCAGAAACCCAGGCTGTTGAAAACCCTGCTATTTCAGTTGCAGTTTGCAATGGACTGTGCAGTGTTGTCACCCCCCAAAACCATTTTCTCTTATCACAGAGCAGTGTGTGACTGTCTTTTTCTGATGGAAAGGAGAGGTTACCCACTGCCCTCATCCGTGAGCAGGTTCAGAGCCCCAGGATATGGGAAATTAGGGGGCAGCCGAGTTCCAGAACCTGCCCCCGAGCCACCACCGGGAATGGCACCGGATTCCCCGGTTATAATGAGGCCACGTTCCCCAAAACAAAAGTATTACTTATCTGACATTTCCTATTCTGCAGCAGAAAACAGGAACCAAGGTGACCAAAACCCTTGCTAATGAGAAGTATTCTGCCAAGTTGCCATGTCCCATTAAGATGGCCCAGCATCTCATGCACTTGCATTACTGTGGGGGTTTTTTCCCCCAAGTTTGAGCCCAATTTCCTGAAATGAAAGTGGTTTTGTATGAAATGTCAAGGGAGGATGTGATGAACAGCAGCTGAGGCTCTGGCTGCACAAACACCGTGGCTGCCTCTAGTTTCAGTGACACGGATTGTGGGAAAGGGCAGCTCTTCCAGAAGGATTTTTAAACTTGTGTGATGGGGGCTACAATAGAACCTGCATTTTCTCTCTCATATCTTGATATTCTGATTTCCAGATTGTGTTGAACTGTCCTTGGTCGTGTTCTCTCCCTTAGTATTATAATAGTTTAACAACATCCTTAGCAAATATACTTAGTTAACCCAAATAAACCCAGGCTCCCAAGAACATACTGGCTTTGGTGGTTTGCTGAATCTGTGGGGTTTTTTTCCAGAATGTTTATTTTGGTGCTTTGCCCGTCTGCTGAACTTCTCTTATTACTTTTTAACTTTATTGCTCATCTGTTGCTGTGTGTGCATAAATCAATGATGGCATCACAGGGGTTTGGCTGCAACTTTTTCTAAATATATTTGGTTTATATGGGATAAATTCAAGTCACTGGGTGGAATAAAGGATTCATCAGAGAAGTGCCCAGGGAGATGTTTCTCAGGAAATGATGAGGCTGGGGCAGGGTCCTACAGAAGCCTTCCTCTGAATGCTGCTGTCTCACTGCCTCTGCCTTGGTTTTCTCTGGAGAGAACAAACATTTCCCAGAGCACAGCCCTTGGCCTTCACATGAATTCACTCCCTTATTGAAAGCAAAAAAACCAAAACCAACCCCAGAACTCCAAAAAAGTGCATCTGGGATTCAAAGGAAGGGGGATGGGGGCTGTTGGACTTGTGTGCGCTGAGCTTGGGGGTACCTAGGGGAGCTTTTCAGAGCGCGTAAGGGAGAACCAGGGCTCCCTCACTGTCTACAGTGATTTCAAAAGTAATCACAGAACCATTTAGGTTGGAAAAGACCTTTAAAGTGATGGAGTCCAACCGTTAACCGGACACTGCCGAGTCCCACTGAACCGTGTCTTGCCCACAGAAGCTGTGGATGCCCCATCCCTGGAGATGTTCAAGGCCAGGCTGGATGGAGCCCAAAATATTATTCCTGCCTCATCACCCAATTCCATCATATCCTCACTGCTCTGTTGTCCGGGGTAAGGATGAGGTGGGGTAACCCAGATAAAGCAAAAGGCTCGTGATATAAAACATACGTAAATGAGGCTGTAAGAACACACGGAGCGTGTTCACCTCTGCCACCAGCTCTCTGAAGAGAAGAAAGAGCTTTAACCAAAGGTAGGACAAAGCTGTGTCTGAGCTGAGTGTAAATCATTTTCTGTTGTGAGCACCACAAGAGAGGCAGCAGCTGAAGGCAGGGCCTGACGGATCCACAGCCTGGGTGAGTGCAGGTGCCTTTTAGATGATGTCCCATTTTTTAAATTAAAAAGAAAATGCTGTTCGTTGAAAACGAAGCCGGAACATTATTTAATATGGGAGCTGTTGTGGGATCTCCTTGGAAACGTGGCAGTTGTGTCCTTATGGTACTGTCTGGTAAAGTGAATTTATGAATACATATTTAGCTATATCATCAATGCTGGACTCAGAATGGCTACGCCTTATTTCTTATTAGGGAAAGTATTTTGTGGCATCTCGACCACGTTTATAACGAGGTATTTCTCAGTAGAGTTTGGACAAATGCTTCAGTGTAGACTCTGTGTACAGCCATTGTTAGAAGCTCAATAAATCTATACATACTTGGGAAAAACAACTTTTCACACTGAAGAACTGCTTAAGAGCTCTGTAAAGAAATCAGCTGTGTTCATTCTGGAAAAGGCAAATACTGTGAACATTAGAGAGAGGGATTCTGCCATTTTCTCCATGAAAATGAGTTCTATCTGAGCAGAGAGAAGTTATCCCCGAATCCCCTTATCTCTTTAGCTGCTACTGCAGGCATTATCAGGGGCACGCAGTAATCTCATTACGCATCCACCTTCCTTTTGGGAGCGAAGGGAGGACCAGAGGTCAGACCACAGACCCTTGACACACACTTTCCTGTTGGCTCACCGGAATGCTTTCCATAAGCATGTAGCCACAGCACCCCCATTCCATCCCCTCTGCCCCCCCTGGCATGCAAAGGGTCTCTTTTGCTTAAATTAAAACCCCAGCACTTTCCTTGGGACGTGCCTTCAGAATATTGTCAGAATGAAAATATTTGCAGAATGTCACATTCTCATGCTATGTAAACAAATACTGAAATGTGAGTCTGTAAAACTAGAATGTGCATAAAAACATTACTGTCTTTATATACTGGCTGCAAAGGCTGTTCAGGGTATTACACAAAACATATTTAGGAGATAAGGGAAGATTATCCACTTGGCCTTATACAGCAGCGGGAGGACGCCGTGTCATTGCTGTAAAATACTTCTCAGGCAAAATATGTTTTGCATTGCATTCCTTAAGCCACAAACTCGGGGTTTCTTGGTCTCATGCTGCCCTGTTGCTGATTGGCCTGGAACAAAACATCCCGTAATTAGCAGGCTTTGCTGGGAAAGGCAGACGGGAGGGGGAAGGTTATGCCGGGGGGGTGTGTGTGTGTGCTGGGAGGGAGCCTGCAGCCTTCCTGACCCCCACAACCACCTCTGGGGATGGGCCACCCCCAGCTGCACCCTTTTAAATAAGAAATTAGGAATAGTTAAAGTTTGGGAGAAATGCCTTTGACTTTAGTCGACGTTGCTAATTGCTGTAATCGCTAACAAATATACCAGGCCAATCACACAATTAACTGCTGGGTCCTTTTCTGACGCTGGTATCCGGTGCTGTTCTGCTCTTGTGGCAGAGGATGCTGCTGTGTAATCCCACAGGGACTCATTGTACACAGCTGATGGTGTTTGTTCGGGCTGCAGGTTTTAGCCCTGCAGTCAGGCTGCCCCCAGCACGGCACCAATCTGCGCTTCCTCATCGTCCCTCAGCCTCCAGCTCCGCCAGAGCAGGTAATGAAGCCAGAAAGACATGAGAACTGGCAGTGATTAAAAAAGGCAGAACAACTGGGGAGAATAAGGTTTAATTGCCAGGGCCTGGATTGTGCCAGCATAATGCCATGAGCACTGACTCATCACGATAGACTGATCCTAGCTACAGTGCTGTGGGTTTTTGAGAAATGAGAAGGTTTGACAGGGTAGAGAAATGTGAAATTGCTGGTAGCGCTTGGGCACCGTCCCTGCCCTTCCCCAGTGCTTTAATTTGCAGGATACAGGGATGGCATCTCTCAGGCTGCTGCAGAAAGCCTTTGGGATAACTCTCTGTCACAGTGCCATGGTGCAGCTCAGCAGGGATGACTCAGGGGCGGTGAGTTCCAGGGTGATATTGCTAATAACGTGTTCTGCTGAATCACCTTCACCTCCTTCACCGCTGTCTTTCCTGGGGATGGAGTGTAATTACCACTGACTCACACTCACAGCCTGCGAATTCCAGGCAGGACACAAGGTGAGCATCTTTGGGAGCCAGGGATGCACAAGGGGAAAATGCACCTGGAGCCAGGATGGGGACAAAGCACAGTGGCAGAATTACTGTGTCCCTGAGCGACACAACCGAGGGGCTACCCCAGAGAAACCTTAGCTATTGGCAGCCTGTCTGGGGCAGGGTGGGAAATCCAGCCAGAAATCAAAATCAAACTGCTCCTTCTACTCCAGATGCAGTCTTTGAACTAAGAATATATTTGTTAACTGTGCTTGGAGCATTCAGCAGGTCTGCAAAGCATGGGAGCGGGTGAAACGGCTTAGATCAGCCAAACCTTTGGCACGGGTCAGCCAGACCTTCACACCTCCATCTTCTACTCCATGCTAAATGAAATTCAAGTTCCATTTGTAGCTCTGGCCTTTGCTGAATGAAAGGAATAAAACCCCTGTGAAAGCAGGCTCTCGGTGTCTCCTTGGAGCAGAGGGATATTTCCTTCAGCAGCACTCCCTGAGCTGCCACCCTCCGTCCCCTCAGCCCTGCCTCTGGAGCTGGCAGCCACCATGGGAAGCCCGGAGCTGGCGGATGGTGGAAAACATCCAGGGACTCTGGTCCACGTTCCGTCCTTTTGTGCCTCGTGCCAGTTTGAGAGGCAGCCACACACGTCCCGAACTCGTCAAAGGATGGAGACACTTAATTTGCACCGTTATGCGGAGGGAAATCCACGCTGTCCGGGCACCCGCGTGGGGTCGGGGCGTTGGGAAGCGATGCCCCTTGGGGAAACAAAAGATGCTTGAGCATAACGGGCCAGAGTCACCGGGGCAGGACTGGCATGAACTGGAGAGGAATTTCCATACAGACACTGCTCCCCCATGAGCGGTGTCAGGCAGAGCCTGTCCTGCAGTCACAGAACCAGCCCACCCCTAGGGACACCAAAGGTCAGTTGCAGGAGGCCAGAAATTAAAATCAATTGAAAAAAAAAAAAAAATACATGGCAAAGCCCTGTGCAGATTTGTCTCTGTGAAGGAGGCTCCCAAATAAACCCTTCCATGCAATGCTGCAGGGGCTGCCGAGCTGCTCCGCACAAACCGGCGACTGAAGTTGCTCTGACAAAATTTTTAACTATAGATATGAAAAAAAAAGCCCACCACAGACTCAAGATGATTTTAAACCTGTGGCAGAAGTCCCTGTGGCGCCTAAACCACAGGTTGCCTGCCTGTGAATTGCACTGCTCTATTTACCAAAGGCACGGTGTGAAAATAAAAGCAAATTATTAGAAATCTATTCTGGTTTCTCGTCTTGCCGGAGCGGTAGTGACCTCGCTGTCTGAGAAGATCCTCCCAAAGTGTGATGAGACCCCATTTTTGTAACTCCTGCTGCAATACTTGTGCCTTGAGGGCTTAAAAAGCACTGGGTAAACAAGCGGGATTGGAAACCAGGCAGAGTGGTGTCTGGAAAACGTCCGCAGGCCACTTCAGAGAGCAAATACCAGAGCTGTGAACAGTGCTGCATTAGGGGTGGAGAAATGCGCTTCCCCTTCTCTTTATTGCTTTTAATAAAAGATTTTTCGTTATGGACCTCAGGTCCATCCAGTGAAAATCAGGGGGTTTTTTACAGCCTTTTGTGGACCCACTCTGCCCGCTGCCAGCCACAGGTATCCGTCAAACTGGAACCCAGCCCCTTCCCTGCCCAAAGGGCTATGGAGAAAACCAGTCTCCTCTCTGCTCCTGAAATAACTCCCCAACAGGTTTCCCCGCCAGGCAGCACAGAGGAACCAGGGTTTGACAGAGCTTTTCTCCACAGCTTCCCTCTGCTCCGGTTGCTCCAGAGGGACTTTTGCCTCCCTCCCTCAGGGATGCTCCTGCTCCAGCTGCATCCCTGGGCTCTCCTGGCTTTGCATGTGGGCATAAAGGCTGTGTTCCCTGTCCCTAATCTAAAAACAGAAGGGGGCAAAGATGCCCCTTTCCATTTTTAATTCCGCACTTCAGCAATGCCAGGCATTAAATCCCAGTGCTGAGAAGCCTTTGAAAGGGCTCCCAAAAAGGGACCAATATAATCCCTATGGAAAAGGAAGAGGGGGCAGCATTTTGCATTTGGAATTCACTCTGCTCTCACTGCCCAAAGATGATAATTAACTATAAATACACGTCTCTGCCTAATTGCCTACGCTGCCATGCATCCACCAGCAGCTGAGGAAGGCATCAGTACAAACTTGTGATCTGTAGGTCCTGAGGGGTCACATTTTGCCTTCTCTGGGGAGCTTTTAGCCCCGGGAAGGTGACTGCTTGTTTAAAGTGACTGCACAGACCTCTCTTACCAATGGCTACAGGACACCTGGACATGCTCTGGCCCAGAACGTTCACCTGTAGCATTTGTACAGCATTTTATACTTAGGAAGGAGCATAAAATGCAATGTTCCAGCTGAGTGGGAACATCTCATACCCACTCCTGAGACCCTGAGAAGCTCCTCACTGCTCCCAGCACAGGCCCAGGTACTTCTCCAGAGGTGCCTTCACCTTACGCTTTCTCAGGAGCCAATGTAAAACGTTTGGCAGCTGGTCCCAGTATGACAAGGGTGCTGAGACAGGGACCTGTGAAACACCCCTTTTGTTTCCCTCCAGCATGGAAAAGCTTTGATTTGGAAGGGAATGAATGTCATTCCTTCATTTAGCAAATAACCACCACGTGGGCCATGCAATGAGCATCTGCTGCTGCCTTTTTCCCAGCTGCTGCTCGTGCAGCCCCCGGCACTCACCCACCGCTCCCGGGCTGCCGTCAGCCCTGCAGAATGGCTTCAGCAGCAACACCCACCCCTAACGCACCCTTCCCGTCTCCTGCTGGTGGGGGGGTTCTTAGCTCCTGTCTGGAGGACCTACGAGTGGTCCTAGCTCTTCTCACCTCAGCTGCTGGGGTCTCCTTTCCACCAGCAGGTTGTTCCTCTGTACTGGGATTATATACTGCCCTGGTGTCCCTCCCGAGCAAGGACAGTGACAGACCTCTGGAAGTGATGACCCACGGTCCTTCAGAAGATTGTGCCGGGTAAGAAAAGGATTCTCTTACAGCCTGATAGAAAAAAAGCTCTATGGCTGGGGAATGGCTTGAAAGTTAATATTTCCTGAGTTCCCAAGGCAGAGCAAAGGGTAAATGCTGTCGCGGGTGCTGAGGGGGTGATGACAGACACGGAGACCATGTGCTGGTTGTGACTGAGCACCTCGGAAGGCAAGAGGGGGGGTGGGACCCTCCCAAGGGAATGATAAAGCGGAGCAGAAAACGTCAGGAGCTCTTCCACCGCCCACCTTTGCTGGGTGGAGAGGTTGAAGGTATCAATATCTGATGTATCGTTGTCACCTGAACACAAAATCATCTGTGACTGCTGCCACCTGACCCTGCAGCCCCTTGTTTTGGATTTCGGTTTGTTTGGTGTGTGGTGGGTTTGTGTTTGAGGGTTGTTGGTTTTTTGCAAACTCCTATAAATTCTGTTGCGACTGTTGGGTTAGAGCAAGGCAGCTGGATGCATTGAGAACCTCTCTGTCTCCTGGTTAGATGCTGAATTAGCTCCAGGCCTGGGAAACCAGAGGGAGACGGTGAGTGGGAAGGCGAGAGACAAAAGCAAAGCCTTGCAAAGAAAAGCATTTAAAAGAATAATAATAAAAAAAGACAAAATACAAAAGCACAACCAGAAAACCACCTCACCCTGAGCTTTTCCTGATGTCAGTTAATGATACCTGCTGCATGCTATGAATGAGGCTGTTAAAATGATATTTTCTCAAGGCAGTGTCAGTAAGACACAGCCTTTCAAAAAAAAAAGAAAGCAGCTATTTGCTTTTGACATTGCAGTTCCAGAGATTTGACTGCATGGTTACCCACGGGTTTGTGTGTGACGGGGGACGAGGGGACTCCTGGGGCAGGAGTTGTGCCGTGGGGAGCTTTCTGTTGTGTTTTACCCTTTGTGTGGAAGCAGGGAATGGCCGTGTCGGTCCCTCCGCCGCCCACGGACTGCGCAGCAGCGGCCACATCCGTGTTGCTCCTCAAAGCCAGGTGCTGGGAGCACAAGCCTATAAAATACTATCATGACCTGAGACGCAAAGAAATAGTAGAGGTTTTTCCCCAATAACACCTTTGAAGCAAATAATTGTTTATTTTATTCTTCCCCACTTATTTCTTTTAGCACAGGGAGCTGTAGACCAAATTCTCTTACAGGCTCCCAGTTTCTGGTGCACTGTGTTTGTTTGCTTGTTTCATATTTACTCTTTCCCCCTGAATCGGGGCTGGTTGTGAACCTTCTGTAACCGTAATTTCACTGACAGTTGCTCCTGCCAAGAAGCCCAGTTTTTAGCTGTTGAGCAGCCTTATTTTTTCCCCCTGGCGTTTTCTACCTTAACTCTTTGAAGGCTGCACTTGCCCAGACCCATGCTGGGCCACCTGCAGCCAACGCCGTGAAAACAACAGTCAATCTCTGCCTTTTCATAGAATCATGGAATGGTTTGGGTTGGAAGGGACCTTAAAGATCATCCGGTTCCAACCCCCCTGCCCTGGGCAGGGACACCTCCCACC